>JAHRHZ010000061.1:21651413-21675711 GCA_024137785.1 Ginglymostoma cirratum
CCCATGCTTGTTATCGCAGTTGTACAGGACATTGGTTAGGCCACTTTTAGAATATTGCTTTCAGTTCTGGTCTCCCTGCCATAGGAAAGATGTTCTTAAACTTGAAAGAGCTCAGAAAAGATTTACAAGGATGTCGCCAGGGTTGGAGGGTTTGAGCTATGGGGAGAAGCTGAATAGGCTGGGACGTTTTTCTCTGGAGCATTTGATGCTGAGAGGTGACCTTATAGAGGTTATAAATCATGAGGGGCATGGATAGAGTGAATAGCCAAGGTCTTTATCACAGTTTAGGGAAGTCTAACACTATAGGGCATAGGTTTAAGATGAGAGGGAAATATCTAAAAGGGACCTGGGGGAAAGATTTTCATGCAGAGGGTGGTGCTAATGGAGCTACCAGAGGAGGAGATGGGTACAATTACAACATTTAAAAGGCATCTGGATGGGTACATGAAGAGGAAGAGTTTAGAGGGATATGGACCAAATGCTGGTAAATGGCTCTAGATAAGATTGACATATCTGGTCAGCACAGACAAGTTGGACCGAAGCTTCTGTTTCCTTGCTGTATAACTCTATGATTAGCCTGGGCTGCCTCTATTATTAGTCCAATGAAATTTCTGCGACATCACTATCTTTGCCTGATCCTCTTAATGTGTGGCAGAAATGTTGTTTATATCCATTGTCGGGAAGATATCTTGAGGTCCTGGGGGAGCTCTGAGAAAACTCACCTTCCTTAGTTTAGGCTGTTCAAAGATACTAGTCAAAGGTAAAGCATCAGCTCCTGAAACTCATCAAAGACAATAAATGTAAGTCAATGTGAAAACAAACATTGAGAAAGCAATCATCAACAGTCCCCTGAGATTGGCCACTTCAGAGCAAAATAGGCGAAGAAATCGATTACTTTTCTAGCATACCTCACCAGTGACATCAACTGCAAATGACATAAGTGGACATAAATCTCCTTTTTGCATGATCCATTCAAACAGAGCATTGTACCTGATCTGAAGTTTAACAACAATGCCAGCTTCCTACAGTGAAATAGGTGTGTCACTGCTTTTAAACCTCTGGAAACAGGAATCTAATTGAGTCATTCACATTCTCTTGATCTTAATATACTGAGTAGAGGAATAATCCTGAAAATAACTGAGCTGCTCACACAAAACACTTTGGTTTTTAGATTCAGCCTTACAATTGTCAGTGTAATATAACCACACAGTTCCCTTAGCTTCAACAGATCAGACATATACATCCTTTGCTAGGCTGCACCTGCATTCAGGACCCAGAGGGGATCTGTTTGTTCGATGCACAACTGTATTCCTGTCATTTGATCTCTTTAGCATGAGCTTCCTGATCACCCTGGACTAGTACTGACCATTTGATCTTGCCTTCTTTATTTTGTTCACTCTTTTGTCAGTTATTTGTGTGATCATCTTTCCTGACAGACATCTTGCAGGTGCATCAAGACTCTTTCTAATTATCATTGTCCAGTCTCTCTGTATAAGTACAATCCTCAACAACAGCTCTGCTTATCCTGGGCACTTTCCATGATTTGTCCCAAAATCCCATCCCCACTCACTCACAGTTTTGTAAAGCTGCAGTTAACCTGAGTTTATAAAATCATTTAAAAATTCTGTACACTCCCGTCCTTTCAAGCTGCCAACTCTGAGAGGTCACAGGCACCATGACAGACGGCAAAAGTTGGAGCCCTTTTTCTTAAGTCAAGAAAAGACTGAAACTGTTTGAAGGATATTTTTCTTTTGATTTGAGGGATGACGGCATCACTGGCTATGCTATCATTTATTACTCACTCCCATTTGCCCAGAGGGCAGTTAAGAGTCAACCACGTTGCTGTAGGTCTGGAGTCACGTGTAGGCCAGACCAGGTAAGGATGGCAGTTTCCTTTCCTAAAGGATATGAGTGAACCAGATGGGCTTTTCCCAAAATTGGCAACAGTTTCATAGCTATTGTTAGACTCTTTATCCCAAAATTATTTTAGTTTATTGAGTTCAAATTCCACTGTTTGTCATGACAGAATTTGAACATGAGTCCCACAGAACATTACTTTGATCTTTAAATTAATAATTCAGTGATAATACCACTAGATCATTGTCTACTAATTTATTTTGATTTTATGGGGGCAGGGGGTAGGAAGGGAGAAGGAGGATGAGATGTGGAGCACATGAACTGCCCCTCCTAACCTAAAAGACTATTACAGTCGATGGTAAGGGAGATAAAAGGTACTGCAGATGCTGGAGAATCCGAGATAACAAAAGATTTCTGATGAAGGGTTTAGGCCCGAAACGTCAAGTTTTCCTGCTCCTATGATGCTGCTTGACCTGCTGTGTTCATCCAGCCCCATGCTTGTTATTACAGTCGATGGATCTGGTTGTTCCACAGTAATAACTTGCTGTGTTGCCGTATTTAGTACTCCACCATTTAGGGACAGGATGTCCCATCCTCGAAAGCTGATTGACCAACAGCACTGTAGTCTCAGCAGCACCAGAACAGAGGAGTTGACAGGACCAGAAAGATTCCTGAGGAAGAAGTGTAGATGTGTCCCGGATTTTGAGGAAGTCCAGCTTTTATTGCCCATTCCTAATTATTCTGTTAATGGAATGTTAAAATGATGATAAAGTAAAGCTTGGTATCCTGTAGATAAATGAGATTTTGACAATCAATGCAAGAAACAAAGCTGTTAGCATGAAAATGGATGGGATTCGATTGATGAATTTGTAGTTGTCCATTGGAATTTATTTCACTGGATCAAGAATAGATTTTTTAAATCAGCTTGTCAAAATGGAACAGATGAGGTTTGAATCTAGGCCTCCTGGCCTAGAGTTGGGACAGTACTACTGCCTGACAAGATCCCCTGGCATAAGTCTTTGGAAATCTGTCAATGAACCAATAAATGCTATCAATCAGAGTAGCTAATCTGTCTAACCTAGATATATGCTTCAGGTTAAATAAGTGGCAATAAAGATTGAGTAGGATATTTGGAATTGCATCTCAGGAAGATTCAAATAATCAAATGCAATGAATCCGTGACTGTCTGTAGTCTGAATTCCTCTCACCTCTACTCTTAGTCCAGAGATTCTTATAAAAAGGCAAATACTGTGGATGCTGAAGATCTGAAGTAGAATCAGAAAGAGTTAACATGTCAAATCTAACGATTGTCCTCCAGAATTCAAGAGGTTCCTGAAGTACTTTCTTTGAATGAAATTCTCCTGCTTTTAAGGGGTTAACAACTTGTTAAAATAGCACTCTGAGTTTGTTTAGGATGAACAATAACAAACGGCTGGAAAAGTTCAGCAGTTCTGGCAGCATTTGTGGAGAGAAATCAGAATTAACATTTTGGGTCTGGTGTTCTGAGGAAAGGCCACTGGATCCGAAATGTTAGCTCTGATTTCTCTCCACAGATGCTGCCAGACCTGCTGAGCTTTTCCAGCAATTTCTGTTTTTGTTCCTGGTTTACAGCAACTGCAGTCCTTTTGGTTTTTGTTTAGGGTGATGTCAGCTGAGGGTAAATAATGGCCTAATTGCCAGGGAAGAACCCATTACACTTCTTCAAAATGTATCATGAGATCATTCAAATCATTTGATCAATGATTCTTTGTTAGATCTCTGGGAATTGGAAAGACTTATTGATATCTGGTGGAATATGAACAATGACTTTGTCAATATGTTCCATGAAGTACCTTTATCCATGGCTGGGTAAACTAGTAAATGCCTATGTTTTGCTTTGTGTTACTTTAATTCATTCATTTGTAGAACATGTGCATCATAATTAAGGCCATCATTTATTTCTCATCCATATTAGAAGCTTGGAAAAGGAATTTCACGCAAACATTAACTGTGACCGTTACTAAAGTGATGCTGAAAAATTTTAACTCCTGATTATTTCAATTAGGGCTGATTAGCCATTCCAAGTTGTGAGTCTCCAAATGTGTAAATCTCTTTCAGCAGAGGTCGAAAGCAAAAGCAGAAAATATATAGTTTAATTTCAACTTGATCCTCAAAAGTACTTCATCCACTGTTTGGTAGTTTTGGGCCATCTAAAAGGTAGGAAAGATATTACTAAAATAAAAGTTTCTCCATTTATATCCAAGTTAGACCCAAACAATATCAATGACAATAAGTAGGAGTACCACAGCAGGCAGATTTATTCTGAGATAACAAGGTGTAGAGCTGGATGAACACAGCAGGCCAAGCAGCATCATAGGAGCAGATGAATTTACCCTACCATCTCACAGTGAAATAAGGACAAAACATGCACAAGCATAATGAGCCAAATGGACCCTCTCTTCACGAGAAAGTATGAACTATCCAAAGTGTGATTTGTATGCGTGAAATGAGATCAACATTCAGGACAGCTATTATCTGGTTCTAAACTTCAATCCTAATCTTATTTCTGTAAGTATATGCAAACTTTGAAAGCTGTTAAAAGGGATAGAATCAATCAAGGAAATTGCTACCTCAGTGAAAATGCACAGCAGATGCATTTTTGGTGTAATTTGTAAGGATCACTGAAAGCTGGTTCCTACTGCGTGTCCAAATTGAGGAGAGACCTCAATCAGCAGTAGCATAATTTATTCCTGTTAACAATGAGAGTGTAAACCTTTCATTTTCAGTTTAGACAAGGGTATATTGAAAGAAAAGCAAAAGCAATTTTTGCTGAAATGAAATTTATTTCTAATTCCGAATTTCATTGACACATTGTGATAAACAAAAGCATTTGCACGTTGTTTGAGACACCTTAAATATGAAGTTAAAGATGCAACAGACCCCATTTGAAATATTCCATTGATTAAATTTAAAATACCATTTTGTAAAATTTTGAATATTCAACCCTATGGAATGGAATAGCTTTGAGATAAGTTGTATGCTGTAAAAGGGCATAGTTCTCACAGACAGATATTGGGAAGGGTGTTGTCTCCTCAAGTTTTCTTTTTCTCTCCTGAAAGATATGATGAAAATATGATCATTTTCTGAAATGTTTTCACAACCATTCAGATCATTGCTCAATGCATTCAGTATAGATTAAGCTTGGAACATTGGAGGGACTTAAAGCTGGTCATTTGGGGAGGCACTGGCTCAGTGGTTATATTGTTAGACTGTTAAACGAGAGACCTAGGTAATGTTTTGGGATCTTGGGTTTGAATCCTGCAAAGGCTGATGGTTACGTTTGAATTCAATGAAAACCTGGAATTAGTGGTCTCACAATGACCATTGTACAGTTGTCAATTGTCAGGAAAAACTTATCTGGTTCACTAATGTCCTTTGGGAAAGGAAACTGCTGTCGTAGAATCATAGAATGGAATCCCTGCAGTGTGGAAGGAGGCCATTTGGCCCATTGAGTCCACACCGACCCTCCAAAGAGCATCCCACCCAGACTCAGCTGCCTACCCTATCCCCGTAACCCTGCATTTCCTATGGCTAATCCATTTAACATACACATTCCTGGACAATATGGGCAATGTAGCATGGCCAATCCACCTAACTTGCATATCTTTGGACTGTGGGAGGAAACTGGAGCACTTGGAGGAAACCCATGCAGACACGGGGAGAACATGCAAAAACTGCACAGACAGTCCACTGAGGCTGGAATCAAACCTCCATTCCTGTCGCTGTGAGGCAGCAGTGGTAATCACTGAGTCACTGTGCCACCCCTAACTTGGCCTACATGTGACTCCAGACCATTCACCAATATAGATAACTCTTAACCATCCTCTGGGCAAATAGGATTGGGCAATTAGGCTGGCCTGGCCAGTGATATCCATAAAAAATCTCAGATCAACCCTGCCTAGGCTTTTAAACATTTTTTCATTGGATGTGATGATGCGAACCCTGCAGGTTTCGATTCCAGCCTCGGGCGACTGTCTGTGTGGAGTTTGCACATTCTCCCTGTGCCTGCGTGGGTTTCCTCTGGGTGCTCCGGTTTCCTCCCACAGTCCAAAGATGTGCAGGTCACGTGTATTAGCTGTGCTAAATTGCCCGTAGTGTCTAGGGTGGGAAGTGCAGGGATGGGACTGGGTGGAATGCTCTTTAGAGGGCCAGTGTGGACTTGAAAGGCTGAAAGGTCTGCTTCCACACTGTGGGGATGCTATGATTACTGCGGAAGGTGCCTGTTATTGTTCATTATTGGCCAAATTTGAGAAGATGCTTTTGGAACCACTGCTTCTCCATGTGTTTGAAATTTTATTTATTCATTCATTCACAGGATGAGGGCATTGCAGTCTAGGCCAGCATTTATTGCTCATTCCTAAATACCCAGAGGGCAGTTAAGATTCAACCACATTGCTGTTGGTCTGGAGTCACATGTGGACAGACTAGGTAAGGATGGCAGTTTCCTTCCTGAAAGGACATTAGTGAACCAGATGGGTTTTTCCAACAATCAACAACTGGTTTCATGGTCATCATTAGACTCTTAATTCTAGATTTTAATTGAATTCACATTCCACCTGTGCCATCACAATCCACGTCCCCAGAACATTACTTAAGTGTCTGGATTAAGAGTGCAGTGATAATACCACTAGGCCATTGTTTCTCCAATAATCCCCAGTTGCTCCTATGGTGCTATTTTGTAGGGAGTTCCAATGGTTTGACTCAGCAATGATACAGGAGCATGGAGATATGCCGAAATTGGGATGGGTGTATGTGTTTCTCAGAGGGGATCTTGTGGGTGATAATGTTCCCGCTGTGCCTAGGTGATTTGGGAGAAATGGAAAGTATGACAGTGAATGCCTCCAACACTGTAGCACATCTCTGACCGCGCCTAACAGGAGAGGTGCCTAATATGTTACCACCATTTCCTGTTGTAACTAGCCAGGTAAATGTGTTTTGCCCTTAAGCCCATTGCTGTGACATTTAGCAATATACTTTCCTCAAAAAAGCCTTCAAAACAAATTTGTGTCAATTCTGGTGGAGACCTACACTCTCCAAATCCTTTAGCTCCATTTGAATTGATTGTTCTGAAGAATAAAAACCTCGACAAAATCCAGGTTGTTCCTTTGGGCTTTGTTTTGCACTGTAACAATTCATTTGAATGGGCCTTTCACCAATGTTCTGCTATTTGTAGCAATAATTCTGATTTAGTGGAAATCTCTGTACTTTTTTTCTGAATCCATGCTTTGTTGACCAGCTGCTGAAGGGCAAAACAAATAACATAAATGAATTTGAACTATTTTGACCAGCTATTAAGAGGACGGCCTAGTGGTGTTAACGCTGGACTATTAATCCAAAGACCCAGATAATGTTCAAGGAACCTGGGTTCTAATTTGAATTCAATAAAAAATATCTGGAATTAAGAGTCTAATGATGACCATGAGTCTATTGTTGATTCTCAGGAAAACCCATCTGGTTCACTGGTGGTGTTTAGGAAAGGAATCTGCCATCCTTACCTGGTCTGGCCTACATGTGACTGCAGGTCCACAGCAATGTGGTTGACTCTGAACTGCCCTTTGGGCAAATAAAGATGGACAATAAATGCTGTCCAGCCAGCGACGTCCTCATGCCGTCAATGAATAAAAAAAACTTGCACGATAGGGAAGGATAAGGATAAGACAGAATAATTTACATTTATATCATTCGTTATAATTTCATTCAGATGAGATATTAAACTGTTGCTTCTCTGACCAACCTGTTTGGGTGTAAAAGGTAAAGGAGTCAGGGAGTTCTACCATAATCTGGACTAAGTCAGAAGTCACATTACACCAAGTTATAGTCCAACAGGTTTATTAGAAATCACAAGCTTTCAGAGCACTGCTGAATAAGGAGCAGTGCTCCAAAAGCTTTTGATTTCAAATAAACTGGTTGGACTATAACCTGGTGTCATGTGACTTCTGACTTTGTCCACTCCAGTCCAACACCCCGACACCTCCACATCATTACCTGGACCAATATTTATCTCTTAGTCAATTATCACAGAACACTAATTATCCGGTTGTCACCACATCAAAGTTTATGGGAACTTGTTAGATGCTACATTTCCCACATTAGTACAGTGACTCTCTTCTAAGAGAGCTTAACTCATTGTACAGAGCTTTAGCTCATTTGCAGTCATAAAAGTTACTAATTAAATGTGAGCCCTTTCTTTCCCTGATCATGTTGTTGACATCCCAAAGCACATTACAACCAGTGAATTACACTGGAAGTATAGGCCTCTTTATTATTGAAGTGATAAACTTATATACATCAATGTAAACCGAGTCAGTAAGTGACCAGATAATTGTTTTTTGGTATTCCCTGTCATTGGAGAATTTTATGTGAGTCTTCTTCAACTTTTCTTCAAATAACAACATCGAATATGTTAAACAAGCGTGAAATTAAATTAAAATTTAAATTGTTTACGAAATTAAATTGTAGTTGTTCAAAACAGATGGGTCCTTGGCTGAATACTGCAAATTGATACACAGTGAACAAGCTGCAGATTTCCATAGACATTTTGCTTCCCAAAACTCCCACTCCTTCCATTGCACCATTACCATTCTGATTTTCTGTCTTTGGACACATGAGCTCATCAATACTGCCCTCAGGAGGAAGATGATGAACAACACCACCACACTAATGAAGAGATCCCCCATCACTTGAACTGACACACGAAGCTTGGTTGTGCACATATCCTGGAGGCAAGTGTGAAGTTGGAGGCAGGTCTTGCTGCGTCACCGGTCTTGAGCGAGCTGCAGTCAACGCAGGAAACAAAGATGGTTCATTTGCCAACCTGGTAGATTGAGGTTGAAGACAAATTTTGCTGCAGGAGACCCAGATGTGGAGTCTGATGTGGTAACATGTAAGTTCTGGTGGGCATGTAAACTGAGATGTTGAGTTCTCCTCCCGGTCAGCTTCTTGTCATTGCCAAACAGCATGAAGGTGTTTGGTTCCAACGTAAGAGCTTCCCCTTTGCCTCTGCTACATCCCTCCCCCACTTTACGATGCAGGTTCTGAAGCATGGTCACTCCCATCTTCACAGCTAGTTGTTTATGGATACGGGGAAGAAGTGGACTTGAGGATTATCAGATCAGCCATGATCTCATTGAATGGCAAAGCAGATGCAATGGGCTGAAAGATCTACTTCTGCCATACATCTCTGCCCTATTGCAACATTTGCCACCAGCCCCTGACCTCCCATGAGGTGACAACACTCTCTGTTACTCACGACGACACCTCCAAAAGCACTTCAGGCACCTACATTAGAATAGAGTGTCAAAAATGACCTCACCTGCAGGTTGGATGCCTGAATGTAAAAAGTAACTGAGGTACACGGCCCCTCTATGGGTAATGTTATTTATTTGTTGTTACAGAGTGGCTTAGGTTAAGATTGTTCCTTGGAAAGCAGCCTTTGCAGTGTGAAATCAGGAAGTCAAGATCTGGACTGAAATATTTGATGTGTGGTGTGCGGAGTGTGAAGTTTGGAGCTTATTTTTTGCTTGCTGTATTGTGCTATGTTTGAGATAGCTGTTGCGCTGATGAATTGTCTCTGACAGACAAATTACTCAGGGAGAGATTTAGGTGCAGACAGCAGAAGAGTACCTTCAGACACTGCTTTTTACACTTGACTTTATTTCTTTTTTGATTGCATTGACAGAGAGCTTGTGCTATAGAATCCTACTCAGATTGTGATCAGCAAAGAACTAAAGAGAAATTTAAGTGAATACAGAACAAATTTTGTGTTCTTGTGTGCTGGTGATCAGTCACTGATCTGCTCTGGGGCGGAGGGTGGAAGGTCCAAATGTTAAATAATCCCATAGTAATGGCTTGTTTGTTAGCTGACACATTCACATTTGATAAAAGAAAACAAAAACATAGTACCAATTAATAGCACTTGTGGAATTAATTGTGAAATTATATTCACGTACTTACTTTCAGAATTCAAAAAAACTGTAAACACAAGTCAAAATAATTACTGATTAATGTATTCATTAGGAAAGGTAAAGGCAAAATTCTTGAAAAGCTTTAGTGGTAGAAACCAATAATCATGCATTGTCACAACAGTTTTTTTCTCCGCAGGCTCAAATAATATTTGGACAGCATTTCCTTCCTTTCATCTTCTACAAACAAATCTAAAACTCCCTGGCTACATACCATCACATACCCATCACCCCTGTACATGCTGACTTACATTTGTTCCTCCTCCATTACTGGCACAGTTTTAAAATTTTTACCCTTGTCCAACTCTCTATAATCTCCTTTAGCTCTGCAACCCTCTGTGATCTCTGCAGTCCTCCAATTTTACTTATCGTACTTCCCTGGTTTTAGTCACTCCAAGGTGAGCAATGGTGCCTTCAGCTGTAGAATCACATCCATAATCCGTTTCTCTCCATCCATCAAGATGCTTCTTAAAACTTGCTCTCTGACTAAGCTGTGTTAGTCTCCAGTGGAGGCTCAGTTGTCTCAGTTGGCTGGATGGGTGCATTATGATGTAGAATGATGCCAACAGCATGGGTTCAATTGCCACACTGACTGAGACTACCATGAATGTCTGTCCTTCTCAACCAATCTCCTTGCCTGAAGTTTGGTGACCCTCAGGTTAAACCACTATCAGTTGTGTCTCTCGAGTAGAACTACGGTGACTTTAATCACCTATCCTCATGTGGTTCAGTTAAAGTTTTTCGTGTCTCTGACAATGCTACTATGATCATATTAAGCATAATATCTACACTGCTATTCCAAGCTTTGATATTAGACTACATGTTGGCTGCTGAGAGTAGTTTAATTTGCCTGTTGTTAATAATGAGCACTTTTCATCCATATTAAAAGAACTGAAAAGGATAGAAAAGGCAAGATTGTTTCACAGTACATTGGAAAGTTAATTGGAAATTCTACATTAACCTTTTTTGACAGACAGATTCTGCTGTTATCTGTTTTCACTTTGCTTCACTTTGTGGTACGTCAATGGTATTTATAATGCAGGGCCTTGTGGCATTAGAGCTTTATCTAAACATGAGTTATGGTATTGTTGCTGCCAACAGCAGTTGTATGCTCTTCAGTGAACTCAATAAAGGGAGAAGTTTTTCTTTGCTTCTTCACGGGATGTGGGCATTGCCAGCAAGACCAGTATTTGTTGCGCACCCGCTTATTGTCCTTGAACTACATGATTGCTATGCCAGTTCAGAGGGCAGTTAGAGGGTTAATCACATTCCTGTGATCTGGCCAGTCCGGGTGAGGCCTGTAAATTTCCTTCTCTAACAACATGTCAGGAATGCTGATGGATATTTGCAACAGCTGATGACAGCTGTCATAGTCTCCCTTGCTGAGACTCAATTTGTTTTTCAGATCTGTTCACTAAATGGCAGTTCTGTCAGATGCCTTTGGGGGTCCTTTTTCCCCAATAGCGTCTGGATTCCATTCTATTATCATCTCCCTTGTGTGCAACTGCAATTCACCATCACCTACAGCAGGCTTCCTTACCGCTGCCATCATTTAGGAATTATGCTCCTCCAATTACTGAATTGTACCAAAGAAAGCTTCATCCACCAAGTGATGATGATAGTAGCCAGTCCCATTCAGTTTACTTTCCCAAACCAGTTAAGAAATGACCACAATGTGAACAAGACGCCTCTGCACACTCTGTGGTAATGTCGGGATCTCAAAATGCACTTTATGCATAGCAAAGTCCTAAACCAGTAATAAGGGAAATCAAGAAGAATTAAACATTTATATAGGACCTTTCAGGGCCTTGGTATTTCCCAAAATCTATAGAATGAGTTGCCTCTGAACACTTGTGGAATAATGGCAAAACAAGTTACACACAGCAAGGCTCCCCAAACAGGAATAACCGGATTATCTTTTGTTTGGATATATGGGTTGAGGGATGAATTTTGGTCAGGATCCTGGGGAGAACCTATCTGCTTAAAGATGCTGTCAGTGAATTCAAAGTATGAGCCCTTATGAAAACTACTGCTGGTCTAATGTTGCTGATCAAACAGAGGATGGATTTTTTAAACAATCATATTAACCGTAATATCGTCATCACAAATGCTTCCATTCCATACCTTGAGGGAAGTGCATGTGTCAGCTGCTGAAAGAAACTTAATTTGCCTGTTATTAATAATGAATCTTATTCATTAATATTAAAAGGAAATGCATGGAACAAAAGAAGATAACTTGTTTCACAGTGTGCTGAAGTTAATTGCAAACACCACATTAATCTTTTTGACAGCTAGTCTCTGCTCTTATCTGGCCTCACTTTGTGTTATTGCAATGGAATTTAAAGTTCAGGGCAAGGTACAGCAGCTGCATCACTCCATTAACCTGTGTCCTTGATGGACCCACTGCTCCAAGTGCGTCTATAACTCTTTTCTTGCGTTTCTTGGTCTGGGGTTCAGCTTTGTTTTGATGTGAACACAGCTGTGTCTTTTTTTAGCTGTACAGTGATAGAAGGCAGTAAGTATAATTAGAGGATGGCCATACAATCATAACACATAGGTGCAGAAATAGGCCATTCAGCCCATCAAGTCTGCCCTTCCATTCAATGACATCATGGCTGGTCTGACAATCTTCAACTCCACTTTCCTGCCTTTACCCCATAACCCTGGATTCCATTACTGATGAAACAAAACAGAGGAGACCCTGCATGTGGAACAGAAACTGATAACAGCACCTGGAATCCATTACAAATGAGTATCTTTGAAGTAAATATTGACACCACTATTCCAATGAATTGGAGACTGACCAAAGCTCAAAGCAAACAGAGTCTATTTACTCAGTCATCAGAAAATGCAATCTACTGGATTGCACCTCAAAAACAGCAACATAAGTATCCAGCAGACAGAGTCTAGTTTACTGATGCATCAGCAAACATATTTCACAGAGCACCACAATAGCTTGTTTACTTGTCAAAATGGGTCTCCTTAAACAAAGGCTCTGTGATCTACAGCAAAGAGATCTCACCACAAAATCTCAAAGAAAGCAGAATTATTCTCTCACAAAGTGCAGTAATTGGAAGACAATTAAGTAATACAGATATCTCTGAGTAAAAGGAATCCCACGGCAGTATGGGATGATTGCAGCCCTGATCGATGGGTGTATTATAGTTGTAATCATCTCCATTTTAGGCAGGATTTCTAACTTTAGATTTTGCAGCCAAGACATATTTTTGCAGTTATGCCTGTGTGTCACATAAGTTTCCATTTCCAAGAGTAGAGGCCTTCTCCAGGTGTTGTTCCTCAGTACCCCATTTTCTGTTTAGTCTCCTAACAGCATTTAGCATTCAATGTTGAGTTCTGCAACTTCAAAATATGACCACATAATGAATGTTTTTCATTTTTCTTACATTACCTCCCCTCTCCTACCACAGCTTTGTCTTGTTTGTGGCTGTTGAGTCATCCTAAGGTGGCGAAAATGTAAATTTTCCTTTATTTTCCAAGGTACAGTCTTCAATTAGAACTAATCACCTCAGGCAATAATATTGTTAGTGACCACAGAAAAGCTGATGATGCATCTTATTTGTATCACACCACTGATGCCAACTAGTTCCTTACCATTGAGCGAGTGAGAGGGGAAGACAGGGAGAGACAAAGACAGAGAGAGAGAGACAGAGACAGGGTTGGAGGAGAGAAAAAAGAGAGACAAGGGTGGGGGAGAGGGAAAGAGACAGAGACAGAGAGAGAGAGAGAGGAGAAAGGCTGCCACCATTACTATAATGAAGAAATAATTAACATAGTAGGAACAAAAATCTGATCAAATATATTGTAAAAAGAGAAGCATTTCATTATATTTTCAGTAGGGAATGGCAGAGCAAGCTTGCTTGTTTGTTTGGAGGAGAACCAAGCACAAGACATCAAATAAAGAGAAAGGAAAATACCTACAGTGCTTAGCAGCATGGCAGCTTCCGCAGAGAGTGATACGGATAATGCTTCAGGTTGGTGATCTATCATTAGATATTGGAAAACAGTTTTAAGGTTTCTTTTGAGAAAGTGAAAGGGGAGAGGGAGAAAACAATTTGAAATGTCTGTGAGAGGGTACAGCATAGGAGTGAATAAATGACAAATGGTTTAATGATGTAAGACCAAAGGCAGTGCTAACAGGAGAGGCTAACATACGAACAGGGAATAAGCGTAGGCTGATTGGCTCTTTGAACCTGCTCCACCATTCAATATGATTGTGACTGAATTGATTTTATCCTCAAATCTCCATTCCTTTCATCAAGAAATCTCTTTACTTCTGCCTTAAAAATATTGGAAGATTCTGCATTCAGGGTTGCTGGCTTGCTCGCTGAGCCGCTGTGTCTGAGGCGTTCATGCAGGAAGTATAGTTGTTGGCGGGTCAAGCTCAGACAGATGGCAATTGTCTCCCATCTGTGGGCCAGTTTAAGGGTGTTGGACCCGTAGGAGTTTAAAGTTTTTGAGAAGATTTGTAGCTTGGGTTGTGGGTGAGCAGTGAGCAAGTCTGCAACCTCATCCACAACCCGAGCTGCAAATCTTCTCAAAAACTTTAAATTCTGCACTCACTTACCTTTTGGTCAGGGAACTCCAAAGACTCACAGCCCCCCGAGGAAAAGTAATGCTTCCTCATGTCTGTTTTAAATGGGTGACCCGTTATTTTTGCATTCTCCCACAACAGGAAGCAACCACCCAATTAGGTCCCCCCAGGATCTTGTATGTTTCGGTAGAGACAGAAGATGTTTGAAGAGGAGTTGTGAAGGGGAGCTTCATAAACAGCTTCTGTTCCAAAGGAAAGGAAAACGAAAAAGAAAAACAAGAAGCAAGAGTTAAAAACAGTAAAAGGAAAAGAAATAGAAATAAAGTATAGACATTGTTTCAATGTGAAATTGTGGATCTGGCTGCTAAGTCCAGAAATCCACTGAGTGCCCATTCAATATATGAGGTGCTGTTGATCAAGCTTATGTTGAGCTTCATTCACATGCTTACAGAATCCAAGGACAGAAAGATCAGACTGAGAGCCAGATGGAGATTGAAGATGTCAAGTGACTGAGAGCTTGGGGTTACACTAACGCACTGAATGGATGTGTTCCACAAAGCAGTCACCCAGTGTGCATTTGGCCTTTCCCAATATAGAGGACACTAGGTTTTGAGCAGCAAATATAGTATATTAAATGGAGAGATGTATAATTAAATCACTATTTCATTTGAAAGGAATATTAGGGGTTCATGGGTGATGCAATTGGTTAATGTTGCATGTCCTGAATTTGCATGGAATAGTACCGTGGGAAGAAGAGGAGTGAATGAGAAGTGGGTCAGGGTATTATGAGGGGTACAGTCCCTTTGAAATGTTGATTGGGGAGGTAAGGGGAAGATGCATGTGCTGGGAGCATTATACTGGAGATGACAACAATGGTAGCAGATGATTCATTGAATACAGAAGCTGGTGAAGTTAAAGGAGAGGACAAGGGGATCCCTATTATGATTCTTGGAGGCAGAATGAGAGGCAAGAGCAGATGCATGGGAGATAGGTTGGATACAATTTTGGGTCCTGTGGGATCCATGTTGAGGGCAATCTTCAGTTGAGAAAAAGGAAAACATATCAGCAGGACTATTACAAAAGGTTGCATTGTAACAACTTTCCCATCAAAGGAAATAATGTAAGTTGGAGAATAGAGCAGTCCCTACAGCAAGCAGAATGTCAGGAAGTGGCTGACATGACCAGGGCATACCGAGAATATTGACTGATACCCTATCTTCAAAAATTGTGTCCAATCTATCTCTCCATTCAAAAATGAAGACAGAGAAGTTGAGAAAGGGAAGGAATGCCCTGGGAGGGGACACATGAAAGCAAGATAAGGCTGGAAAAAAGTTGATGACTTTCCAAAGCATTAGCTGTCTCTGTGAGCAGGACCTTACTTGTGACATTGGAGGCAATGGAACTTTGGGGCTCCCTGCAAAGAGTGAGATGGGAACAAGGTCATCTGCCGACTGCACAGAGGTGGGCAGCTGATTACAACAGACACAGTCCCATCTGGAGACAATGTTGTGAAATTAATGGGCAGACTACCAATCTGCCACCCCTAGTCACGTACAGAGACCATCAACTCAATGCAGGTGTCCTTCTTGCACCATGATGGGGAAGTGGGTATGGGAAGTATTTTAGAACCAAAGGTGAGACACCAGATTGATGGAGCCATGGGAGAACATAATAATAACTAGATCCAATTCTATGGGAGAGTTAACCCCTCATTTCAATGTGCCTGCTGCCTTTGGAAGAGCAACCCTTTCTGTGTTAAATGGCAAAGGCGCCTCCATTTTTGGGCACGTGTGTGATTGCCACCAACCTCAGCAGTACCCGGCAGAGCTGTCAAGATCTATTATTTCTATGTTTGGACCAACAGAGTTGAGAGTCTGCATGCTGCACTCAATAGGACAAAAGATTGTACCTCTGGTCTCACTGCAGATAAATGTAGAATCGTGACCCCAATTGTTCCTGACACTGGGGTCTGAAGACTGCATGACAAACCAGTGCCCTCTGGCTCTCACTTTTCTGACTGACAGCTCGATCAGGGTCAGGACAGTGGATTATTCTAAGAAATACTGGGGAGCTGTAATAGGGTGTAAGGTGGGGCAGGTGTGATTAACCAGCCTGTTTTGATCTTGCACAAAATGCTTTATACTGAGGAGTTTTTTGCTTATTGGCTCTTAGACCTTTCCTTATCCTTTAGTATCTTTTATAAATTACAAGGCTGTGGAGTGAGTAAAAAGACCACAGACAGGAAGGTTAAGGCATCATCAGGATGGGGAACAGCTTGACAGACAAGTTGGTCATTTTCCACATGTCATTTTCACATATTGTAGGATTTACATTTCCAATGTTTTGCTTTTATTTAGATTTCAAACATCCTTTGGTATTTTTCATGCCTCTTCCTCACTGCACAAGCTATTTATTATCATTAAATAAATCTTCTTCGCAGTCAATTAGCAACATCATCCAAATCAGTAGAATAAACTGATTTCCTCTCTGTGGTTGAACAACATCAAAATACCGTCTCCCTTTATCAAGGCAAATAAGTTTCACTTCATTTTCCTCGTCCAGCCTGGGCACAGTAAGCAGAGTTTGCTTTGCAAATGATTGTTCTTTGCTCCCATGTGTATCACTAAGGAGGTACATTGACTCAAAGTGTGCTCCACATGTTATGCCATAATTCCTTTGGTTGGAGCAATTAACACCAGCAGGAGAATGGAGTTAATGAAGACTAAACTATAGGGGAGGAATGTTCTCACACAATAAGATGGCCTGAGGATATTATTTGATACTGCGGTGATAGCAGGAGTGCCAATGGAAGATACATTAGCACAGAAAGGATATTGCAGTACTGGAAAAGGTCCTGCATAATCAACAATACCAAACACTGTTAGTTCCACCTCAACAAGCAGACACTTCTGAAAGGGCATTCTGGAATTGTGAAGAGTTTTAATGGTGGCTGTTATTAGATCAGCTGCTTGGTCAGCGAATCGGCCAAGATGTGACGTTCAGCTATCAAGTCATTATGGTAACTTGGACTCCTTTTTCTCCGGACGCCACTCTGCAACACTTAAATCAATTAACAAAATTGCTGGCTGCTTTCATCAGTTCCACAGGTGGTCTAATCTGCTTGTTTGCCCTATGGGCAGTGGATTGCAATAATATAGGCAGCTCAATGATGGAGCAAGTTTCCAAATTAACCTAGTAGATAAGTGATTGCAAAGACGTCACACAATAGAACAATTCAATTTAATGAAATTAGTTTTTGGAAGAGGAATTATGTTTAATCCATGAACATGTCATTGCCACATATTGCTCCATCATGACTGCACAGATCTGGTGTAATGCTTGGTGCATTTCACCATATCTATAATTATCTCTCAGTACTCAGCAGGGTTAGAGACTTGGAGCTGATGTGAAAGGCTCTGATTATAGATGTGGTCATATTGGGCTGAAATTCATCTCAGGCCAGGCCTTACTATGTCACTGATGTACTTCAGTGTTTGGACCTCTGAGTAATAACCAAATGTTCTCTCCTGGGACAATATGAACACAGAGTGCCTGTAAGCACCATGAAGAAATCAACAACACAATCTACAAATCACTGGTGGTTCTTTCTGTTCAGCAATGATCAACATCAACAGATTTCACATCTGAGCATCAACCATTCACACTTGCAGCTCACACTGATTATAGAATCCCTACAGTACAGAGAGGCCATTGTGCCTATCGAGTCTGCACCAATCCTCCGAAGTCCATCCCACCTAGACCCAGCCTCCCCATCCTATCCCTGTAACCCCAAATTTCCCATGGCTAATCCATCTAATCTGCACATCCTTGGACACTATGGGGCAATTTAGCCTGGCTAATTCACCTGACCTGCACAGCTTTGGACTGTGGAAGGAAACTAGAGTACCCAGACAAAACCCACACACAGAGAGAATGTGCAAACTGCACACAGACAGTCACCCAAGGCTGGGATTGAACCTGGGTCCCTGGTGCTATGAGGTAGCAGTGCTAATCAGCATGGCATTGTGCCTGATATACACAAACACTCAAACTCCCAGCTCATGCTGATAAACTCGCACACATTCACACTCAACCCAGCCCACTATGATAATCACAAACACTCCAAGCTCACACTGATCAACACAAACTCGCGCTGATAAACATGCTTTGTTCCACATCACATGAATAAACACATAGACAGACAGACAGACACACACACACACACACACACACGCGCTCTCATTGGACTGGTAACCCTGATACCCAGGCTAACATGAGTTCAAATCCCTAAATACCAGACTTTTAAATTCAATTTAGTTTGCTAATGCCATTTATACATGGAAATCTCCCATTATCTGGTGTGGCTTGCATGTGGCGGCTGACCTAATGTGGTTGGCTTTAATTTCCTCCTGAAATGGCTAAGAAAGCCAGTCAGTTTAAGGACATCTAGGGATGGGCAACAAATGTCAGGCATACAAGAAATTAATTTTAGAAAATTGACTGATAAACACACATACACGCTCTTCCATCAATCTCAAGCAAAGTTTTTAAATGATTGTAAATTAATAGGTACATTTTGGAGGTGTTTAGCTGGTTCAAACAACGAAAACTAGCTCTAAATTGACAGAATTAAAATGTGCCACATTTAGCACTCAGTTTGTAGTTATAATTGCTGATTATGATAATGTGAATTTAACTCGGGAGTGCTGAAACAAGATCCCCCAAGTTTAGCCTTCAAGTGCTAATTAAGCTGATGGCGCAATGTATGTGAGATCCACTAAAAATGTGCAAAGCCCTGCTGGCACCTAGCAGCAACTTTCTGGCAGACTTGTAAACAGAAGGAAGAAGATGTACAACTAGACATTGGCTAATGGACATAGAAAACCATTACCTACAAGGGTAAGGATGCAAGTCATACTCTACTTGCTTTGATATCCTCTCCTGCAGCACTGCTATATGCTCAGCATGGTCTCATGTTTTTCACCTATTTCTCTTGAAGGAAGACCTCCAAACAAAATGTCTAGTACCAAACAAGGCTGAGTATCATAGTTTTTCAGGTGAAGTCCTCAGTGAGTTTCCAGAGCAGACAAACTAAAAGCAGGTATTGGTCATTTAACCCTTTGAAGGTGCTGTGCTATAGTTGATATGATCATGTGCTCAATTCCACATTCCTTGCTTTCCCTCAATAACTTTTCACTCCCTTGTTCATCAGGAATTTATTTTAAAAAAAATTCAATAAAGCAGTTTTGGTGCAGTAGCCAATGGTATAAGAAGGAGTTAATTTAAGTGTTATCCAGCAAACTCCAACAGCCTCTGTTATTGGCCAGTTTTTCTCCTGGCAATGAATTCAACTCCTGTACCATAATGCCATCTTACACCGAACATAGACTAAAGTGCCATTTCAGCTCAATGACCTATCTTGACATTTTGCATACTTGTTAACACCTGAACACACTGTTGACAATTGTCCCATCAATGTCTGTGTACTAATATCAGACTGAAGTTAGAGTGTCTCCGTGATAATTGCTGTGTTAGTTTTGATAGTCTGTGCATCAATGTTATTGTCAGGTTGGAGTGTTTATTAGTTAATGGCTGTGTGAGGTGAAACTAAAATCAATTAGTCAGATAAATACGTACTCAGATCTCATGTTAAGTAGATATATTGGTGCAAATCACGCATACGATTAAGAACTGAGAGAGTCTATGCAGATCGCAATGTGGGCTCTGTGCATGGTCCAGAAAGACACATACACCGTATTACAAAGATTTATTCCATGAAGCTGATTGCTGTCAGATGAAATCGACATAAACAGCCCACAAATTGGAAGATTTATTAGGATCCCTGACTAGCCATTGTAAGAAAGCAGTAGGCCATATATCATGAGATTTTAAAATAATATATCCTTAAATTATTTCTTTAACTAACACTTTGATCTTGAATTCTCTGCCTTGTGTTCAAACCCCTCAATAACCTCTCCTGCCCTCAACTCTGTAATCCCTAAGAGAACCAACCAACTTTGCAAGGTTACAGCTGTCCTCCAGATTTCCTCTCTGTAGCAACTGCCAATTTTAATTAAACTACTTTTGGCAATCATGCATTTAGGTGCTTGGGCCCTAAGCTCTGGAATTCCTTCCATAAGTCTACCTACATTACTTCCTTCTTTAAAATTGATGCTTTACATTGTTTCTTTGACCAACCTTGTTAGGTAACTATTACATCTCCTCATGGATACAGTGTCAAATTGTGACCTGATTTGTACTCCTGAAGCATCTTGGCACTTTTAATTACCTTAAATGGAATATTTTAAAAAAGCTAACAAGAAACATAAAGGCAGACTGCAAGAGTTTTGTGGGCTACACTAAAAGGGAAAGATTAGGAAGGATAAACATAGGTCAATTACAAATGGAGGATGGGAGTTTATAGCAGAGGATAGGAAATGATTATTCAGTGTCTTTCTTCTAGAAGAAACAGAAAATCTTCCCAAAATACAAGGGATTCAAAGATACGTAAAAATCAGGAACTAAAAGGAACTTGTATTTTTAAGGAAGTAATACTTGACAAATTAACTGTATTAATGGTTGCTAAATCATAACGTGCTAAGGGAGGTGACTCTAGACATAATGAATGTATTAGTGGTTATCTTTGAAAATTCTGTAGATACTGGAAAGTATCCCACGGACTGTGAAGTACCATATATAACACTGCTATTTACAAAGGGAGGGAGAGAGAAAGAGAAAATCGAAAAGTACATGTCTATTGGCTTGACATTAATAGTAGAAAAATGCTAAACTTTATTGTAAATGATGTGATGAGTCACTACTTAAACAATAATTATACTTTTGGGAAGAGGGAATATGTACTTACGAAAGGGATTTCGTCCTCAGCAAAACAGTTAGAGTTGTTTGAGGATTTATTTGTAGCATAGATAACAGAGAACCAGTAGATGTGTTATTGTCAGACCTTTAGAAGGATTTTGGAAAGGACATAAACAGGAGGTTAGTAAATAGAAATGTAGAGCATGAAATGGGGGAAACGTACTGGTAATGGTCTGAGAATTGATAAATAGACAAAAAAACAAAGAGTAGGAACATGGCAATATGAGGAAGTTTGGAAGAACATAAGGAGGAAACGGCAATCACATTTTTCTTGCCATTGAATCCAACATCAGAAGCATGTCCGGAGAACCAATGTTATAATTATACTAAATAAATTCGCTTGAGGATAGAGACAGAGGGTGGGGGTTGCTTTTCAGACTGGAGGCCTGACCAGTGGTGTGCCACAATGATCAGTGCTGGGTCCACTGCTTTTGTCATTGCACAAATGACTTGGATGTGAACTTAAGAAATATGGTTAATAAGTTTGCCGATGACACCAAAATTGGGGGCATGGTAGACAGTGAAGACAGTTAGCATAGGTACATCCTTAAATCAATCAGTTGGGCCAAGGAGTGCAGATAAGAGTTTAATTTAGATAAATGTGAGGTGTTGCATTTTGGTAAAGCAAACCAGGACAGGACTTCTACACTTAATGGTAGGGCCCTGGGGTGTGTGGCGGACCTAAGAGACCTAGTGGTGCAGGAGCATAGTTCCCTGAAATTGAAGTTGCAGGTAGTCAGTTTGGTGAAAAAAATGTTTTGTACACTTCCTTTATTGGTCAATGCATTGAGTATAGGAGTTGGGATGTCATGTTACAGTTGTACAGGACATTGGCTAGACCACTTTGGAATACTGCATTGAGTTCTGGTCTCCTTGCTATAGGAAGGATGTTGTGAAACTTGAAAGTGTGCAGAAATGATTTACGAGGATGTTGCCGGGGTCAGAGGGCTTGAGCTACTGGGACAGGCTGAATAGGCTGGAACCATTTCCCTTGGAGCTTTGGAGGTTGAGGGGTGACTTTATAGAAGTTCACAAATTCATGAATGGCATGGAATAGGGCGAATAGCTAAGGTATTTTTCTCGGGGTAGGGAAGTCCAATACTAAAGGGCATAGGTTTAAGGTAAGGGGGAAAGATTTAAAAGGGACCTAAGGGGCAACTTTTTCACACAGAAGGTGGTGTATGTATAGAATGAGCTGCCAGAGGAAGTGGTGGAAGCTGGTACATATACAACATTTGAAAGGCATCTGGTTGGGTGTATGAACAGGAAGGGTTCAGAGGAACATGAGTCAAGTGTTGGCAAATGGGACTAGATTAATTTCGGATATCTGGTCAGGATAGATGAGTTTCACCGTGCTGTATAACCCTCACTCTAAACTGAATATATGCATTGGCAAGTAAATAGTATTAGCCTGATAATTACATTATTCAAAGATAAGTAATCAAATACTTAATGAAGGCAATTTTAAACCCAGTGAGGAGTGGGTGGGAAGGAAAAACGTTGTAAAATTCACAAAGCCAATCCCAGTCTGTCACAAGTGCATTATCGTCCAGGCTTAGCAGGAGTGCATAATCTTCCATGTGATTAACTTGGGCATTGGAGGTGGACAAGTCATTACAACAGAACATACCTAAAGAGATTTTAAAAAGAGATTTGAATTTAACGCCTCCAGTATAGGGTTTTCTGTAGCTCAGCAAATTTGTAAGTAAACAGGAAGATCCTCCTTCATAAATTCAGATTGCCTCATCTTGACAGTAAAAAGTTCATTGCTCATCATGATCTTTTTGTGCTCCCTCTCGCAGCAAAAAAAAGTCAGAGTTTTTGAAATCACGATTGTGTTACGGAAGTTTAGAGGCTTTTAAGCAGACAGCACCCAGATAGACACAAGGAGAAGGCACATCAATGACTTTTAAAGAATGACATGTTGAAGCCAATCAGTAGAACTGACCCAGTTCACTTAGGAGATCTATTGGTTCACATAACAGCAAAGTGCACAATGGAAAGGCACACAACAAGATACCTAGACGATGTAGACCTGAAGATTGGAGGACTAGCAATATTAACGAGAGAGTGGGGACTGTCAGGGTTAACAGCAGAGTGGGCACTGGCAGGGTTAAGAGCAGAATAGAGGACATCTGAGAGAAGGACAGCAGAATCCAATGCACAGAGGAGGACAGTGAAAGGAGAGTAACAGAGGGGCTGAGCTTGGCAGGTTGCTGCAGACATCAGCAGCGACTAGAGGAACTGTTCTTTACTGCACTTATTAAACAAACGTTGTCCAATGCAGATAATTGTTGCTGGGCTAAATTTAAAATCTGCCAGGATCCTTCCAGCTCACCACTGAAGACATCACTTAATTAAATGAATGCAAATAGATGTGACAGGTTGTTTAGAGGGGTGAGAACTTCCTCTGTACAAACAGCAATAAGAATCTTTCTAAATATTCTAAATTTTTCTGCTATGATCTCCTTAATCATAGATTTTAGGCTAACAGGCCTGTAGTTATCTATTTTCAGCCTTTACCCTTTCTTGAACAAAAGGGCTACATTTGCTATTTTCCAATCAATTGGGACTTTTCCAGAATCTAAGGAATTTTGAACAATTATAACCAATACATCTGCTATTTGTGCTGTCATGTCTTTCACAATCCACGGATCTTAAATCCTGGGCGCTTGTCAGTGTTTAGGTTAGACAGTTACCTCAGCACTGTTTCCCTGGGAATGGTAGCTGTTTCAAGTTCATTCCTCCCTCTCACCTCTTGATTTTCATATATCATTTGGGAGATTTTTGAAGTATTCTGCTGTGAAGACAGATAGAAAATATTTGTTCGCAGCCAGCACCACTTCCTTAAATAACGCACTCTTTCTTTCTCTAGAGGAGAAACACTGGCTTTCCTTATTTTCTTATTCAAATACCTGTATATATTCATACTAGAGACAAAAGGTACTGCAGATGCTGGAGAATCCGAGATAACAAGCGTGGGGCTGGATGAACACAGCAGGTCAAGCAGCAT
>JAHRHZ010000061.1:21676111-21688081 GCA_024137785.1 Ginglymostoma cirratum
GCTTGTTATCTCTATATTCATACTATCCTTCTTTATATCATTAGCTAGTTTTCTGTTGCTCTGCTTTCTCAGTTTTTTAAAATTATTTTCGCCGTTCTTTGCTGGTTGTTAATACTTGTTCAATCCTTTGACCTTCCATTGGGTTGTGGTTGCTTTGTGTATCCATAATTTTCTTTTTTAGCACTTCCCTTCCAAAAACCTATCTCTTTCTTTTTGTTTAAAAGTTAGGTATTTTAGGTCAGAGATGAAGAGATTTCCTCCTGATTGTGTGCATGACTTTAGAATTGTTCGCCTCAGAAGGTGGTGGAGACAGTTTCACTGAATATATTTCAATTGAAGCAAAGGTTATTGTGGGCTGTTCATGTCCAAATGCAGGAACAGCTGGACAAATTGGAGGTTTGGGGTGACAAATGCCAAGCAATGACGATGTGATGAAAAAGACCCTATTGGCTTTGTGCAGGGGAAATCATGTTTAACTAATCTATTTGGATATTTTGGGGGCAAAGTAAGATTTGTCGTGAATAGAGGGAAACTGGTAGATGTGCTTGGATTTCTGGAAGGCTTTCTATGACCTTGTCAGGAGACTAAACCACTTCTGGCACTGCATTCTAGACCAGGACACATTGTCCCTGTCCCACACCCAGGGATGATCTTGGTGACAGCCCCACGTTTTAATGGAAAAATGACCTCCTTCTTGAGTCTGACTATGCCCAGCACAAATCAATGGAATGATCCTTACACCTGTTTGTTCTAAATCAATATTCATCAGCGATCACCACCTCCTTCCTAAACACTTTGGCTTCTTTAAGTTCCATTGTTTCATTGCTCCTTTAAATAGTCAAGCTGAAAGCACATGACATGGTCATGTCATGTCTACAGTTGTAGCTTGGAAGGAGACTTGAACCAGGAGCGAAACATGAATCAGACCACAAGACCATACAGAATAGGAGCAGAAGGAGACTGTTAAGCCCATGGAGTCTGTTACTCCTTTCAATGAGATCATGACTGATCTGATACTTCTGAACTTCATTTTACTGGCCTTTTCTCAAAACCCTTGATCCCCTTGCAGATTAAAAATCTATCTCAGCCTTTCTTATACTTAATGACCCAGTCTCAACAGCCCTCTGTGGTAAAGAATTCCACAGATTCACTTTACTCTGAGAAAAGAAATTTCTCCTTTCTCCTTATCACCAATGTGCTACCTCTAATTCTGAGATTATGCTCCTGGTCTTAGAATCTCCTACAGGGGAAAACACATCTATTCTGCCAAGTCCCTTACGAGTCTTGTATGTTTTATTCTTTTTTATTTATTCATCTCAACTTTTTATTTTTTTATTCTTTTTAACTTGAGTAAGTACAGGCCCAACCTACTCAACCCTCAAAGGGGAAACAACCTTTCTACATCTTCCCTGTCAAGTTCACATATGTTTCAATAAGGTTGCTTCTCACTCGTCTCAATTCCAATGAGTACAGTTGAGTAGAGAGCAGATGTTCTGATCTGTTAAGCTTCCTTGCATGTTTTGTGTTCACTCTTTTCCACCTTAAGAGTATATTCCCAATACTGTAGTACACTGTAGACAGTGTTTGTAGACATATCAGGTCACACAGAGATACAGTCATGTGGCAAATTGGGCCTACTTGCTATCACTCAGTTCTGGTTAATCCAAAACTGAAGGCAGCTCTCCTCATAAGTGACAAATTAAGAGTTCACTGCACTTGAGAAAAGAACTTTGCAAGGACGAAGAGAAAGAGCAGAAATGTGAAAATAGTTAGATAGCTCTGTTAAAGAGCTATCATAAGCTTGATGGGCCACATGGCTTTCTTCGAAGCTGTATCAACTGATGAACTTAGATTTCATTAAGATGTGAAAAGAAATGTGAAAAGATAGCCCACCAAGTAATGTGTGTTTGAGCCAAGACACCGGCCACCCTGACTTAGAACTATATCACTGCTTCGTCACTGTCACTTGGTCAAACTCCTGAAACTCTCTCCTAAACAGTACTGTGGAAGTGTCTACACCTCATGGATTACAGTGGTTCAAGGAGGCCGCTCACCATCACCTTCTCAAGGACAATTAGGGATAGGAAATAAAAGTTGGTCTTGCTAGAGACAACCACATCCCATGAAAGAAAAGTAATAAAGTTAGTTATGCTACAAAACATACCCGACTCACTATAAACCACTGTGGGACTTTAGAAAGTGAGTTTTATAAATGTAAATTCTTTCTTTTGACAGATGCTGGGAATGCATGGATGGTAATGTTTCATGAAGCAGTTTAGCATTTCCTGGAGAAAAAGACATGTTCAATTCATACAGTGGATCCTACTTTCTAGGAGATAAATCACCGTACAGATGAATCACAAGGGTTATAAATGTAAGCTGATGCGAGCTGACTTGTGGCGTGTGGAATAATTAAACTTCATATTGTGTATCAGGCTACATGACTCAAAGAGGACCGGCACTTTTATATGAGGATAGCGCTGACTGGGCCAACTTTTCTTCGGTCAACCCTAATCGCTTTTGAGAATGTGTAGTGCTGCAGGAGAAGATCCAAAGTGAGTGCTGTTCAGAAGGGAATGCCAGGATTTTGACCCAATGATGACGAAACGGCGCTGATGTACTTCCAAGTCGGGATGCTGTGTGAATTCCAGGAGAACTTCAGGAGCTGGTATTCCCATGGAGCTGCTGTCCTGGTCGCTCTCAATGATGGGGATTTGCTGTTGTGTATTTACACTTGCGCTCGGTGCAGAAGGTATAAATGTTTAAGGGATGGATGGGGTGCCTGTCAACAGGCCACGAGTCCTAGATGGTGTCCTGTTTCCCTTCATTCACTAACTGGACATATATTGGGCAATTTCCCACTTTGCTGGGTAGCTGTCAATAAATGCGATATTCCACCTGGAGCAGCTAATAAGGATTCACTGAAACTCCAGTGGAGATCTGTAAGCAGACCAGGGCTAGCTACCCTGTGGAAAAAGCATTTGCAATTCAACTTCACATACCTGCGCACACACCTCCCCCCACCACACCCCCCAACCCTGCCCACAGTTTAAAGTTTTCCATGTTACACAGCGCACTTGCTCCTGAACTGATCTAGATTGGCACACAATTTGTGGAGAGGCATTTTGTTTTGAGACTATTTGTCCTCATCGTTCCACATTTTCATACCCAACAGATTTCTGCATTAGGTTCCGTGGCCCAATAAATTATTAGTACTGACAGTAAAATTTGTCACAATTAACGAGACTGCGTGGAATTTAGTTCAACTAGCCTTGGACCTCAGAGAGTTTTACTGAAGCATTTATGTAGATTAGCTCTTAATCCAACAATAACACTTAAACAAATGCAGCAACAGGATTGACAGCAGAAACATTATAAGGAACAATGAATTATTCAGCAGCTCAAGGGGAATGAAGCATTTATTCTCTTTTATTTGTTGTTTGTTTTATTCTACTCAAGGGGTTCTCTCAACATAGGATTAAACAACAAGAGTCTCTTCAGCCCATCCTCAGTTCCTTGAAGGAGCAGCACAATTAATCCCACTTCCATTTCTCACCTCCCACCCACATCTCTTCTCCATAGCCCTCCAAAGTTTGTTCCTTTACCAACATAGCTGCAATTCCCTTTGTGATGTTGTTACTGAACCTGCTTCTGTCGCTGTTTCGTGCTGGGATGTGATTGATGTGAGGCGCTGGTGGAACACAATCTGACAGTTGCTCTTCAAGTGAGGAATCAACAGGCTTAGTTGAACCTGTCAGATATAAGAAATCACCTGCGTAGAGTAACAACACTTTTCCCAGCCAGCATGAAGGTGTTTAGGTAACTTCTCTATCATGGAAACCACACTGCTGTGACTGCCATTGTAAGTATTGGCTAAGTGCAAATTGATGGAGAAATAACTCCAGCTGTCTGGGCGTGACAATGGCCTAGTGGAATTATCACTGGACTGTTCATCCAGAGACCCAAATAATGTCCCATGGACCCAGCCATCACGGTGGGATTTGAACTCAATAAAAATATCTGGAATTAAGAATTTAATGATAACCATGAACCCATTGTCAATTATTAGGGGAAAAACCCATCTGGCTCACTAATGTCCTTTAGGGAAGGAAACTGCCATCCTTACCTGGTCTAGCCTACATGTGACTCCAGACCCACAGCAAGGCGGTTGACTCTCAACTGCCGTCTGGACAATTAGGGATGGACAATAAATGCTGCCTGGTCAGCGATGCCCTCATCCTGTGAATAAACAAAGGGAAAATAAAACCCCTCTCCTTTCAAGAGGAGAAATTGCAGTAACACTGAAAATGAGTGCAATGGGTGCTGTTCAATGAGACACTTGTTAACACTTGACTGTCAACTTTTTGCTTTTTAAATACTGCATGCCTTCATTCATTAATAGGATGAGGGCATCACAGGCTCTACCAGCATTTATTTCCCATCCCTAATTACCCAGAGGGCAGGCAATAGTCAATCATGTGGCTGTAGCTCTGGTTCTGGAGTCACATGAAGGTCAGACCAGGTAAGGATGACAGTTTCAGAGATAGTAGGAACTGCAGAATCTGAGATAACAAGGTGTAGAGCTGGATGAACACAGCAGGCCAAGCAGCATCATAGGAGCAGGAAAGCTGACGTTTCGGGCCTCGACCCTTCCCTAAAGGACATCAGTCAAACAAATGGAGTTTTCCCCCAACAATCAATTCATGGTCATCGGTACATTCTTAATTCCACCATTTGCTGTGACAGGATTTGAACCTAGGTCCCCAGAACGTTACCTGGGCCTCTGGAGTAACAGTCCAGCGATAATACCACAAGGCCATCACCTCTCCTGCTTACTGTTAAATAGACTGTTGACCATGGGTTCTGCTGTAAGTCCTGGTCAATAGATTTCAATTGAATGTGAGGCTAATTCATTCCTCACTTTCACAAGATAATAATTAGCAGCAGGTTTCACTGGTCAACATTCCCTTCTGCAGTCTTGTAGCAGTGAGCATGATTTCAGGTTTAGTTAAAAGCAGCAAACTCAGCAGCACACTGGATTTAATGCTGGCCTGTATGACTTGGATTACTGAAGCAGTGCACATACCCGCTCAATATATTCAAATAAAGACCTGCTTTGCATTACAGATAATAGATTCTCTAGCATCTGCAGTTCCTGAGATAACAAGGTGTAGAGCTGGATGAACACAGTAGGCCAAGCAGCATCATAGGAGCAGGAAGGCTGACGTTTCCGGCCTAGACCCTTCATCTTTGCAGTATTGTCAATATTGCTTTGTTCCTAATTTGTGAAGAACCAGGATCCTTTGTTTAATCATTTTTAGTGGGGAACATGAGATTCCCCAAATTTTTCTCCCAATCACTAGGTGCCTTTGAAAATAAAGTGGTGAACCATATTCCTTTTGAATTAGTGCAGTACAGGTAATAGTATTGCCCCATGATGCCACTGGAGAAAAAGGCAAGTACAGGGACTGCAGCAGGTACCCTGTTAAACAGTAGGTAAGGCTGCCAGGTGTAATGTCAAACACAGGATTGCCAGGGCTTCCTTGTGACACCCAAAGGTACACAATCCTGCAATTTTTGATCCATAAGGAATGAAAATTATATTATTGCCCACCCTGTCAGAAATTTTAAATGTTCTTAGATATCATTTGCCCTTAACTGCTTTTTATTTTGCTCTGGAAGACAACCTTTCAGATATAAAATTAAGACAAAGAACTGCATGTGCTGGAGATCTGAAGCGAAAACAGAGGTTGCTGGAGAAACTCAGCAACTCTGGCAAGATCTATGGAGATAAAGCAGAGTTAATGCTTCACGTCAGGGGACTCTTCAGAACTGAGACTTCTCTTTCAGACATTTCTTGATCTCATTATTAGCACTGAAATGCTATCTTTGAAGTATTAGTTGATGTCAATTGCACTAAACAGATTTAGATTGACTGGGCAAGTTGTTATCAACTAATGTCATTATCGTTAATTGTCATAGAATGTAACATCACCCCACTCAAGCATTTATTAGTTAAACATCATCTGATTTCTTTCAGTGCTTCTGGTTGACTGAGTGGGCAGTTAAAAGAAAAATTGACTATGTTCTTGCATTGAGGAAATTGACTATATTCCGTTGTAGTTTGGCATACAACTTTCACCATTTTCTATACACAAGCAGATTGAATAAAGCTGTGTCTTGCGAATTCTCATACATTTTTATTTCTTTGTCAGTCTTTGAGACAATAAGTGTGAGTTATCAACTTTTTGATAATTGCTAAGTAAGATTTATTGACAGTTAATTTTAGATTATATTATTGCAGTGGTTAAAACATCATAAAGTATAGGGTAATTCAGGGTAAATTCATCTGTGTACAGTTTATATAGGGGTAAATGTTCAGTGTTCTGAAAAATATTGTTGATTATGTACATTGTGAGCCAATTTTCAAACCCACCTTATTTATATATGACCTTTCGGCTAGCTTACATATTACACTCACACTGTTTTTGATCTTTATTTTATAACATGCCTTTTTGTGATTGCACATCTTCCCCAAATGGAAAACCATGTTCTTCATCTCACTTTCTTTTTCTTCGGAGTAAAATTTCAAGAATTACATAAGTGACAATTTCAGTGATGTTTTGCAAATGTTACGACGAGTATTGGCTCTCAAGTATTGACTTGTGAACTAATGTGTTTTCAATATTTATGAATCACAAAAAGAATAGAAAGCTTACTTCATGGTCTCAATATATCAAGAATTCACTTTCACATTTTATTTTTCTCATTATTGTTCACTGATACAAGGAATTTTCCAAATTGGGCTGTATAGACTGGTCAGCAGAATCAGGGTGGCAAACTAATGGTGTAGGCAACTGTGATATCTGACCAGTGATGTGGGAGGACTGTCGCCAGGGTTGGCAGTGTGAGAAAGAGTCCGATCCCACAAGAGAGAGAGCACCCCCTGAACTTCCTCCAACCCTAATCATTGAATCTGCCCCAGAGTTCTCCCTGACCTCTCCGAACACCCCCAGCCCGATTCTTAAACCTTCCCTCCAAACCTTATCTGCAATTGCTTTGCTTAAACTTTCTTGCTCCCTCACTGTCTTCCCTCCCTTTTTCCCAGTCTCTTCACATCCCCTCAATCTGTAATTGTCCCCAATATCTCCTTCATACTCTCTCCAAATCTCTCCCTTTTCCAATTTCTCCATCTCCTAATTGTTTCTCCCCCTTCCAATTTCAACACTTTGACACAATTTGTCCTTTGCATACAATGCTGTCTATGTCCAGAATATCTGCTCCTCACTCCCAATCACTGAATCGTCTCACGCAAAGGGGAAAACTGGGCAGTTACTAGGCTTCAGTCAGAACTAAAGAATACACAACCTCACCACTTGCTGCAACCCAACAAGGAGGCTTATTTCTAAAGTTGTGAACATATCGTATCACAGAATCCCTACAGTGTAGAAACAGGTCATTTGGCCCATCGAGTCCAAACCGACCCTCTGAACAGCATTCCACCCAGATATTCTCCTTACCCCATCCCTGCATTTCCCTTGCCTAGCCTGCACATCGTGGACACGATGGGTAACTTAGCATGGCCAATCCACCTAAACTGCGCATCTTTGGGTTGTGGGAGGAAACTGGACACCTGGAGGAAACCCATGCAGACATGGAAGAACGTCCAAACTCTACACAGACAGTTGCCCGAGGGTGGAATTGAACCCAGGTCCCTGGCACTGCAAGGCAGCAACGCTAACCACTGATCCACCATGCTGCCTCTTGCACGGGGGATCATTGCACTCTGTAAGTACCTAAATCAAGTCCATAAACTGGTTGAAGACTCAAGTGCTCACCTATTGAAGGCACAGAGTCACAACAATAACATGCCTCAACTGTAATACATAATATCCACCAACTCTCCCATCATGTCTCGCTATCACATTCAAGTCTATACCTCAGAGTTCTCTGCTCCATCTCATTGCATTCTGAACTGGATGTTAAATCATAGGGGACATTGTGTGTTTGAAGTACAGTGTCATGTTTATACTGGAGATAGAACAGACGTTGCTCAGAATGACTAAGGAGAATATTGATCCACTGACATTGAAGTGGAATGTCTGCAAACTACATCAGGAGGGAATCTGCAGGTGATAGAAACTTTTGAACATTAACAACCAAGTTAGTTTTACAGGAATTACTGAGAGACACTGATTGGGCAAAGGTATTGATTAAAGTAAAACACATTGCCCTCACCTTCTGATAATAAATAATCAGGGGAGGTAGTGCAAAGAGGAACAGGGAAAAAAACAACATAAATCCAAGGGGTGGGAGAGATTGGTGTAGGAGAGGAAACGAGATGGAGTGAGAGAATGAGGGAAGGAAATGGAGACATTTGTGGGGACAGGGGCAAGAGAAAAAATGGTGGAGGTGAAGCATTTGACTTATTTCACATTGTTCTACTTAGACCAGGGCTTACCACCTCAACTGTGCAGCTTTGGCACTGGCAGTGATTATTCTAATATCAATCCATGGAAAAAGTGGTAAGGCATGAGACTAGTCTTAGAGTGAGCAAGATCATCCTACTCCAGGTATATTGTTTTATTTCAGAGTTAAGGGATGAGTTCACTGACACACAGAACTGTCACCATAACTTCCTTGTTGGAGTCAGCTGATCAGTAGGAGCTTGACCATAGCATCATTCGCTGCTGCAATGATTGTGGGTCAGCGGCTCGCAGTACAGGACCCAACCTTGTGGTGCAGTGATATGGTCCCGACCTCTACAGCAGGGGAAACGCATACCCGGCATCCCAGCTCAGAGATATAACATCACACAACTACACAGGTAAATCTACAATATCAAAGGAGATGATGATGTAGTGGAAATGTGACTAAACCAACCAATCACTGGAACAAAAACAAATTTACTGGGAAAGCTCAGCAGGTCTAGCAGCATCTGTGAAGAAAAAACAGGGGTAATGTTTCAGGTCAGGTGACCCTTTCTCAGAATTCACTGGACTCGAAACGTTAACCCCGATTTCTCTCCACAGATGTTGCCAAACACCCACTGAGTTTATCCAGCAATTTCTGCTTTTTTGTTTCAGATTTCCAGCATCTTCAGTTCTTTGGGTTTTTTTTTTAAGTAGTCCAGAACCCCAGGCTAACTTTCTGGAGACATGGGTTCAAATCCCAGATAGTGAAATTTGAATTCAATAAAAGTCTCGAGTAAAAAGCTAGTCAAATGGATCACATAACCATTGCTTGATTGTCAGGAAAACCTCACGTTCTTTACTAATGCCTTCAGGCAAGGAAACTGCCATCTTTACCTAGTCTAGTCTTCATGTGACTCCTGACCCACAGCAATGTGGTTGCCTCTTAACTGCAAACTGGGCAATTAGGGATGGGTAATAAATATTGGCCTGGGCCATAAATACTGGTATATGATGGCCACGTCCCTTGAATGAATAGAAAGAACTTTGGTTACTTAATTGAAGTCATACAGCCTTTTAATAATTGAGGGGTTTCAGGGATTGTCTGCTTTGGGTGGTTTTTGGCCTTTTGTGTGTTTATTTTCCCCTCAACCATACTCGATAGTTTGTTTTATTTATAGTTTCATACATTTTATGATTGTTTTTATGGTTCATATTTTTGTACAGTTTCTAGGTTCATAGTTGTCTGTACATTTTTCATGACGATGTGTTGATTTCAGTTACTTGCATGATAATTTCTTTTCTCTGCATTCTGCTGCCTTTTACCAGTACATGGCTTGCTGATTGCAATCCATGTCAATTTATGTCAAATGAGCAATACATCTGAGCTGTCTTGAGAGCTTCTTTTCAATAGCTTTGAGAGCCTTGATGTTTTGATGCCTATCAGAGATTATTCAATACCAAAAAATGCATCCTGCCTCAATGATGTTTATGAGTGTTATCCACTCATTCCAAAGACAGTTGCTAGCTGCACTATTTGTAAAAGCAATAAAAGCAAAAATCGATGTGAAAAAAAATATCTGGCCGGGTCCAAATCCTACCATAATATATACACATAGCAGGTCTTCAAACATAATGAAGGAACCGATGCTAATGACAGCTTTGGACTTGATCTACATATTTAAGGTAAAACCTTACTGTCTTCCTTCAACTTTGGGAAATGAAAACGGGATGAGAGAGGGTATCTGATGTAGTTGAAACTGTCCTCCCACCTTTTGCACCCACCACCCCATCTCTTACCTCATCACAGCTGAATAACTTTCAGGCTGAAAGAAATAAAATTAAGGCCATGTACTCTTTCTATTAATTTACAAGTAATTATTAATTCATTTTTTTTACATTTTTGACTTGCTCAGCAAATTGAATTTGTTTGCAGTTTGCTGATTGTCTCAGAATGCCATCTGGCTGGTTCTAATATTCCACTGGTATAAATACCATTTACATAAAATCCTTGTGTTAAAAATAGCACTACAAATCAAAAACACTTACATACTGATAATTGCTTTGTAGCTTGCACCATTCCCTTTAACTCTTGGAGGACAGTCTTCAGCATCTGCCATATGCCTGGATAGCATCCTCCCCAACAAGTCAGGTTACCCCCCAAAGAAAGGAATCTGCCACTTGGGGGCAGTGCTGAGGGAGTGTCACACATGAACCATTAAACCAGGGCTCCTGCCTGGCCTCTGGATGTAAATACTCCCAGTGGCACAATGTGTGAAAGATTTGAGGAGGTAGGGTTAGAATCCCTACAGTGTGGAAACAGGCCCTTCAGCCCAACAAGTCCACACCGACCCTTGGAGCATCCCACCCAGACCCTTGGAGCATCCCACCCAGACCCATCCCCCTATAACCCACACACCCCTGAACACTACAGGCAATTTAGCATGGCCAATCCACCTAGCCTGCACATCTTTGGACCGTGGGAGGAAACCAGAGTACCCAGAGGGTACCCATGCAGACACGGGGAGAATGTGCAAACTCCGCACAGACAGTCACCTGGGGCTGGAATCAAACCCAGGACCCTGGCCCTGTGAGGCTGCAGTGCTAACCACTGAGCCACCGTGCCGCCCTAGAGGCTGTTGCATGACTTGACTGATTCCCACCCAGCATCACCACATGGACTGCAGCACTGCAAGAGGGAACTTTCCACCAACTTCTCAGGACAACCAGGAATGGACACTATAAAGATTTATAAAATAGTGATTAGCACAGATAAGGCAAAAAGCAAAATAGACTTCAGGAAGAAAGGAGGAGGACATGCCCCTATCTTCATCAACAGAGCTGAGCTGGAGAGGGTTGAGAGCATCAAGTTCTTAGGAGTGACAATAACCAACAATCTGTCCTGGACCTCCCACATAGACATGACGGTCAAGAAGGCACAATGCCTCTTCTTCCTTAGGCTGCTTCGGAAATTCAGCACGTCCATTGGACCCTCACCAACTTTTACTAATGCACGATAGAAAGCATTCTGTCGGGTGTATAACAGCCTAGTATGGCAACTGCTCTACCTAGGACCGGAAGAAGCTACAGAAAGTTGTGGGAAGCCAACCTCCCATCCTTGGACTCCATTTACACTTCTTTTGTAGAAGTGTAAGGCTGCCAACATCAAAGACCCCTCCCAGGCTGGTAATACTCTCTTCCAACCTCTTCCAATAGGCAGAAGATACAGAAGTTTGAACAGATAGACCAATAGGCTCAAGAATAGCTTCTTTCCTGCTGTTATTAGACTGATGAATGGGCCTCTCTCACTTCAAAATAATTGTTGATCTTGTTAATGTTGATCTTGCTGTGTGCATCTCTTGTGCACCTGTAACCTTGTATGCATCGGTCTGTCTGAGCACCCTGTGATCTATACAGAGATAAAAGGTACTGCAGATGCTGGAGAATCCGAGATAACAAGCATGGGGCTGGATGAACACAGCAGGTCAAGCAGCATCATAGGAGCAGGAAAACTTGACGTTTCGGGCCTAAACCCTTCATCAGATTTCTGATGAAGGGT
>JAHRHZ010000061.1:21693081-21736508 GCA_024137785.1 Ginglymostoma cirratum
TCACTGGACCCGAAACGTTAACTCTGTTTTCTCCTTCACGGATGCTGCCAGACCTGCTGAGCTTTTCCAGCAACTTTGTTTTTGTTCCTGATTTACAGCATCTGCAGTTCTTTTGGTTTTTATTTTAAAAATGAATAGGAAACATTTAGTGGGACATGGGCCAAATGCTGGCATATGGGACTAGATTAATTTAGGATACCTGGATGGCATGGACCTAGAAACATGAAGAGCTTACTTTTACTTTAAAGACTGGAAATATTCACTGATCCTACTTACCATCAGCTTCTTTCCCTACACTCACATTATGCTGCAGTCACTCTGCTGCAAGTCTCACTGCCAGTCTAGAGCCGCCTTTTGGTTCACTCTTTTTATTCTGTCCCACTTTCATCTCACTCTGACGAGTTTACTTCTTCCTGTAAAACTCAGTTAAAGGACATCACTGCTGAAACAGCTCCAAATTATAGCTAAACTCCTCAAACAAATATATTCTTCTTACATATCATAATTATTATCTAAAAGTTATTAAAGTAGTGAAGTAGGCATTTGCTTTGCTTGCCTTTATTGGTCAGTACATTGAGAACAGGAGTTGGGAGGTTATGTTGCAGCCACACAGGATATTGTTTAAGCCACTGTTGGAATACAGCATTCAATTCTGGTTTTCCTGCTGTAGGGAAGATGACATGAAACTTGAAAGGTTTCAGTAAAGATTTACAAGAACATTGCCAGGGCTGGAGGGTTTGAGCTTCACGGACAGGCTAAATAGACTGGGGCTATTTTTCCCTGGAGCGTCGGAGGCTGAGGGGTGACCTTATAGAAGTTTAAAAGTCATGAGGGGCATGGATAGAGTGAACAGCCAAAGCCTTTTCCGCAGGGTAGGGGAGTCCAAAACTAGACGGCATAGGTTTAAGGAGAGAGGGGAAATATTTAGAAAGGGACAACTTTTTTTTTAAATGCAGAAGGTGGTGCCTATATGGAAGAGCTACCAGAGAAAGTGGAGGAGGCTGGAACAATTACAACATTTAAAAGGCATCTGGATGGGTACATGAATAGGAAACATTTAGAGGGATATGGGCCAAATGCTGGCAAATGGGACTAGATGAATTTAAGATATCTGGACAGCATGGACGAGTTGGACCGAAGGGTCTGTTTTGCTGTTGTACAACTCTATGACTCTGTGCCTCTATTATTTTTGGTCGGAATATCAAAAGAATAGTTAAAAGCTTCCAAATATCAGTTTAAAAAAGGTTGAAAAGTGTTACTAAAATATTCTGTTTAAAATCTCTGTAAACATGACCCCATCTTTTCAACTGTGCGCTTTTTTCACTGCCATGCGGTAGTCCGTTAGAGGGAGGGAATGTAATTTCCACCGCTCTACAGGTCCAATAGATCAATTTAAGGTCAGCTTCACAGCAAGAGAACAAATTAAGGGGATTATTTATCAAATGTCAAGAATCCTTTGATCTCCAGCAAGAGCTTGTTTCCAAGTTAATTAATTTCTTACCTCTCCTAACAGCCTGAGTTTCTCACCTAATATTTATTGGGATTAGAATATATTTTATATTATCTCTGAAACCGCCAATTTACTAATCATTAGCTGGGGAACAGACACATGATCTTGCTAATTACCATGATCATTCCTTTTGTACACAAGCTTAAATACTTTTTTCTGAGATACATTTGGTTGTTTCTTTGAAACAGATTGGTGCCTTTTTTGAGACTTGAGGACAGAAATTTGATATAGTCACATTCAGCACATGTACATAAGAACCCGAGATGTAGAACCAAGTGTAGGCCATTTGCTCGCTCAAGCCTAGTCCACCATTCACTAAGACTGTGGTTGATCTGATTGTGGTCTTAACTTCATTTTATGGCCTGCTCCCCCATAACGCAAACAGATTTTTATTCAGAAAGGGATCAAGGGTTCAAGGGACAAAGTAGGACAGTGGAGTTGATGGTGCTCAGAACAGCCACAATCTCATTGGATGGTGGAGCAGACTCACTAGGCTCAATGGCCTATTTCTGCTTTGGAGGCTCAGAGACAGCTTTGTAGATCGGCTATGCTGTGTTCGCGACAAACGACAACACCTTCCAGTCGCGAACCACTTCAACTCCCCCTCCCACTCCCTGGACGACATGTCCATCCTGGGCTTCCCCCAGTGTCGCAACAACACCAGCCGGAAACTGGAGGAGCAGCACCTCATATTCCACCTCGGGAGCCTACAACCCGATCGTCTCAATGTGGACTTTACTCGTTTCAAAATCTCCCCACCCCCGACCTCATCCCATGACTGACCCCTCTGCCTCTCATCCCTGCTTCCTTGACCTGTCCGCCTTCTCTCCCACCCATCCGCTCCTCCCACCTCACTGACCAATCCCCACCACTCCCTACCGGCACTTGCCTATCACCATCCCACCTACCTTCCCCAGCCCCAGCCCTCCTCTCTCTATTTATTTCAGAGCCCCCTTTCCCCTCTCCCATTTCTGAAGTAGAGTCCCGGCCTGAACTGTCAGCTTTCCTGCTCCTCTGATGCTGCCTGGCCTGCTGTGTTCCTCCAGCTCCACACTGTGTTATCTCTGACTCCAGCATCAGTAGTTCTTACTATCTCAGAGTCCCAACCCGTTTAGTCTTTGCTCATTAGACAGTGCCTCCATACTGGGGAATCATCCCAGTGAATCTTCTCTGAAATGCCTCTAATTAAATGAGGTCTACCCCACAAATAAAGGGACCAAAACTACTCTCAGTACTCCAGGTACGGTTTCACCAGTACTTGATACATTTGTAGTAAGAATTCCCTACTCTGATGCTCCAAGTCTCTTGAAATAAGGGCCAACATTCCATTAGCCTTCCTGATTACCTGCTGCACCTGTATGCTAACTTTCTGTGTTTTATGGTTAAGTCCCTTTGTGTTGCAGATTTTTACAGTTTTCCCCTTACTTAAATACTATTTTGTTCTTTTGTTCTCCTTACCAGAAATGAGAACATTACATTTTCCTACATTATACTCCATTTGCCAGCTTTTTGCCCACTTACTTTATCTATCAATATCTCGCTGAACTCTTGTGACCTGCCTTTCCATCTATTTTTGTGTTGTCTACAAATTTGGCTACAGTATTTTCACTTCCTTCCTCCAAGTCATTATATATATATTGTAAACAGTTGCAGTCTCTGCTGTGATTCCTGTGGAACTCCACTGGTAACACAGTGAAAATAAACCATTATCCCCACTGGCTGTTTCCTGCTCATTAACCAATTCTCTGTCCATGCCAATATACTACCTCCAACACCATGGGCTCCTATCTTATGACAACTTTTTGTGAGGTACCTTGTTAAATGCCTACTGGAAGCCCAAATATAACATTTGCTGGTTCCCCTCTATCTACACTGTTTGAAAACTCTAATAAATTAGTCAGTCACGATGTCCTCTTCATGAAGCCATGCTGACTCTGCTTAATTAGATCATGATTTTCCAAATATTCTGCTATTAGTCCCTTAATAACTGATTCTAATACTTTTCCAACAATGGATTTTCTGCTGATTGGCCTATAGTTACTTGCTTCTTTATTTCTCTTCCTTTTTGAATACGGGTGTGACGTTAAGAAGACATATCACTGTATAATGTCTACAGAAGAGCCAACCTTCTAACATAACAAAAAGGTCTATTACATGATAACCATTAGTACAACCACATTTGGTCAGACATAATTACTAGGAGCTGGAACTCACACATCTTTTCTTTCTGGAAGCTGGAGTAGAACACCTTATCTCCACCCACGGACTGTGACATCATTCCTTCTACTGATGTCACAGTGTAACATGAATATTAACATTGTCAGAACCATTACCTTATACAACCTGGCCCAACACAGTCTTGTCTATATTCAGTGACCCAGCTTCCGCTGCTGTCTACGGAAGGGAATCCCAACGATTATTGACACTCCAAGAGCTGAAGTTCCTGAACATAGAACAGTACAGCTCAGTACAGGCCCTTCAGCCCACGATGTTGTGCCGAGCTTTTACCCTAATCTTAAGGTCTATCTAACCTCCACTCCTACCTTATACTATCATCCATATGCCTATCTAATAGCCGCTTAAATGCCCCTAATGAGGCCGACTCCACAACCTTCTCCGGCAATGCATTCCATGCCCCGAGCACTCTCTGAGTAAAGCACCTACCTCTGACGTCTCCCCTATATCTACCTCCACTCACTTTAAAACTATGTCCCCTCGTAAAAGCTACCTCCACCCTAGGAAAAAGTCTTTGGTTGTCTACTCTATCTATACCTCTGATCTTTTTGTACATCTCTATCAAGTCACCTCTCATCCTCCGTTGTTCTAAAGAGAAAAGCCCGAGCTCTCTCAACCTTTCCTCGTAAGACCTTCCCTCCATTCCAGGCAACATCCCGGTAAATCTCCTCTGCACTTTTTCCAACGCTTCCACATCTTTCCTGTAATGAAGCGACCGGAACTGGACACAATACTCCAGATGTGGCCGAACCAGGCTTTTGTATAGCTGGAACATAACTCCACGGCTCTTGAACTCATTCCCTCCATTAATGAAAGCTAACACACCATACGCCTTCTTAACAACTCTATCCACCTGGGTGGCAGCTTTCAGGGAACTGTGGACATGAACCCAAGATCCCTCTGCTCCTCCATACTGCCAAGAATCTTTCCAAAGATTTTATCTCTGTCTTAACTGGGAGACTCCTCATTCTGAAACTGTCCCCTTTGGTTGTAAATTCTCTTATGAGGGGATACATCATGTGATTTTCCAAACCGTCAAGCTCCTTCCAAATCTGATGTTTGAATAAAACCGTTCCTTATGAAGGTTCTCTGAACTGCCGCAAACCCAATTATTAGTATATAGAGGTATACAAGGTGTAGAGCTGGATGAACACAGCAGGTCAAGAAGCATCAGAGGAGCAGGAAGGCTGACATTTCGGGCCTAGACCCTTCTTCAGAAATGGGGGGGGAAGGGGGTTCTGAAATAAATAGGGAGAGAGGGGGAGGCGGATAGAAAATGGATAGAGGAGAAGATAGGTGGACAGGACACAGACCGGTCAAAGAGGCGGGGATGGAGCCAGTAAAGGTGAGTGTAGGTGGGGAGGTAGGGAGGAGATAAGTCAGTCCAGGGAGGACGGACATGTCAAGGGGGCGGGATGAGGTTAGTAGTTAGGAGTTGGGGCTGGGGCTTGAGGTGGGAGGAGGGACAGATTAGGGAGGCGGGGATGAGCTGGGCTGGTTTTGGGATGCGGTAGGGGGAAGGGGAGATTTTGAAGCTTATGAAGTCCGCATTGATACCATTGGGCTGCAGGGTTCCCAAGCGGAACACCTCCTCAAAGAGACTAAAACTGTACACAGTTCTCAATGCCCTGCCTCTTTTAACAAGACTTCTGTTTCTGTATCTTTTAATAATCAGCCACAGGAAATTGCATGCAGGATCACGATAATTTATTCAAGCAACACAGGGAGAACATTACACCAGACCCTGAGAAAGAGAGAGAAACGCCATATCTTAGCATCATTTTAGTCACGTACACACTTCCTTACTAAATTCCAATCTTTTACACACAAATTTAAGAAACAGATGTTCATTCTAGGATATAGGTTAATGTTGTTAATGTTTCATTCAACTAGTCAAGCATCATTTAATCTTATCCTGGCCTGGTATTGTTTTGCCCATTTCCTATAATTTCTCCTAGTCTCCAAATCCCTTCTGACCCCCAACGTCTCTCTGGAATGTTTTATTAATACTAACTCCATTTATACAAGTTTTGCCAACAGATTCCTGCTTACACCAGTCATTAGGGTGTACAAAATTCATCTGGGGCTTTGTTCACTATTTCAAAAAAGAAGTAACTGTTGAACTCCTACATTCTAGTATACCTCTAACTGTTTCCTCTTTTTATACTCCATTCAGCTTTGCAATAAAGGCTATGATTCTAATCACTTTCCTGTTGACTATCTGTACTTGAATATGAACCTTTTGAGGTTCATTTACAAAGACAGCAGCATCTGTAATCCTTCTTCATTTGTATACAATTTATATTTTCTATTCTTCCTGCAAAAATGGACAACCTCACAATTCCCCACATTGTATTCCAATTTTTGCTCATTCACCTAACCTTTCCATAACCCTTTGCAGATTTATTTTATCCAGCTTGTTCATAGATAAAGTGGGAAGCTTGAGTTGGGAAATTTCTTGACTTGACATATAGTATTTTTATCCTGAGGAAATTGGGGCAAAATGGCGTCAGGCCCACCATCATTTGAGCCAGGGTCAAGGCTGTGAGTGAGTTGAATAGATGGCTAGGCTGGCAGACTAGAATGCCTCCCCCTATTCACTAGGACAATAGTCCAATTTTAATGATGACTTTCAGACCTGAAACACTCATCTCTCACCTGCCCATTATCCATACCACCTTCTTTCAACTTCAGAACCTTCATGACACCCTCAGCTCTCACTTGCTATCTCCAAGTTGCCTCAAGTCTCCTTTGCTACCTACATGCTTCCTCAAATACCCATGCCAGGGTGGCATGCTGTCTCAGTGGTTAGCATTACCTTTGGGTGCTTTGGTTTCCTCCCACAGTCCAAAGATGTGAACCTGACCAGCTCATATCTCCTTCATGCCTCCTAAGCATCATGAATAGCCACATACCTATTATCCACTGTAGGCAAACCCCAGGATATGACCAATAAGTATTTAAACAATAACTTCTAACAATCTAATCTCTTTGAAATACACCCTCTCCTTCAAACAAAAAAGCATTCCAAACAATATCCTCATACGTGCTCAATCTATTGTACAAACATTGAATGAATAAATTACATCAAGACAGTTAATCCTGTAATAACGTCTTAAACGTGTCATTCAAAATAATATACAGTCTACTGCTCTCAAGTAAAGCTTGCCAAATATGAACACAGCTGTCAAAATAAGTCATTTCAAATCATAGATAATACACCCTGCTGAAATTACAAAAACATGTTGCCGTGAATGTTCATAATACATTATTACTAAATGGAAATTTGGGTTCTATTCTTATCAGAACCCTGTATAGTTTTAAAGTTTAATTTTATATTTCTATATTTTGTGGATTAAGAAAATAGACATAGTTTTAACTTCATTTTTAAGTTTTTTAGGTGATGCAAGATTGTCTGGAAAAGTGTTTTAAATGAATTTAAAATCACATTTTACAAAAAAAGGGATGCTTTGGGAATCAAGGTCTTTTTCCATTTAACCTTTTTATCTAGTCAACTTGCTCAGAGTCATTATTACATACCTCTGGAGCAGGTGAGGCTTCAAACTAAGTCTCCCTGTACAGGAGCAGGGACACTACCAAGGCGCCACAATAGAGTTCCCTAGGAATCAAGAGAGAGAAAAAAAAAATGTTATTGCCTGGCAACAAAGTATTTCACATGAAACAAAGACAAAGTCAGAAGTCACATAAGACCAGGTTATAATCCAACAGGTTTATTTGAAATCACAGCTGACGAAGGGGCTGCGCTCCCAAAGCTTGTGATTTCAAATAAACATGTTGGGCTATATCCTGGGGTCACGTGACTTCTGACTGTGTCCACCTCAGCACTTCCACATCATGAAACAAGGAGACAGTGACAGGAACAAATTTTCTTTCAGAAATAGCACATTTTTCAGAATGTTCCTAAAAGCTGAGTGCTACAGCCAATTAACTAATTTTTGATGTGTAGCCACCATTGAAACGTAAAACATCCAATTGCCAATTTGCACAGATCATCACTGAGAAAACATATGGGGAATGCTTGCCAAATCAGCCATACGCTGGCCTCTCTTTTCAGGTGTATGCGTGTTAGTAAACCACCAATTAAATCTTCACCCAGGATGGGTAGCAATAATAAGACTAACAGTTAAGGTGTTTGTGATCAAATGCTTAATTTGTTATTTTAATGAGTGCACACCATTAGCATATTGTCTGGATAAACTCCAACTGAATACACTTAAACTGACTTATGTTAATTTTCATGGAGTTGTCATTTCAAGGAATTTACAGTAAGCTTTTTCAGGTCAGGCTGGGAGAGACTGACTCGAAATCGATGAGTAGATTGTACCATGAGAATGGAACGGTTTCCGAGACGTTGATTTTCCAAATGAATTTAGGTTGGTCAGCGCTGTGTTAGTACGTATGTGCAGAGAGGGGAGGTGATGATAAAGTGGGAATGTTGCTCGACTAGCAATCCACAATGCCACGCTAATAACAGGGTGTGGGGCTGGATGAACACAGCAGGCCAAGCAGCATCAGAGGAGTAGGAAAGCTTGACGTTTCGGGCCTAGACCCTTTAACCCCGTAATGCCACGCAAATATTCTGGGGCCGTGGGTTCAAATCCTACCATGCAGATGATGCAATTTGAATCTACAAAAGTCTGAAATATAAAGCTAGCCAATGGTGACAGATTTCAGTTGTCATTCAAATTGTTTTTATAACCTTCTTTAATCGGTCTCCTGCATTGGACTTTATCAAAGGCTTTGCTGAAATCCATATAAGTTACAACAACACTACCGTCATTTACATACCTGGTCAACTCCTCAAAAATTTCAATCAAATTTGTTAGGCATGACCTCCCTCTGACAAAGCTATGCTGACTACACCTGATCAAACCTTACCCCTTCGAAGTCGAGATTAATTCTTTCCTTCAGAATTTTCTCTGATAGTTTCCTTACTACTGGGCTTTAATTCCCTGGTTTCTCTCTACCACCCTTTTTAAAAAGTGGAACCACATTAACTATTCTCCAATCTTCTTGCACCTCCCCTGTGGCCAGAGAGGAATTTTGAAAAAAAGTAGAGGTGGTGTCCCTTTAATTTTCTCCCTCATCTTCTACAGCATTACAATTTTTCCAGACCCTTTTTTTAAATCCAGAGCTGCTTTTATGCACCACTGAACTTTTTTTTTATTGTCCATGACTTAATCACCCATGTTTTTGATTCAGATTTAAATTTATATACAAAGCCCATCACAGGGGCAGTGACATGACATGTAAAGTAAGCAAAAGGTAGGGAGATGTATTTCTTTTTCTTTATCCGTCAAATGCCATTATGCACAACTTTTCCACAACCAAAATCATGTTTTTTTTTACCTTTTAACTACCCTCAGTTATCACCCATTCAGCCAATCAAGTAGTTACAAGCAAAACCCATTATATGCAACCTTTTATTGACAGATACAGGAAATGATGTTCAGGATTTTACTCATGAGGAAGGTGGGTCACTGACAAGTGCAGTTATTGACTAAACAAGCTTCACCTGAAATTGATACATCACCATCTCTGACGCCTTAATGGTGTGACTTAATAGAACAACTGCATTCAAAATGGGCAATTTGTTGCAACCAGGCCATTTATACATTGACAAGCCAGCACTTTGCTGGGATTAACTTAGACTGAACAGAGAGTAGAATTAGTTGATTACAATGGCTATGCTGATTATTCTCCCCACTTGACAAAAAGAAGTCTCTATTACTGTACATCAATCTATGTTTCTGATCCAGCATTCCATGTTATCAGTTTTGGATTATGGCGTAGAAATTACTGTTTGTGATTACAGAAAGAAATGATGAGAAAATTTACATTTACATGACTTAATGCACAGCTTCAACATTCACTGTGCATTTAGATCTTCCTTTCTCACTCCATTGAACATCCCCTGGATCAATGAATTCCTGTTCAAAGCTAGTGACTTCTTTGTGGGAAACTGCAAAAGACAACTTATATGCTGTATGGTCCCACAAAGAGTTGAAATCGGTCCAGACGGGGTAAACACGGGAAGGATGTTCCTGATGATCAGGGAGTCTAGAACCAAGAGTCACAGTCTAAGGATAACGGGTAGGCCATTTCGGACAGAGACGAGGAGAAATGTCTTCACCCAGGGAGTGGGGAGCCTGTGGAATTCTCTGCTACAGAAAGCAGTTGAGACCAAAATATTGAATGTTTTCAAGAAGGAGTTAGATATCATCCTGAGGGCTAAAGGGATCAAAGAGTTTGGGGAGAGAGCAGGAACAGGGTACTGAGTTGGATCATCAGCCACGATCATATTGAATAGTGCAGCAGGCTTGAAGGGCCGAATGGCCTACTCCTGCTCCTATTTTCTATGTTTCTATGCAGTAAGCTGATTGGGCCTTGCAGAAGCGTGGAATTGTTTCCTGGTCAACATGCAAGGTGGCCTTGGCCCGCTGATAGTCCCTTGACCTTCCTGAAAATCTTCCAGGTATTTAACTAGGACTTCCCTCAGGCAGCCATTTCCTAATCAAAAATGTTGAACCAATCTAAATGAACACCTCACAACCAGATTCACACCATCAAGAATGGGCTTGAGCCTTTTACTACAATCTGTGGCAACTGAAGTTGGACCCTTAATCTGTAAAGGTTCCCCAGTGTTGGTTCTCAGTCTAGCTGATGTCTTGTGTAAAGTTAATCATAGAATCCCTACAGTGTGGAAACAGGCCCTTTGGCCCAACAAGTCCACACCGATCCACAGAGCATCCCACCCAGAACCATCCCTCTAATCTATACATCCCTGAACACTTTGGGCAATTTAGCATGGCCAATCCACCTAGCCTGCACATCTTTGGACTGTGAGAGGAAACCGGAGCACCCAGAGGAGACTCATGCAGACACGAGGAGAATGTGCAAACTCCACACAGACAGTTGCCCGAGGGTGGAATCGAACCTGGGTCTCTGTTGCTGTGAGGCAGCAGTGCTAAACCCCCGAGTCAAGCGCCAAATTTAATTAAAGGCTGGTTCTGTGATTACTTATATGGCTGCGCCAGTATTGACCTCCAATAGAACTGGATGGCCATTTAGCCAGATATTTATTTTGATTGGTTCTGATTTAAATGTTGCTAAGCTATTTAACTGTTCCAAACAAGATGTAGGTGGACTTTCCAGGATATGAACTCTTCTGGATACCGGCCAATGGATTATCTTACTCAGTTTAGGTTTAGTAGGATTCTTTGCTGTCTTGATACCACACACTGGCAACAACTACAATACCTTGCCAGCCTGGATCCTGAAGAAAAGTTTAACTGTTTGGCCAAGTCTTGACTTTGTTTTGGGGTTTTGCTGTGAGCTGACCTACAGTCCCTCTGATCAGGATATGTTCTGAATGAGGCTATGTAATTGCCTTCAATCAAGTGGTGTTACCCATGTTCAGTTGGACTGTTGAGGGTGGCCGCTTCTGTTGGAACACCCTGTAATTCCTATGCTCCACTGGCCATGATTTCCAGTGACAAGGCCAATTGCAGTGCCTGATTGAAGTCTGAAATCACATGACACCAGGTTATAGTCCAGCAGGTTTATTTGCAAACACAAGCTTTCAGAGCCTCAGTCCTTCTTCAGCTGTTAGTGAGAGAGGTAGTATCAGGCACAGAATTTATAAGTAAAAGATCAAAGGTTCACACCATTGATGAGGATGTACTAAACAAACCTAAGATGCTGTTAAATTTTTAATCAGATAAAAGGTTTTAATTGATTAACATGTATATGTAAATCCCTGAATTCCTTTCAAGTCACAGTCTTGAAAGAACTGTAGGTTTTAGCAATGTAAAGGAGAGGTGACATTTTAGGTCAGACAATGCATGTTAGATGTGAGGCCTTGTTTAGAGTCTGTTTGTGTTTTAGTGTGGAGTCAGACTAGTTTTATTTCTAAAGCAGGAATTTATAAAACACCACATCGACTGACTGTCTATAAAAATTGTGCGCTTTTTGAACAAAATAGAGTGTATCTGCAAATACAAATTCACCCCATAGATTAATATGTGTGTGTGTGTGAAAATGAGTGAGTGAGTGAGTGCCTGGGGAGAGAGAGTGCGTGTGAGTAATGGGGGGGAGAGAGAGTGTGTGCGAGGGAGAGGGAAGACAGAGTATGTGTATGTGTGGGGGGGAGAGAGAGAATGTGTGAAGTCTTGGTCAAACATGTGCATGAAAATATTGGTATATTGGGGAGCAAATCTGGTCTCTCACTCACACACACACAGTCTCCCTCTTCACCACCTCCACACACACACACACACACACACTCTCTATCTCTCCTCTCACACATACACACTGTCTCCCCCTTCCACCCCCAACACACACACACAATTTTCCCCCCTCACACATACACACACACCCACACTCTCTCTCTCCCCTCCCTCAAATATAAACACACTCCTTCTCCCTCATCAATTGCCTGACGTACACACACTCCCTCTCCACCACCTGCACACTAACCCCTACACACACACACACACACACAGTCTCTCTCTCTCTCTCACCCCCCCCAAATACACACACACTCTTTCCCTCCTCACCCACCTCACACACACACACTGTCTCTCTCCCCTGCTGACACACACATACTGCCTGTCTCCCCTCCTCACACAGACACACACACTCTCTCTATCTCTCCTCTCACACATACACACTCTCTCCCCCTTCCACCCCCCAACACACATACACATACTTTTCTCCCCCCTCACACATACACACACACCCACACTGTCTCTCTCCCCTCCCTCAAATATAAACACACTCCCTCTCCCTCATCAAATGCCTCACACACAGACACACACATTCTCTCTCTCTCCCCTCCTCACACACACACATCTTCTCTCCCCCCTCACACACACACACATACACTCACCCTCCCACATAGGTACACACACACACATTTTCTCTCTCCCACCCTCATTCACACACACACCCAAACACATGAATCTATGGGGTGAATTTGTATTTGCAGATACATTCTATTTTGTTCAAAAAACGCACAATTTTTATAGACAGTCAGTCAATGTGGCGTTTTATAAATTCCTGCTTTAGAAATAAAACTAGTCTGACTCCACACTAAAACACAAACAGACTCTAAACAAGGCCTCACATCTAACATGCATTGTCTGACCTAAAATGTCACCTCTTCTTTACATTGCTAAAACTTACAGTTCTTTCAGGACTGTGACTTGAAAGGAATTAGGGGATTTACATATACATGTTAATCAATTAAAACCTTTTATCTGATTAATAATTTAACAGCATCTTAGGTTTGTTTAGTACATCCTCATCAATGGTGTGAACCTTTGATCTTTTACTTATAAATTTTGTGTCTGATACTACCTCTCTCACTAACAGCTGAAGAAGGAGTGAGGCTCTGAAAGCCTCTGCTTTCAAATAAACCTGCTGGACTGTAGCCTGACATTGTGTGATTTATGACTTTGTCTACCCCAGTCCAACACCGGCACCTGCACATCATGTTTGAATCCAGTTGGGCTTCAGATACTAGGTGCTTTTGCATAGTTACATCATTAACCCCGCATAACAAAGGGTCCCTATGCACCTTATTAAGGGTTAAAGTCACAGGCTTCTGCCAGTCATCTTAACCTGGTCAAAAATCCTGACGTGGATTCCAAATTGTTGAGGAAAACTGATAGCTTCTCAGGATTAGATAACACTTGGTATTGAAATATTCCTTAACTGTGCCCATCAAATCTTGAAAGATTTCAGTATTTGATGCTTCAGGGAAAGTTAGGTTCCCAATAACAGAAAATGCTGTGGTTGCACAGGCCGTTAGGACAATTCCTTGATGTTTCTCGTCTGCCCCAATGTCATTTGCCATGAAAAGATAATGCATTCTTTCCACATACTGAGCCCAGTCCTTGATGGTATGTTTGAGCAAGTTAATCTTCTCAAATAAAGGCATGATGTAAGAAGTGTTTAACCCAATTCAAAGATGATTGTTGTGAGCAAGTTTCTTCAGGATCATGTTTTACTTCCGTTGCCCCTGAAATAATTCCACACAGGCTGGTATCCCATCACCAAATCACCCTTTATTTACACATGAACACTCCTCGGCTTTCTCACTGCATCATTCAAAGTTAACTACTAGAGTGTCAGCCTATCAGATACTCCCTTTTTATATGTCGCCCAGGGCTCCCTGATTGGACCAGATTAACAGCCCCAGTCAGAGAGCTCCTGTTCCATAAGGTCCAGCTGGCCAACCTCAGGACAATCATTCCTCGGATGGTGATGGCTAGCACGAGGGGACATAGCTTTAAATTGAGGGGTGATAGATATAGGACAGATGTCAGAGGTAGATTCTTTACTCAGAGAGTAGTAAGGGCGTGGAATGCCCTGCCTGCAACAGTAGTAGACTCGCCAACTTTAAGGGCATTTAAATGGTCATTGCATAAACATATGGATGATAATGGAATAGTGTAGGTTAGATGGGCTTCAGATTGGCTTCACAAGTCGGCGCAACATCGAGGGCCGAAGGGCCTGTACTGTGCTGTAATGTTCTATGTTCTATGTTCTATTACAGTTTCTTTCTTTTTTTGGATTACACAGTGTGATGCATGCAATTGAATTAAAACCCAGTACCAACGTAAAATAATTTTCCTTCATTATTTAACACTGATTCCCACACTACTTAACTTCAAGAGTGTTTAAAGCAACGAATATGAAATGCTGAATATTTCACATTTTTCTACCTGCCTAATTTCATCCAGCAGGTGAGATGTTAAAGCGTTTCTTTGCCTACCAGTCTGAGTAGTTCCAGGGAGATGTTAAGAACTGAAGATGTTAAAGGCATTATATGAACTGAGCAGAGATTGCTCCCAGTGTCCTGGCTGAGATTATTCCCTCAACTAACCTCTAAACAAAATTAACTTATCATTCATCCAATTCTCTTTCCATGGGCAGAAAAGGACAGAAGCAACAAAAAGGGAAAATATGTTGTGCAACACACTGGGTGGCATTTGTTATAGACACAGTTACCCAGTATATCAATGCAACTCGTTCCACTCGTATGTTCCTTTTTATTTTCAAAGTCAGTCACTCTGTGAATTTTTTTATCTATCAGTGACTAACAAGATTGAGTAAAAGGCTGGGGCTGAGTGTTTTTTTCCCCTCTTACTTTGCTTGTGCAACCTTACATTGGAACAAGGTCAAAAGGTCCTGAGTGGAGCATATTGTCTGAGCAGGTGTCTGAGCTGAAGAAGGAGGAAATACCTGATTGCTCATTGCTACAATTCCAAGGAGGTTGCAATAACTTTCATGATTTTAGGAGCAAACAGAATTGGTATAGAATAATGGGAGATAACAAGCATGGGGCTGGATGAACACAGCAGGTCAAGCAGCATCATAGGAGCAGGAAAACTTGACGTTTCGGGCCTAAACCCTTCATCAGAAATGGGGGAGGGGAAGAGGGTTCTGAAATAAATAGGGAGAGAGGGGGAGGCGGATAGAGGATGGATAGAGGAGAGGATAGGTGGAGAGGAGGCAGACAAGTCGAAGAGGCGGGGATGGAGCCAGTAAAGGTGAGTGTAGGTAGGGGGTAGGGAGGAGATAGGTCAGTCCAGGGAGGACGGACAGGTCAAGGGGGCGGGATGATGTGAGTAGATAGGAGATGGGGGTGTGGCTTGAGGTGAGAGGAAAAACAGGTTAGGGAGGTGGAGATGAGCTGGGCTGGTTTTGGGATGCGGTTGGGGGAGGGGAGATTTTGAAGCTTGTGAAATCCACATTGATGCCATTGGGCTGCAGGGTTCCCAGGCTGAATATGATTTGCTGTTCCTGCAGCCTTCGGGTGGCATCACTGTGGCATTGGAGGAGGCCAAGGATGGACATGTCATCTGAGGAATGGGAGGGGGAGTTGAAATGGTTCGCGACTGGGAGGTGCAGTTGTTTGTTGCGAACTGAGCGCAGGTGTTCTGCAAAGCGGTCCCCGAATAATTGTCTTTTTTTAAATCTAAATCGACCACTTGCAAGCTGTATTAAGAACTTAACAAAAGCAGCAGGAATAGGCCGTACAGTCATTCAAGTTTATTTTGCCATTCAGTAAGATCAATGCTGATCTTCTGCATCAACTCCACTTTCTGCCCTATCCCCAATTCCCATGATTCATACAGTTTACAAGAATCTATCAACTGCTGCCTTGAATATATTAAAAGACAGAACATTCACATCCCAATTGGATGCAGAATTTCAACTATTCAGAAACCTCTGAGCAAAGAAATTTCTCCTCATCACAACCCTGAACATTGAGACCTTATTTTGACACTGTTCCATCTTGCTATGGATTTCCCAGGAAGAATCATCTCAGTTCCTCAATGTATTACCAAAAATACAGATGCTACAAGCATTTATGAAGGTCATGATCTGTTCTGAGGAAGAATCAGGCTAGGCTCCAAACCTTAATTGTCTTTCTCTCCACAGATGCAGCTAGACCTGCTGAGCTTTTCCAGCATGTTTGCGTTTGTGGCTGAAAAATGATGTGTTTGCTTTTAATAGAATTAAATAAGAAATCAGGGCAGGAGCGGGTGATACAGCTTCCCAATTTCTCTTCATAAACCCTGTTGTTTGCAACTAATAATATCATGTAATTTCATGTTACTGCATCCTTAGTAAGAGAATCTAACACCTTTCCTTAAATGTATTTGAAGTTGACACATCTGTAGTTCCCCGTATTCTCTCTCCCTGTCAAACTCTCTCAGAATTTTACACATGTCAATGACTTTGTCACTTACTTATCGAAACTCCAGAAAATGTCAACCCATTTCATTCAGTCTCTCAGCTTTTGACAATGCTGTCACCCACTGGCAGAGGACAGCATTCTGTACCTTTAGGTAATGAGACTATCTTTTTTCAATAGCGATAACAAGGTGTGGAGCTGGATATACATAGCAGGACAAGCAGCATCAGAGGAGCAGGAAAGCTGACGCTTCGGGCCTAGATCCTTATTTTTTTAATGTCTTGATTTGAGACGGAATAATGGGTTTGTATAAATGTGGTGCCTTCTAGGACACCCTAAAGAGCCAATGGAAGCCAGTGAAGTACTTTGAAAGTAATAACTGGAAAGACCATTCATACCTTTGAGCCTATTTCACCATTCTATGAGAGCATGGCTCATTTGTTCTCTGTGTCCTTTACTAATACTTATTCTACATAGAAGTAATCTATCTTGTTGTCTATGTCTAGATCTTAAATAAATTGGATTGCCCCAAAGCTTACTAGCAATTGGCCCTTGCACTTTATTTAGATGCTGCTGGCAAGCAATGGCTGGACACAACCTGTCCAAACATAACTTGCAGACTCTAAAGTGTTAAGACTGCCTCCATGGCAATGGTCTTCATGTAGTTCCGGGTCAGGGCAGAGGCAGTGATTTGATAGAATAGAGAGGACCATCAGGAGGATGACCAGTGGGTTGTTTCAGTGGTCTGTCTCTTTATTAAGGAGTGTGTATGTAGGCATTTGTTATATAGACTGTAGAAATGCCAGCATCAGTTACTTCTGAGGAAGCCTAAATTCACAAAAAGGGGCTTTTCAAACAGACATTCAAGTAAGTAAATGGTCAGAAAAAGGGCATACTGTTCATCTAAGGTGTTGACACTGAATTTCTATAATGAAGTGATAGCCAATGAAAGTAGCACAAATTATGTTCTTAGGGTGGCACAGTGGCTCAGTGGTTAGCACTGCTGCCTTACAGTGCCAGGGACCCGGCTTTGATTCCACCCTTGGGCAAATGCCTGTGTGGAGTTTGCACATTTGTCCCATGTCTGTGTGGGTTTCCTCTGGGGGCTCCAGTTTCCTCCCACAGTGCAAAGATGTGCAAGTTAGGTGAATTAACCATGTTAAATTGCCTATAGTGTCCAGGGAATGTGTAGGTGAGGCATATTAGCCATGGGATATGCAGGATTAAAGGGATAGTAGGTGGGAATTGGTCTGGGTGGAATGCTCTTCAGAGGCTTGGTGTGGACTCGATGGGCTGAATGGCCTGCTTTCCCACTGTAAGGATTCTGTGATTCTATGCCACAAACATAGTTAGATACAGCATCAACAAATGATTTCACACAGTAATACAATACAGAAGCAAACTATTTAACCTGAAAGGTTTATGTGCCTGTTTAAGCTTTACATGAGCCTCCTCTTCACTGTAAGTCTTTTAACCCTAGCAGTACATTCTTCTATTCTTTTCCACTTATTTCACCTTCCCACAAATATACTTGTGCTATTTGCCTCAACAATGCCAAGTTCAACATTGTCAACTTTCCTTTCGGAAAGTCCCAAGATTCCCAACACCCATCATGATTTGCAAGTCAAACAATGGCGCCATCTGCAAGATCGATCACAAGTCAATGCCCCAGCAATTACCAGCACAAAATAAATTAAACAAAACCAGGCATATAGTGATTAGGTCAATGCTTAGCCACTCAGACATATCTTCATAGGAGTTGGAAGGTCATGTTGCAGCTGTACAGGACACTGGTTAGGCCACTTTTGGAATACAGTCTGCAATTCTGGTCTCACTGCTATAGGAAGGATGCTGTGAAACTTGAAAAGGTTCAGAAAAGAATAACAAGAGTGTTGCCAGGGTTGGAGGGTTTGAGCTATAGGGGGAGGCTGAATAGGCTGGGGCTATCTTCCCTGGATCATTGGAGGCTGAGGGGTGACCTTTTAGAGGTTTATAAAATCATGAAGAGCCTGGATAAGGTGAATAGCCAAGATCTTTTCCCTGGGGTAGAGGAGTACAAAACTAGAGGGCATTGGCTTAAAGTGAGAGGGGAAAGAGTTAAAAGGAACTAAGGGGCAACATTTTCATGTAGAGGGTGGTGCGTGTATGGAATGAGCTGCCAGAGGAAGTGGTGGAGACTGGTATAATTACAACATTTAAAAGGCATCTGGATGGTTTCATGAATAGGAAGGGTTTAGAGGATATGGGCCAAATGCTGGCAAATGGGACTTGATTAATTTAAGATATCAGTGTCAGCATGGACGAGTTGGATCACAGTGTCCATCTGTATGACTCTATCTTACTGAGTGCTCAACACAAATTTTTTTTATTTTTCATGGGTCGAGGGTGTCATTGAGTAGGATTGCCTCCAAGAAGGTGGTGGTAAGCTGTCTTCTTGAAGTACTGTAGTCTTTCACCAGCACCAGGAAAAATCACTAATGGGAATTATCTCTGTCTGAATCCACAGTGCAAATACAAGTGAGGGAAAACATCATATTATTGGCAATAATCCCAGAGGAAGACTCACAATACAATATATGGACCTGCACATGAAAGATAAGTCAAAGCCAAATTTCTGTAAATGTACAACAGAGTTATTTCTGCTCAATCTGATGAAACACCACTCATATTTGAGAGGATGGCTAGGGATTTTACACGCACGACTTACGGTCAAGGTTGCAGAGGGAGAGTAGTGTGATTTGCAGAAACTTATTTAATACCAGATAACCTTACCAGTGTGCATTATGCCAACAGCAGCCTCAATATTTCACATTAACCCAAATAGCATTTATAGTTCTTAACCCTTAATTTGTGTCTGAACAGAATATCCTTCAGTTTTGCTGAAAGAACAAATATGCCATTAAAGTTTTTCCTTTTGCACTCAAGAAGACAGATGCATGACTGCCAATTTTTAAACAGAGCAAAAATTGATACTGGATGGGAAAAGGGTCCTGATAAGTTAGCAAGTCCACTCTGATTCATTGAGGTATTGCACGAAGAATATTTTTGTTTTGTTAATTCATTCATGAGATAAGGGCAACACTGGCCAGATGCCCAGAGAACAGTTAGGAGTCAACCGCTTTGCCATGGGTCTGCAGTCACATCTCGGCCAGACCAGGTAAGGACAGCAGTTTTCTTCCCTAAAGGACATTTGTGACCCAGATGGGTTTTTCATTCCAATCAGCAATGGATTCATCGTCAACATCAAACTCTTAATTCCAGATGTTTATTGGATTCAAATTCTCTGATCTCACATCTTGGGAGTTGAACCAAGGTTTGCAGAACATTACCTGGATTAACAGTCCAGCAATAATATCAAGAGATCATCACCTCTTCTAAATGACTATTGTCTCCAATTCTTTTGCATTCTCCTTGTTCAATCAGAGTGGACTTAACAGCCAGTAAGCACCCTATTCTCATAAGAACAGGAGAATTAGGAGCAGAAGAAGGCAATTCAGACCCTTGAGCCTGCTCTGTCATTAAATATAATTATGGGGCCTTGGAGACTTCTTCTGCATTTGAATTAAGTTATTAATGGCTAACACAATCAAGTCCTCTTCCACGAAATCTGGCCTCTAGCAGTCCTTTGAGTGCCGGTAACTTGGCGTGTTTTTGAGCAGGCAGCTGTGAAGTCATGACAGTGACATGGTCACCAGAATGTGCTCTGACTGTACTCTAGCTATTGTATTCACCAAGGTGTCAGTCTCTGAGCTGGTGAAGGATATAGGATACAACTTTGCTGGCCATTCATCTGAGCGATCTGTGGCTTCTTATGATGATATTTTGAGGGACTGATCTTTCCATTTGTGTCTGTAAGAGCCAAGATATAGAATGTTTTGTGATATAGAAGTAGAAGTCAGGGCATGTTGAGAATACATTCGCAGGTCATAATGGGAGAGTAACACATTACAATGAATCCTACTTGGTTACCACGAAATACAGGTCTTAATATCATCACATGAACGGCCACTGTCATCTCCCACTGCTGTATGAGTTAGGTGGTTCGATGGTGAATTTCAGGCATCTTACCACCTGTCTTGATACTCTGCACTCTATTTGGGAGTTATTTTCCCCTGGAATGAGACAAAGGAAGGGACTGAGGGGGATTAAAGCATCTGTCACAGCCACAAATGCTGATTCAGGTGGTGATTTGTGTCAAGTGACTGAGTAGGCAGCAGAGAAGACCTATAGGGTTAGTATTTGGGGGTGGGGATTGGAGAGAGTGAGAGTTAATGAGGGAAGATACTGCACTCGATGGGGAGAGTGACAGACCAGAGCCTTGGTGGGAGGTAGTTGCAGAAGCAGAGATAGAGTAAGGGTGAAGTAGCAGAGATGAAGAAAATGACAGCACAACATCTTGTGGAGGGTAGAAGGTCACTAACCTTCATCCTGCACTGCTGGGCATTCCTGTGGACTATGGACTATGCACTGACCTCGGTGGCAACTTCACTCCGGGCTGGCAATGTCTCATGCTGTGACCTCTTCTGGCAATTTCTACCAATCTGTCTGCCAGGATATTCAGGGCCCTGTCACTAAATGGTGGAGCCTACTTGCTTCTGGTCCCATCTCCGGGGCAATTCCTCTGATGCTGTAACTGTGAAGGGAAGTTCCTGGCTTGCTACAATTGACTAGACACATAGCTGGGCCTTAAATTTGGCATTTGCAGTGAGAATCCTGGACAACTTGGCAGTGGTGAGTCTGTCCGCCAGCACTGAGTACAGGATACATTGGGAGCAGTGCCATAGAGATGTGGTGCACACATAATGAAATGAGCAGTGTGACATTGCAGGAGATCACTCACTAGAGCTCACTGAGATTAACCCTCCATGAACCTTCCCAAAGTTTACACTTTGCCAAATTTTGGTAAATTTCGAACTCGGGTTTCTTTTTCTCAGCAATATTTACTTTCTATAAAATCAAGTGGCTATTAAAATACACTTTTTATTTTCTGATAGAGTGACGACTGCTCACTTTGCTGGGTTCATTGGACAAGACCATGTAAATATTTCTGTCTTCATATCAAATAGCAAATGTTAGTGCTGAGTAGCTTTTAGCCTTCACAAGTTATTGTGCAGAATTTCCAATTTATCAATTCATGGGTCATGTGCATTAGATGGCAATGCAGGATGTGAGCTGATGATGAGGTGTGTATGACCCCAGATGAGACCACCAGCTTTATGTTACAGTCTGCCTAGGGATCAATACTTTTATCCCCAGAGTAGATGATATTTGAGATCCCATGAGAACATGAGAATGAAGATATTAGATTTAATGTTTTTGAACAAACAAAATAAACAAAAGTTAGAAGATTAAATCACTCTATGTACAGATAAAATTTCTACATTCTACATTCTGGTTATTCAATCTGTTTTCCTTGAACTGTGTTCCATTAAATTTCTGAGACTGCACTCTTATACCTGGTCATGGGCACAATTGAAGCTCTTTCACAAATATCTTCTCTAAGCCGGTACCACTCTTGAGTTTCTCCAATCTCCAGTACTTCTCAGTTTGACCAGGCAGATAGGGCTTGGGGATTTATTCACTCTCCACTCTCGCTATATTGGCCCATCCCAACTGCTGCAGAAATTCCCAGGGCTTTTCTGAGTCTTAACCCTGTCAGTTAAATGCACGTTCAGAGGAGCAGGAAAGTTGATGTTTCAGGTTTCTGAAGAAGGGTCCCAACCTGAAACATCAACTTTCCTGCTCCTCTGATGCTGCATGGTCTGCTGTGCTCCTCCAGCTCCACACTGTGTTATCTCTGACTCCAGAATCAGCAGTTCTTACTATCTCTGTCATACTGAGACTGCTCCAGATATCAACAGTAACAACTTACCACATATATAAAACAGTTCTTCTTGCATTCATGCAAAGTTTTGCACTGCACCATTGAAAACAGTTTCTCTTGTTTCACTCTATCACGACCCTTCATAGATTTAAAGGATTTCATTCTTATTCAATCCTGTGAATGATAATATTCCCATTAAATTTATTTGCTCAAAAGGGAACTATCCAGTTTCTCCAGCCTCTTCACATAACTGAAGTCTCTCATCTCTGCTATTGTCTCTTTTACTCGCCTGTGCTCCCACTCCAAACCTTTGATTTCCCTCATTCTGTATGATGCTCACAGTACAGACAAAATATTTCAGCAGAGACCAAACCAAGGATTTATAAAGGCTTAACATAAATTTCTTTTGTAGCCTATTCCCTGTTTATACGTGCAGGATCCCATGTAATTTTAATCTTTTATCAAAGTGGATTGAACTTCACAGATTTTATTTTATGTGCAAGTGTCTTGCAATGTAAACTGCAAGATCCTGCATCCATTTTGCAATTGGATCATTTAGATTATATTGCTTCAGGCTTAATTCTAAAATGCATAATTTCACACTTCTATGCATTCAGTTCCATACAGGGTAAATCATATTGAATAGAGAGTGTGTGTACAATTTTTGCAACTATAGAGGTAATTGCCACTTCACTGGAAGAACAAGAGATGTAAGTCAGTGATCTAAGACAATCTTGTTTAACCACTATATTAATAGGTCAGGCTTAGCAAGTTAGAGAAGCTAAAATAAATGCACCATCTATCCAAGGAAACTGGAAATATGAACAGACCATTTAGCTTCGCAAACCTGTTCAGATATTCAACTAGATTATGAATATTCTGCATCAGAACTCAGTTTGGCTTTCTGGTTCCAGGTCATGGTCTTACTCAACAAAAATCTACCAGTTTTAGTTTTGAAATGGTTTAATTGACCTCGAGCATCCATAGCTTTTATAGATTTTCACGAGCTTTTGTATGAAAAGCTTCTTTCTCCTATCACACCAGAAAAGTCTGGGTCACATTTTGAGATAACGTTCCTTGTTCTAGACTCTATCACCAGAGGAAATAGATTCTCTCCTTTTGGATTTACAGACTACCATGAGGGATTTTCTGCCTGTTGCAAAGGATGATCGAGAATGCCATAGCACCATGTGAGGAAGAGTAAGGACATCTCACACTGATTTGGTCAATAGGCTTCCATCATCCATCAAAAACATGACACACATTCATTCATTTTATTGGGTTTTATAAGACTTTGAAGCTTTGCTTGCCCCATATCAACAATTGTTGTACTTTACAAGGTTCTCCATTCCATGTTTTCGAAATGTATACAAATGACAGTAAGGATATTGACTATATAGACCCACTTATTCCAGTCACTTTTAAGATCCACATGGGATGCTGGTACATAGTTCCTTGAAAATGGTGTCACAGGTAAACAAGGTGGGGAAGAAGGTATTTAACGTGCTTGCCTTCATGGATCACTGCGATGAGTACAGGAGTTGGGACATCACGTTAGAGCTGTGCAAGATATTGATAAGGCCACGTTTGGAGTATTGTGTACAGTTCTGGTTGCCATACTATAGGAAGGATGTTATTAAACTAGAAAGGGTGCAAAAAATATTTACAAGCATGTTACCAAGAATGGGGGGTTGGGGTTGGAATTATAAGGAAAAGCTGGATAGATTGGGACTTTTTTTCCCTAGAGCATGGGAGGGCTGAGGGGTGACTCTATAGAGCTTTATAAAATCATGAGGGGCGTAGGTAAGGTGAATAGTTAAGGTCTTTTCCCCAGGGTAGGGCAGTCCAAATCTAGAAGGCATGCATTTATGGTGAGGGGAAAGATTTGAACTTTTTCACACAGAAGATAGTGTGCATATGGAATGAGCTGCTAGCTGAAGTGGTAGAGGTGCAATTACAACATTTAAAAGATGTTTGGACGTGTAATGTTTAGATGAATATGGGTCAAATTCAGTTTAGGAAACCTGGTTGACATGGACAAGTTGAGCTTTAGGGCCTGTTTCTGTGCTATATGACATTATGACTCTAGGGGCATCTTTATAGAATCCCTACAGTGTGGAAACAGGCCCTTTGGCCCAACAAGTCCACACTGACCCTTGGAGCATCCCACCCAGCCCCATCCCCCTATAATCCACACACCCCTGAATACTACAGGCAATTTTAGCATGGCCAATCCACCTAGCCTGCACATCTTTGGACTGTGGGAGGAAGCCAGAGCAAACCCACACAGACACAGGGAGAATGTGCAAACACCACACAGACAGTTGCCTGAAGCTGGAATTGAACCTGGGTCCCTGGTGCTTTGAGGCTGCAGTGCTAACCACTCAGCCACTGTGCTGCCCATCTTCTTGCCCTTTTAAATCTTACCCTGTCAACATAACTTTCTATTTCAATCTCTCTCATATATTTATCTAATTTCCCCTCAAATGCATCTATGCTACTCTCCTCCATCTCTCCAAGTGGTAGCAAGTTCCAGAATCAAATCCAGCTAAAGAATTTGTTTGTGATTTTTGAAGTGAATAGCTTCAGGTTACACTTCTCCATGAAAATGGAAATGTGATGGTGGTGGTATCACACAGTTCATTCAGACAGTCCATGTTGCTGTGGCAACAAGCTCGTCATTGTCTGGAGTTTTGGATTGCGATGTTCGAGCTCCAATGTAGATTGTAGCACAGTGGCCCAGTGGTTAGCACTGCTGCCTGACAGCATTAAAGGACCTAGGTTCAATTCCAGCCTTGGGTGACTGTCTGTGGGGGGGTTCTTCCCACAATTCAAAGATGTACAGGTTAGGTAGATTGGCTATGCTAAATTGCCTATAGTGTCTATGGATGTATAGGTTAGGTCAATTAGCCATGGGAGGTGCAGGGATAGGGTAGAAGGGTGATTCTGGATAGGATGCTCTTCAGAGATTTAGTGTGGACTTGTTGGGCCAAAGGGCCTGTTTCCACACTGTATCTATTCTATTTGGTGGCCAGGAATCTTTCTTGAACTTGCTACTTCCCTAAACCAAAACAACTGCGGATGCTGTAAATCAGGAACAAAAACAAAGTTGTTGGAAAAGCTCAGCAGGTCTGGCAGCATCTGAGAACAAAAATCAGTATTAACGTTTCAGGTCTGGTGACCCCAAGACATTAACTCTTAGTTTTATCTTCACAGATGCTGCCAGACCTGCTGAGCTTTTCCAGCAACTTTGTTTTTGTACCATTGACTTCTGTTGGGAGGTTTTGTCAATGGGCCTTCAACTTAATTGCCTGTTTTCTGAACACATCTTCCTTGAATCTGAAATTCAGACCTTCTAGCTCAGAGGCAGAGATACCATTTACAGTGCCACAAGACCTCAAGGGGCATGTGACAAGATCATTTAAAGTACATCTCTTTCCACGTTCTACTCATGTTTTACTTTCTTACATAATTAAAGCAAAAAATAATTAAGGAAGTGATCAGACAGCAGTGAGATGAATAAGGACGCTGTGGAATCTATGTTTCTGCTTTAGATTGGTAACGTAAATCATACTTTACATTGTTAACCTGGAGCCTACCAACCTATTTGTATTGAATTCAGTTGTCCCTATTTGGATATTGAGCTACAAAATTCATATAAATTAGCTCAAAGTTAAATTACTGGTCAAAGGATTACATGAGTTAGAGTTTAATTTTTATTCCATTCACTTGTGTGATGTGCCAGCATTAATTGCCCATATCTAATTGCCCTTGAGAAGGTGGTGGTGAGCTGCCTTCTTGAACCACTGCGGCCCTTATGTTGGAGGTACACCCACAATTCTATTAGGGAGGGAATTCCAGGATTTTAACCCTGTGACAGTGAAGGAACGGTGATAAATTTCCAAGTCAGAATAGTGAGTGGCTTGGAGGGAACTAACAGGTGGTGGTGTTTCCATGTTTTTCTGTCCTTGTCTATCCAGACGGTTGCAGTCGTGAGTTTGGAAGGTGCTATCAAAGTGTCTTCTGTGAATTTCTGCATAGATAGTACATACTGCTGCAACTGAGTGTTGGTGTTGGAGGGTGAAGATGTTTGTGGATGTAGTGCCAATCAAGTGGGCTGCTTTGTACTAGATTACGCTAAGCTTCTTGAATGTTGTTGGAACTGCACCCATCCAAGCAAGTGGGGAATATTCTATCACACTCTTGACTTGTGCCTATCTAATTAAGTGTGAAACTGAGATGATAGATCGACAGACCCTTGGATACAATTTGTCTATTGATGGAGCTGCACAAGTAGTTGAAAGGTGTTTTAGTGCCTCACCGCAAATAGCAGTCCTGCCTCAGATAGGAGCCGGCTCAGCATTTCTGAAAGATGTTGATTATGATAAAGAGACATATGACATGACGTAGAGATTCACTGAAAGAAATGTCAACTGAGTCATTGGCTTACTATATATATCTCATAGCTCACATCATCAAAATACCTCTCAATCTTCTAATTCTCATGCCTTTCACCTGGCTTACCTACCCATTTTCCACACTTTACAAATGTCTTAGTCATTTGTTCATTTCTTAGCCTATGTTCTAACTTGCACTTGATCTCCATGAAACCTCAGTCCCATGTTCACTGGCCTACATTTACTGGTGCTGCATCAATGTCCGAATAGTAAAATTCTCATTCTTGTTTCAGGTCCATTGATGTACGAGTGCTTTGTGATCTCTGTGACTTCCTCTGGAACTAAACCAACTGAGATCTCTATATCCCTCCAAATCTTCACTCTTGTGCATCCCAATTTTCATTGCAAAATCTTTGGCGGCCATGCGTTCAGACACCACTAATGTAAACTTTGGAATATCCTCCTTAAATCTCTCTACTTCTCCTTCTTCAAACATTCCTTAAAACCAACCTCTTTGACCAAGAATTTGATTACCTGCTCAGATATCTCATAATATGGCTTGGCATCAAATGTTGCATAATAAAAACACAAGGACATATAACGTAGGAACAGAGATAGAAATTCCTCCGCATCTGTGCTTTAAATGTGCGATCCCTTTTTCTGAGATTGTGCCCTCCCATAGATTGTAGACTCTCCCATAAGGGAGAATATTCCTGTAAAATGCTCTTGGGACAGTTTACTGTGTTAAAGATGATATATAAATGCGAGCTACTGTCAATCTGCCAGCAAAGCAGGATGTAGATTGTGGATTAGCAAACAGTCTGCAAGCAAGGTGGTGACAGAGTAGGACTCTTCAGCAGGAACTTGTCTGATCCGTCCATTTCTTGTAATTTTTCTTCTCTCTTATTTGTGTTTTTTTCCTTCTTTCTTCTTGGCATTGTCCTGAACTCCCAGCCTTAGTGCAGGCTCGGTGAGGCACCCTCTCGGCCTGGCATGGCTGTCTTTTGGCCTGCTGTACCATTAGCCTCGACATTCCTGATTCCAGAGTGGTCTCCCAGCCTCGAGAGCCTCAAGTTGAAGCCCGGCACAGACTGGATGTTGGGTGTTGGCATGGACTGGGTTGGAAGAAGTATTATTCTGAATTTTTAATTTGTTTATTTCGCTAATTTATTCCTATAATGTGTGACGGTGGGCTTCTTATCTGTTTATTTTTTCTGACTTTTTCCCCCCTAAGAACTTGGACAAGAATCTGTACCTTGGCACCTTAAATGGCACCGTAAGTAATATCTTGTAAACTTTTCACCGTATCCATTTGAGTACGAATGACAATAAAGATAATTCTAATTCTGATCTTAATATCATTGAATGAAGCATATTGATACCTCCTCACCAGCTTTGTGAATTAATCAGCATTCTGCTTAGCTGACTGTCACTCAGCTAACTTTGTTTGTTGATTGATTTACACTAATTTATTCCTCTATAAATACTTTGATTGGCAGTTTTGAGATTGAAACGCTTTGATCCGAATTGATTTGATTCAATTGCAGCCTTTGCAGTCTGCAGTTAATTGTAGCACAGTAGAGCAAACATTGTAACAAAATGCCAGCAAGTTTTCAGATGCTCATTTATACAAAAATGAAAAAACATTATGCAAAGGTTTCAATCCTATTGATGCAGTTGAAATGGCTTGAAATCACCAGGGAATTCTTGCAAATCTTTGACTTTTTTGGGATCAAAATAGATGTAGACTAGAAAATCTCATCTTATTTCTCCCTGTGGGGACATTCGTACGGCTTGCGGAGAAAATCATTAGCTTTTATATCTAATTCTACATGACGCTTGGAACAGGGACATTTGCAAAAGGGGAAAGGAGAAATGTAACAGGGGCAACTGGATTACACAGAACGGAAACTGGCCATTTGTTCTGCTATGCTTATAGCATCTTTCTGAAGGGGCTATCTATTCCAGAGATTTAAACCAAGATTCAAGAAACAGGACAGACTGTCAGAAATGCCATCTTTCAGTTAACCCCAGATTTTGTCTGCATTCTCAAATAAATAGTTTGATGAAAAGCAAGGGAGCCATCTCTGATGCCCCTGTCAACATTATTCTCTGAAACAGGACACTGAAGAAAATAGATCATCTGACCATTGCCACAGTTTTATTTGTCGTACACTCTGTGTGCAAATTTGTTGCTGTATTTCCTGCATTACTGCAGTGGCTAGCCATCCGAAAGTGCTTGATGAGCTTGAAAACACTTTTGGGCATCAACCAACCATGAAAGGCAGTACATAAATGTGAGTCTTATTTTTCAATTAACTTATCCAATACCTCTGCTCTTTCTCTGCAGATATTTTCATTTGCAATGTTTGCATTTATCACAGTATCTTTTTAAAAGCCATTCTTCCAGTGGGAGGTTTTTGCCCTCACAATCTAAAAAGAATTCTCCTAATCTCTCCCATTGTCTTTAGACAGTGATTTGAGATGTTTATCCTTGAGTCAACTAAAGTGCTTACAATATTTCATCAAATCAAAGCTCTTCAGAGTATTGAACAGCACTATCAATACATTTCATCTTCTCCAGCTGAGGAAAATGCCCCTGGAGCCAACATGGGCTCAATAGGCTCAATGACCTCCTGCTGAGCCTTTGTGACTTTGATTCCATAATAATTGCCTCATATTTCTTTTATGGCCTTCTATAGAGTCATAGTACAGCGCCGAAACAGACCCTTAAGCCCGACTAGTACATGCCGATCAGACATTCTAAATTAATTTAGTCCCATTTGCCAGCAATTGTCCTATATCCTTCCAAGCCCTTCCTATTCGTACACCCATTTAGATGCCTTTTAAATGTCGTAATTATACTAGCCTCTACCACTTCCTCTGGCAGCTCATTCCATACATGCACTGCCCTCTGCGTGAAAAAATTACCCCTCAGGGCCTTTTTAAATCTTTCCGTTCTCACCTTAAACCCATGTCCTCTAGTTCTGTACTCCACCCCGGGGAAAAGACCTTGGCTATTCACTTTATCCACACCCTTCATGATTTTGTAAACCTGTATATGGTCACCTCTTAGCTTCCTACACTCCAGGGAAAATTGTCCCAGCACATTCTGCCTTTCCTTATAGCTCAAACCCTCCAAGCCCAGCAACGTCCTAACTAAAATCTTTCAACTACGATCACCTTATTAATTCCTCTTTGCATGAGTCCAAGATCTTGACATTCTTCTCAAAGGAAGTCAGCCAGCAATGAATAGAGTTTTCTAACTGTAGCCTTGCTGCATTTAGTGAGGAGATTTAGAAGTGTTGTAGAGTCACTATAGTGTGGAAGCAGGCCAGTCGGCCCATCAAGTCCACACCCCCTACCCATCACCGTGTGTTGCCCATGGATAATCCACCTAGCCTGCAGATCCCTGGACACCATGGGGCAATTTAGCAAGGCCAATTCACCCAGCCTGCACACCTTTGGACTTTGGGAGGAAACCGGAGCACCCGGAGGAAACCCATGCAGACAAGGGAGAATGTACAAACTCCACACAGAGAGTCGCCAGAGACTAGAATTGCAACTGGGTCCCTGGTGCTGTGAGACAGCAATGCTAAGCACCAGGCCACCGTGCCACACCATTTTTTATTGTGTTATTGAACAACTTCTAAAAGAACAGACTTGGGATTCTAAAAAATTTGAAAGACCTGTTGTTGCTGGAAATCATAAACGAAAACAGAAATTGCTGGAGCAGTTCAGCAGGCCTGGCAGCATCTGTGGAGCGAAAGCAGAGTTAATGTTTTGGGTCCACTGACCCTTCCTCAGAACATTCAGATTTGGGATTTTATTGGAACTGGATAATACAAAGAAATGTCCCCATTGTGTATTCGATGCCCACAAACAAATCTTAATCAGGAGTTGCATCATCTGCAACAAGGGAGCTAGGCTAGCAGACAGGATCCCTTTAATGTTAACCTTTTAATTTACTCCCTCCTAATCGATGCATTTCATGTAGCACAAGCCAAAGGTTGAAGTTCAGCAGAGGGAAGTGATGGTTCTCATAATGAGGATTTATTTGGTACAATATTGACTGAAATCATGGAAGTTCACTGCCCTGTGTGTGAATTTGTCAACATTTAATGGACACTCCAGAGGCATGACCTGATGGATTTTGACATGTTTGATATTGATTTGGCTGCCAACGACGCAGATAATCAGAAGACATGGTGGCCTGGGAGATCAAAAAGCACAACGAAGGAAATTAACTACCATGGCATGCTGAGGTGGGGTATTACAGGGGTCTGGGCATTTTAGAGAAAGGAGTGCGACAATCTATTGCTTTCCTAAATTATTTACCTCTCATTGGCTGCTGTGCTTCCTATAAGCCATTAGGAACTGCACCTCATTAAGTACTGCCGGTGGCTGTAAAGTGCTTCAACATGCCCAGTGGTTGTGATAAACGTTATTTAATGCAGTTCTTTCTTGTCTTCTTTCCTGCTGTAGCCCAAATCCTCCCTTTGCTCATGTGGATTTTTCCAGCTGCTGGTCAATGCAATCAGGACAATAGAGGTCACTGTAAAATAAAGCTGCAGCTGCTGCTGTGGTGAACCTGTACAAACTGTCTGCAGGTGAACTGGTAGACCCATGGCACAGATTCCAGGCAGTGTGGTGATTGAGCTGGAAGGTAAAAGGACGAGGACCATGCATGGTCACCCTGATGCCAGAGCAAGGCAATTTGGAGCAAAGCTAGATTACAGTCTGGGGTCTAGTTGCTCAGATGTTACTACATCTTCTTTCTCTCTTATTCTCCTCATCTTCTTGCTGCCGGTGGTGGCAAAGTAGGCAACCATCTTGGAGGAGGGTGACTTAGTGTTGCAGCTAAATCGAATTCCAATCCCACTCATCATGTTGTGAGATGATGTGATGGCCACCACTGAGAGCATTTTGGAAGTGAATTCTCATCACAGCTCATCATTTGGTATGAGCTAGCGGGACTCACAAACACCGTAACGTAGCCTTGCAGTCATTCATTCCCCTTTTACTTTGGGATCTAATGGGGATGTGTCTAATGTGGTACACAAAATCCACCTGGAGGTCTAACAATTGTCCTAAATAAGGTGCAATTGATTGATTGATCACAAGTTAGTTTGCTATGTCATCACTAAGACCATGAGAAGATTTGGATGGTGGGTCAATGGTTGGATGATGGTGACAACACTCTAACTGATTCTGAAGGAAAAGGATTTTCTTAAGAAGGGTCCATACCCCCCGAAACGTCTGCTTTCCTGCTGCTCTGATGCTACTCGGCCTGCTGTGTTCATCCAGCTCTGCACCTTGTTATCTCAGATTCTCCAGCATCAGCAGTTCCTACTATCTCTGAACCATCTTTCAGCTTTATCTTTTTATTTTAAACTATTGAAAATGGTGCTGGTTGTGGTGGCAGTTGAAGATTTTCACTATATTTTACTGTATTATTCACTGTAAAATACAAGCGACAATAATCCATTCAAATCAAGTCATTTGTATAGCACCTTTAACATTCTAAGGTGCTTCAGGATGTATGGGGTGTGGTTCTGAAAGGGTTAATGGTGAGAAATACAGTAATTCCACCCAATTTGATGATGTCATAAAGACTTGAGTGGAGAAAAGATCTCAAAGGTGATTGACCCACCATCCAACTCTTCTGATGGTCTTAGTGATGACATAGCAAACTAACTTGTGATCAATCAATCAATTGCACCTTATTTAGGACAATTGTTCGACCTCCAGGTGGATTTTGTGTACCACACTAGACACATCCCCATTAGGTCCCAAAGTAAAAGGAGAATGAATGACTGCAAGGCTACGTTACGGTGTTTGTGAGTCCCTTCAGCTCATACCAAGTGATGAGCTGTGATGAGAATTCACTTCCAAAATGCTGTCAGTGGTGGCCATCACATCATCTCACAACGTGATGAGTGGGATTGGGATTCAATTTAGCTGCAACACAACATTTGCCAGACATGGATGAGCATTCCAGAGAACTCTGAAGAAGCTTTGAGACTCAGCTTTCAAGAGAGTGACTTCTGTACATGGTCATCAGCTGAAAGAATTGAACATCTGAGAAGACTGCAGAAGATCAACTTGTGACAGAATTCAATAGAGCAATGTTGACAATTAATGTTAAAAGCATTTCAGACCTGGTGAGAGAAGCACAGAAGCAAGTGTGAGTTAGAAGCTAGATTTAGCTGGAACTAAGTCACTTTTCACAGTTACAGAAGGATTCAAGTGCTGGTGAACTGTAGGAGCGGCCCAGAGTCAAGGTTCAGCTGCAGAACAAATAGGCATCGTAAGCTCCATGAATAAAGTTGAAATCACTAATATGGTTGGAGAAGTCTATAAAGAGATACAATGCATTTACTAGTTGATAAAGTCAGATTGACTAACAACTCAGAGTGTATGCCACAGCCATACTAAGCAGGAAGCATAAAGCACAGTTACAGCAGGAGAAATCAAGGCCTACAGAAGTAAATTAAAGACGAAATCACAAACCAAGGATACTGTGAAGTTAGAATTAAAGAAATGATTGTACAATTTAACAGTTAAAACAAATAGAATCTAAAGGAAGAAACGAATAGAGAACTGTCAAGCCCTTTGTAATGGTATATTGCCTTAACATGGTATATTGACGAGATCATACAGACACTACGACAATGGATGAATGGACACCATGCAGTAATTGCCAGACAGTAATGTTCCCTCCCAGATGGGGAACACTTCAGTTGTGAAGAACATTCAGCTTCCGATCTTCGGATAAGTGTCCTCCAAGGTAGCCTTTGAGATTCACAACAACACAGAATCGCTGCGCAGAGGCTGAGACCCAATTTCTGAACCATGAAAACGGGCTCAACCGTGATCTTGGGTTCATGTTGCGCTACATGTGACACCACGACACTATTCCGTATCTTTAAAATCTTCCTTACTGTCCTGTTTTGACACTATCACCTTGATGAATTGTTATGATCTCTCTACCTTAATTAATTTATACATTTTTGGTTTACTTATTACTTTGGTTAGACCCCTCAGCATGTGACTCTTATACCTATCATGTTATTCCAGTTATTTAGTTTGTCTCCAGCACAACCTTATTTTTATTTTATGTAATTATCTCTCTGCCTCATTTAATTGGAACATAAGTCATCCCTTCACTTACTATTCAGTTGTGGACACTTTACTCACATCATCTGACACTTTGGATCACCTGCAGGGACTTATCATTCAATACCCCACGCATACCATTTGTATGGTCTTTTGACCTCTCTGCCCTTGATCCCTCTGCCTTTCAATTCCGTGTTCTGTGTGCTTCTCTCTCACTTCACCTGATGAAGGGGCTATGCTCCAAAAGCTTGTGATTTCAGATGAATGAGTTGGACTATAATCTGACATTGTGTGACTTCTGACTTTGCCCACCTCAGTCCACCTCAGTAACTCCACATCAGAGATCTCAGTAAGTGGTAGAGACTTCTAATTGAAACTATTGTAAAGGCAGAAGGTATTTGTAAAGGTCCCAAATAGCAGAATGCATTCAGTGAAAGAGAACTGGATTCTTTATTAAGTTGTAACACAATAAGAATTTTTAACAGCTCAATGTACAGTGTGAGTGGTCTCAGGATTCAGCTTTAAAGGCACAAATAGCAGGATACAGTTGATAAAGCCAATAAAGAAGAAAGGAATCATTTATTAAAACTGCAGAGGTAAGATTGATCCATATTACTCACAGAAAGTGAGAATTCTCTATTTGGGATGCTCAATTTTAGATGCAATGAGTGGGAATACATCATTTCAGAACTAAAAGGCAGGAAGTATTGATTTTGACCAAGGGATTTTGACCATGCCTAAACTCCTTCCTCCATTTGAGTAAGGATGAGGTCAAGACATCTAATCACATTCAAAACTGAATCTTGTATACAACATCTCTTCTCTGCCACTCCTTGTGTTGCAGAGTTACGTGTAGCATACCTTTAGTCAAAGGGAAAACCCTCCATTGCTGCAACACAGAAAAGCAGCATTGTTATGTTGCAGAATCAAAAAATCTTGAAACCAAGAAGAATAATAAATATCAATATATCGCTGAATTCAAAGTAAGAAGAATAAATATTCTTACTTGGAAGATATGGCAGCAGAAATAACATTACTGGAAAACTAATTTTGGAGATGTGCCATATGGAACATAGAATTAGACACCTTGGAGACAACAAGTCATAAGATAGTGTTAATTCTAAATTATCATTAAATCAGAAGCTGAACTGGGCAACACACATCGTATTCATTGGAGCAAAAACAATTGGAAAAGCCCGGCAGGACTGGCAGCATCTGTGAAGGAAAAAACAGAGTTAACGTTTCGGGTCCGGTGACCCTTCCTCAGAACTGTATTCAATTGGGATTGGTATATGAATTATTGTTCACAAAAGAACATATGTATTCATAAAGGCCTTTAATTAAGTTCAACAAGCCTTAGACAATTTACTTTAATCTTAAAACAAAAGTAGTTCTTGAAAGTGCGTACAAAAACAGAATGAAGGTCAACATTCCTCAACATTCCTGATCCAAAAAGAATGTTTTCTAGAAGCATGCCGAGATCCCCAGTCTACCTGAATTTGCGAAGTCAGAGTTGGAGACATGGTAAGAGATGGCATACTGATAAGTGCAATTGTAGCCATGAATCTATAAATGCTAATAGCAGGAAAAAAAAATCTTGGGGGTGTTGGGGGAGATATCCTATAAAATACAACATAGTATCAGAAAAAGTTAAACTTGACAAGTACATTCAACTTTAACCAACATGAGAATGTTCTTATTTAAGCTCATTATTTTAAAAAGGCAGGATTATCAGATTAGCCGTGATCTCATTGAATGGTAGAGCAGACGGAATGGGGCTGAATGGCCTGCTTTTGCTCGTACATCTTATGGTCTTATGATCATAGGACTTAGATGAGGAGAACAGCTCCAATTGCCAAAGGAGATAGATTTACCATCTAGGTCTCCTCATAGCCTTAATGACAGTATCTACCATACCAATGTATCAGACTGCAATCAGTCAATAAATTGCATCCCATTTAATGTAAGAAATTCTTCTCAATACACTACCTAGTGATTTTCCACCACCATACTAGACAAAGCAGACCCTATCGATCCCAACTTGAAAGGAGGATTGTGGCACCAAATTAACCTTATGGTATCCAAGAGTCCAGTTAACTTACTCAAGGTGCTGAGGAGTGATGGAGATTTTTGGTACAATATACAGGTAGTGGAGCCAATATTTCGTCTTGCAATACTTCGCAGAAGTACTATTAGCAAAAAAAAAATCACACTTTACCAAATAAAGAAGTGATAATGATCAAAGAAGGAGAGGGAGAGATGTTAAGATAGAAAATTCTAGAGCTTGGGACTCAGACAGTTAAGTGCATGACCAGCAATGGTGGAGTAAAGGAAATTGGTAATGTTCCAGAGGCCAGAAGTAGAACAGTGTAGATGTCTTATAGTCTTCTAGGACTTTTTTTAGGTTACGACAGATAGGAAGTAATGATGGCTTGGAATGAGGGATGTTAATTCAAAAGTGAGTCAAGTTGAAAGAATACCACTCTCAAATATAGGTGTTACTTAATTAGAACAGGGTTTCTTTCAAGAGTGATGGAGAATGGTTATGGATTGAGTAGGTTTGCGAGGTGTAAAAGGTGAAATATGTGGGTAAATGCATTGTGTATCTGTGCCTGTACGTGTATATGTGTGTATCCTGGCAATTGTATGAATCTGTATGTACATGTGTAAATTACATGATGTATGTGTTATGTGTGTCTATGTATTAATGTATGTATGTGTATATATGTTTTGATGTGTGTCTATGTGTGTAACTGGTGTGTGCATGTAAAGATGTGTGAGAAAAATTTGTCTCTGTGCATAATTATGGACCTATAAATGTGTCTGTGTGTCTAAATGTGTGTGTTTTTAAATTTATCTGCGTGTGTCAAGGTGTGTGTAATTGAGTGTTTGTGTATGTAAATGTGTGTGTGTGTGTGTGTATTTATATCAACACTACTCTTAGCTGCTGTGCTATACAAATTTCACTGGATGAATCCATGAAGAAAGGCACACATGGGACAAGTGCCAAAAGTGCCTGGGACACACAGAGCTGTGTTCCGGTGGAGTCAATGCAGACGTGGATCAAACAGGGAAAAAAATCAAAAAGGAAATCGCTCTCGATAGTAGGTCTCAATTGAATTTGGGTCTAAGCCCGAAACGTCAAGCTTTCCTGCTCCAATGATGCTGCTTGGCCTGCTGTGTTCATCCAGCTCCACACCTTGTTATCTCGGATTCTCCAGCATCTGCAGTACCTATTATCTCTGAATTTTGCTCCTGATATTCACAGTTTAAATGTTTAAAAGCTGAACTGTCTCCCTCTCCTTGAGGGCAACATGAATGGGTTTTCACAGCCAGATGCTATGATCCTGCAAAAATATGTAAAATAACATGAAAGAAAAGGGCTGACTGGATCTTAATCCCGCTGTAAATAGCTTGGCTGACCCTATATAAGGAGCACTCTTTACCTCCAGTGTGATATGTGCAATTGATTAAAATGGATAGAAAGCATCCCAACACCCACTCATGATGATCATTCATCATCAGCAGCAAAGGTTAGTGCCCGGACTGTGTAACCATTTACACTCGTGATGGAATCAACAAAAAGTGATGAGGTTGAAGGAATCATAAACAATCTTTTCGCAAACAGAAATGTCTGAAGAATTCAGAGAAACTTGCTACCACAAGGTCTATGAGGTTAATAGCACAAATGCCTTTAAGCTAGATAAGGATATGAGAGATAAAGGAACAGGAGGATATTTTAATAGGGTGAGAAGGTGGAATAGGCTTAGCCATTTGGGTCAATTTGCCCATTTCAGTGCTGTAAATATGGTAGGATAAGCAATGTAATATGCTTTTGTAGGCTGGTGTTGCAGATTTTGCACAGAACAGATCCCTCAGGAAGTCAAAAATTGAACATTTAGTCTGCAATAAAAATGACTTCATTATGATGCTGCAAGGACTACATTGTCACCATGAACATTAGATAGAAACCTGCCTAGTAATATCGCAAAACATTGAACAATATCATTTTCAACTGGTGAATTCAGTTTGTAACAACACTGCTTTCTTTTTCATTTCTAGATCTGTAAAAAACTGAAATAACCAAATGAATACTGCGCCTTCCCACTAGTTTTCAAGGCTTTGTTTTGTTATGTGAAGTGAGTTTAAATAATCTGTTTGAGCAGATTCTAAAAGGAGAAGGCCAGCTGAGCTTTGGCACTGAATTGGTGCGGTTACTGAAGTTGATAATAAAAGATGGGAAAGAGTACATCTCATAGGTACAATCAAATTTATTATATGAGTTTGGAGTCAAGGGATGTTAACAGGATGACGTAAAAGGAAATTTACCTCAAATCTAAACCATAGCTGATACAGCAAATCACAGAGTAACAGTATCCTTATGTTGCAGAAGGGGATAATTCCGCCCATCGTACATGCACTAGTTCTCTGAGCATTTTAACTTAGTACTAATCTCTTGCCTTTTCCCCATAACCCTGTGTGTTGTTTCCAATTAAACAAGCATCAATGCCTCAATTGAACCTGCACCACTACATTTCCAGGCAGTGCACTTTAGACTTTAATTACTCATTGTGTGAAACCGTTTGTTTCTTACTTTTTATTTGCTTCGTTTCTTTCAAAAAAACACATTCTATCTTTTGATCTTTTTAAAATGAGGACAGTTTTTCTCAATTCATTCTGTCCAGACCCTTGTGATTTTTTGGAAATGTCCATCCAATCTCCTCTTGGCTTTTTCCACTCCAAGGAAAGCAGTCCCAAATTTTTCAATCTTTCTTAATAACTGAAATGTCACATCTATGGGGCCACTCTCATAAACCTCTTCTGTCTCTCTCCAATGCGTTCACATCCTTCTTACTAATAGTTCTCTCTCTATGCTGCTACAATTCGCAAATTACATACGTTCACAGCCAGGTCTCCCTTCTCCTTTGCATCCTTTAGGAGCCTCTCAAGCTGTGCCATTCAATAAGATCATGGTTGATCTAATTGGTGCCTTAACTCCATTTTCCTTCTAGCCACCCAAAGCCCTTGACTCTGTTGTTGGGCTAAAGGGTGATATATGATATGTTCACATGCAAGTGTCAAGCGATGACGGAGAAATTAATTAGTTCCCCTTGACACAGTTTAAAAATAAGGGGTAGGGGATTTAGAACAGAGTTGAGGAAAAACTTCTTCACCCAGAGAGTGGTGGATATATGGAATGCTCTGCCCCAGAAGGCAGTGGAGGCCAAGTCTCTGGATACTTTCAAGAAAGAGATGGATAGAGCTCTTACAGATAATGGAATCAAGGGTTATGGGGATAAGGCAGGAACAGGATACTGATGTGGATGATCAGCCATGATCATAATGAATGGTGGTGCTGGCTCGAAGGGCCGAATGGCCTACTCCTGCACCTATTGTCTATTGTCTATTGACATTTAACCATTACAGCGTGGTTTGGCGACTGCTCTTCAAAAGACCGCAAGAAACTACCGAGAGTTGTGAACACAGTCCAGTCCAACATGCAAACCAGTCTTCCATCTAAACCTCCCAATCCTCGGGAAAGCAACAAACATAGTCACAGACCCGTCTCACCCTAGATATTCTCTCCCCTACCCTCTTCCGTCGAGCAGAAGATGTAAAAGTTTGAATATGCTTATGAACAGATTCAAGAAAAGCTTCTTCCACGCTGTCATCAAACTTTGAATGGACCTTTCAATTCTGATCTCTTTCTCTCCACACCTTCTCTGCAGCTATAACACTGTATTCTGCAGTCTTTCCTGCTCCCCTGATGTACTTTGTATGGTATGGTATGCCCCTATAGCACGTAAAACAATACTTTTTGCTGTACCTTGGCACATGTGGCAATAATAACTCGATCAATTCCGGTTGAAAGTTGCTGAAAGCCCTTCAGCCTTACCTGTTGTCCTTTTAAGAACTGTATCTTCTAATTTCAGCATTTTAAAACCTGAGGACTAAAAGGAGAATGGCCAGTTTTGTAAACTATTGCTTGAAAGATGGCTGCATTTTTCATAGAATCCCTACAGTGTGGATACAGGCTCTTCAGCCAAACAAGTCTGCACCAACGCTCAGAGCACCTACCCAAACCCATCCACCTAATGTACAAATCCCTGAACACTACAAACAATTTAGTATGATCAATCCACTTAACCTGCATATCTTTGGACTGTGGGAGGAAACCAGAGCACCCAGAAGAAACCCACACAGACACAGGGAGGATGTGCAAACTCCACACAGATAGTCACCCAAGGGTGGGATTGAACCCAGGTCCCTAGTGCTGTGAGACACAAGTGCTAACCACCGTGCCACAGTGTCACCACTTCCTCTGGCAGCTTGTTCCACACATGCACCAATCTGTGTGTGAAAATATTGCCCTTTACGCCCCTTTTTAAATCTTTCCTCTCTCACCTTAAACCTATACCCTCTGGATTTTTGACCCCCCCACCATCCCCAGGGAGGAGATATTGACTCTTCACCCTATCTGTGCCCCTGCATAATATCACCCCTCAGTCCAGATTTGAATAGGTGATCTTTTGTGATAAACAAACGTGGGAACCATTGCATTGGGGAAGCATGGCCCAGCACAGTTTGTAGATTATGTACTACTATGGACTGATAATTGATTAACAAAAACAATTAAAGGGATAATGAGGGAACTCTCAGAATGATAGTGTTTTTACCAATAAAGTGCTGCAAGGATCAGTGGGGCCACAGCTGTTCACTATTTATGTGATTTATTGTCAGGGGCCAATTATAATAATTCCAAATTTAATGATTTAAAAACTAGTGGAAATGTGGATTTTGACACCGATACCAGGAGCCCTTGGCAGCTAAGTAAATGTGAAAGAAAACAGCAAATGGAAGCTAACCATTCTCTTGTCAAACAAAACACAGTGTTAGCTAAATGGTGTGCGTGGAAAATCTTTATCTCCAAAGGTAACTTGATGTCCTTGTTCTTGAGTCATGTGTAGCAAGTTTTGGTGCCTTGTTTATAAAAATGTATTTTCCATGGCATGTGACAGATTCACCATAATAATCCCTCATGGTGGGATTGTTTTAAGATTAAGGATACTGGGTGTGTCATCTAGAGTTTTGAAGAACAAAGGGTGATTGCATTGAAACTTCTAAAATTGTTACAGGGTGAATGAGTCTAGAAGCATGGGACATCATCTTAGAATAAGGGGCAAACTATTAAGGACTGAGATGGAGCCGTTGCTTCTAAGGCTGGTGAATATTCAGAATTCTCTACCTCAGCTGTGAAAACTCTGGGTGTGGAGCATGTTCAAGACAGAAAATTTTGAACGCAATTGTTTGAACAAACAGGACAAACAGAAATTACATATGATTGAGCTGAGGGTGTTTACTGAACAGCTCTTGTTGGTAACAAGAGTTTGATCTCTCTGTGGACTCATGACAGTTATCAATGTCAATGACCGTAGCTTGTCAGCAGCTACTGGTTTTTGGATGGCTGAGCAGCTTGGAGCTGGAAACCTGTCACAAAAACAGAGAGAGAGAAAGAAGAGACCAGAATCTGAAACTCTGTGGTTCAAAACTCCGAATAAAACTGAACAGAAACAATTACCTTTCCTGCTGCAGTTGCTGTAGGCTGTGACCTTTGAATTGATCAGAGACCTTTCCCAAGTGTATCAGCCACTCTGTTCTTCACATAGTCCAATGGAAGCATCTGGAGAAAGACATCTGAACAAAAAGGTGTTTGACCAGCCAATGAGGGATAATTTCAGCGTTGGAATCAGGAATCAAAGATAACTAAAGTGACTTCTAGTTTTTCTACCTCTGCTGTGTTTTTGTGTGTGTGTGTGTGTGTGTGTGTGTGTGTGTGTGTGTGTGAGAGAGAGAGAGTGTGTGTGTAGTGGAGTATATAAAAGGATCAGAGTGTTAGTTACTGAGGTTATATGCCAAGAATTTATATAAATTTACCTGCACCTATAGTCTAATTACTTGTAATGAATAGTAATTATTGGTCAGTACAGAAACCTGGTCTGACTCTTTCTGTCAACCTTGGTCTAATAGTCAGGTAAACTGGGGGATTGTGCACAACTTACAAAAACTTTTACATTTGGTGTTGTAGTGATTGGAACAGGCACCAGGTGGATCTCATTGATTATGAGATCCTTGATTGGAGCCGTTAACTTGGGTCAATCAGGGATCCCTGGCTGACCAATACAAACAGGAGATTCAGACAGTCTCCTGATTCTAGGGACTGGCTGGTCAGAGCCCATGCACTCTGCACACATAAATACAGGGTACTTGGTGATGGGATACTGTCCTCTGTGCAGTTATTTCAGGTGTGACGCTGGGAATGGTTGGGCTTAGCTTATGGTACATTGCGCCAGTGTGTTGCAATAACATACCAATGTACGGGGCTCCCAATCATTGAGGTTGGGGATATTTGTGGATTGTAAGTGTTTATCTGTCCACCACTATTCATGACTGGGTGTGTCAGAACTACAAAGCTTGGATCCGATCGTTGATTGTGGAATCACATAGCCCTGCCAATCACTAATGATGTTGGCATGCGAGCGGTGCTGTTTTGTAGCTTCACCAGGTACACACGTCATTTTTAGGTATGCCTCTTGCTGCTCCCATCATGGCCTCCTGCAATCTTCATGGAACCAGTGTTGATTCCCTGGTGTTAATGATAGTGTAGGGGATATAACAGACCATGAGTTTGGCGGTTGTGTTGGGCTATGATTCTGCTACAGTTGATGGCTCACAGTGCCTCTGAATGCCTGGTTTTGAGTTGCTAGATCTGTTAAAAGTCAATCTCATTTCAGACAGTATCACACAATCCAAGGGAGGGCATGCTCAATGTGTAGGCAGTATTTCACCTCCTTAAGTACTGTGCAGTGATCACAACTTACCAATTCTTCGATGGACAGATGTGCCTTGCCACTGAGGAGCAGCAAAGAACTAGTATAATGCCAGGGCTAGATCCTTTGGGGGCAGCAGAGCTAACAGTGCGATATGCGAAACTGTACTTCCAATAGTGCAGCACTCTCTCAGTAGTTCAGCCCTCAACAATCTGCTCAAATCCTGTATGTGAGGTTTAAACCCCGACCTTCTGATTCAGACATGACTGCATTACCATGTGTACCAAACTAACCATTAAATGAAGTGATTGCTGGACTGCATTGCTGTCAATGCACAAAGCCAGCAGCACTCTATAATTTAACAACATTTTCATCCACTGAAAAACAATAGGACGCTGCTTTCCAGAATGTGTATGATTGTTACCTAACTAAATCAGTACAGAAATTCCACTTAACCAAATGATGTAATTCCTATTAGCTGCATTGCTTTGTATTAACAGAAGAGTTGTCCACAATGCGGCTCTTCATGTGGCTTATCACAGCTTTTAACAAGAACAGATACTTCTTTGCTTTTATCTGTTGGGAAATGTTCGGATTGCTGTTTCGAAGTACCGGCTCTCATACTGAGTATTGCTTTAAGCCTGTCTATCCCGTCTACCACTTCCATTCCTGAAAACAGCTTTATCCTTTTCTAGAACGATTAGCAGTTTGGGCATGTTGCTGAAGCAGATCTCTACAGGTGAGATTGACAAGGGGGAGCAAGTGGAACAGGAGGTGAGATTGA
>JAHRHZ010000061.1:21736518-21762595 GCA_024137785.1 Ginglymostoma cirratum
AACAGGAGGTGAGATTGACAAGGGGGAGCAAGTGGAACAGGAAGTGATGGTGAAGATGGGAAAGAGCCAGGATGCACTGCTGCTCAGTTTCAGAATTTATTCACATTCACCTTGAAGATTAAATAACAAAAATACACCCATTGAACAGCATGTACAAACTGGCATATAAGAATAGACAAAGTGAAGCATTGGCAAAGTATCAGTAAAACATAAGGCCTGAAGCCAAATGGAAATGACTCCTCCATGTGTGGACCATAACCTGATGATGCATATTTGTTGATGATCATCTATGCTCACGAATCCCATAGTTAGCTGCTTGCAAGCTACATCTCTTTTGGTTTGACAGGAGTAATTTTTTGCAAACTTTTCAACAGACTTCTTTGTCCTGTGCAAATTGGAAATCTATACTTTTATCAGGAAGCTGTTGTTGTGTAAACGGTGGGTTTGGAAATGAATGTAATAATCTCTGGCCTGAAAGAAGTGTGTTGTGGCTGGAGGGGATGTAATGAGTGATGAGGAGAGGGCAGGGCCCAACTGACCCAATGTGGTAACTATCTACTTGCAAATTCCTCTGGATGGTTGTGGGGCTTGAAATCAACCTCAAACTTCTGATCCCATTCCAGTATAGTTGACAAAATCTTTGAGACTTCACGGTGCTCGTCATTCTTCTCCCTCTTTAATAATGCTTCCAACAGGAAACATTTCTCAAAAAGACTGAACCGAACTTACCTTTGTTTTTCAACCTCTTAACTCATTTACACTGCTTTCAAATTAAAAACCCAGAGGCTGTATTCCCCAACTCAAATATTTATCTACACAAAGGCAGAATGAAAGCACATTCACACCCACACAGTACAAATTCATTTCTCGTGTGACCACAGCTTAAAAATGTAATTCAGACTGTTGAGATTCAAATGCTATGATCAGTTACAATGTATTATCTCTCAGTGGCAAAGAGGCAGACTTGAAAGCAGCAGGAAATAACAATTATTGGAGTAAATGTTGAAGAGCGAGAGGAGATGGCATGGTGTGTAAACACAGGAATTGACCAACTGGGCCGAATGGCCTGTTTCTGTGCTGTGAACATGTATACTGTTTGGAACAGTAGCTCGTATAAACACACTGGGAACAACATTCCTTAGCGCACAGACAGAGTAAATTGGCGTTAAATGTTTCTCATTGTCTGGTAAATCTACAGATATGCGCATCTTTACTCTGTGGCTGACATGTGTCGTGTTTGCTGCAAATAAAACAACATTTAATGGTCCAATCAACTTTTCTTGCAGCACAGGAATTCTAGAAAGCAAAGGAACAAGGTGGTTGGGGGTTTGATGTGGTCGTGATCTTGTTACTGGATTAGTGATGTCAATTCTCTGGGGACATAGGCTCAAGTCCCATAAGACCATAAGATATAGGAGCTGAATTAGGCCATTCAGGCCATAAAGTCTGACGCACCATTCAATCATGGCCGATATGTTTCTCAACACTGTTCTCTTGTCCTCCCCCTGTACTTGTGATCCCCTTACCAATCAAGAACCTACTTATCTCTGTCTTAAATATACTCAATGAGTTAGTCTCCATAGCCCTCAGTAGCAATGTGTTCCGCATATTCACCACTCTCTGGCTGAGGAAATTTCTCCTTACCTCAGTTCTAAAAGGTTGTCCTTTCATTCTGAGGCAGCGTCCTCAGGTTCTAGTCTCTCCTACTAGTGGAAACATCTTCTTTATCCAGACCTCTCAGTACCCTGTAAGTTTCAATAAATCCTCCTTCATCCTTAAAAAGTCCATTAAGTACAGATCTACAGCTCTCCTTTGTCGAACTTGCTCATTACCTCCTCAAAAATTCTAATGAGTTTGTCAGGCATGATCTCCCCTTGCTGAAGCCATGTTGACTCAGGCTTATTTTACCATCTGTTTCCAACTTCTCTGTAATATTATCCTTAATAGGCTCTAAAATCTCAACAATGAAAGAAATCTAGCTAACCAGCCAAGAGTTTCCTGTTTTCTGCCACAATCCCAGCTTCAACAGGGATGTTACCTTTTGCTGTTTTCCAGTCCCCTGGCACCCTCTTGACATCCAGTGATTCCTGAAAGATCGTCACCAATGCCTCCACAAACTCCTCAGTTATTTCCTTCAGAACTCTGGCTTGTAGTCCATCCAGTCTAGGTGACACCCACCTTCCCCAGTCTCCCTTGGAATGCTCAGTTAAACTTACCTCCAGACAAAGGCAAAGTCATCCTCATCTTACCAGGCCACAGGGCTGCTCTCTCATCAGAGAGAGGTGACTGGTGGTGGTTTAAACTGATGGGTCTCCACATTTCAGGAGAGGTTGAGACAGAGAATCCTTCATGGTAATCTCAGCTAGTGCAGGAGTTGAACCCACACTATTGGTATCACTCTGTATTGTAAACTAGCTGTCTAGTCATCCGAGCTAAACCAACAACCAGATTCCACATAAGAGGCATGGCAAGAGACGCACATGCTGAAAACTCCGCACTGAGCAATAAAACCAAACTTCTGGGTGTCTGAACAGAAACTCTGATAGCCTCCCAACAAAAAAAAAATCCTCTTCTCCCTCCCCATCTGTTAACGTACACTGCCCTGTTAAGATGTATCCCTTCGTGGCTTCACCAAGATGATGATTGCTTCTCACGCCCTCAGAAAGTAGGTGAACCAACTTTGAATATTTCCTTAAGATCGGAGGTCCCACTGTTAGTTAAGCTTCTTGGTCAGGAAAGCAAGACGACAGACTTTGCCCTTGTCTTCCATTCAGCTTTGGAGGTTCAACATTCCACACCTGAATTACTCCATTGATTCACTCTTCCTCAGAGGCTGCTTTGTTGCAGTCTCATTATTGTATGTGTGGCAGATCATGACAAGGTATTTCACCTTCTGCTGACCAGTGGAATGAGAGGACACGGGTTGCACTTAAAAGTAGAGAAAATGGATAACTAACCTACGGAGACAAGGATAAAATTAAATTGGAGAGGGTTCAGAAGACATTTACAAGTATGTTGCCAGGAATGGAGGATTTGAATTACAAAAATAGGCTGGAAAGGCTGGGACTTTTTTCACTGAAGTATAGAAGGATTAGGAGTGACCTTATAGAGGTTTCTAAAATCATGAGAGGTATAAATAAGGTGAATAGCATGAGTTTTTTCCCTAGGCTGGGGAAGTTCAAAACTAGAGGGCATATTTTGAGGTGAGAGGAGAGAGGGGCAACTTTTTTTACATAGAGTGGTTCGTGTGTGGAATGAACTACCAGAGGAAGTGATGGATATAGGTACAGTTACAATATTGAAAAGACATTTGGATAAGTAGAACAAAGAACAAAGAAAACTTACAGCCCAGAAACAGGCCCTTCGGCCCTCCAAGCCTATGCCGATCCAAATCCACTGTCTAAACCTATCACCTAATTCCTAAGGATCTGTATCCCTCTGCTCCCCACCTACTCATGCATCTGTCCAGACGCACCTTAAATGAATCTACCGTGCCTGCCTCTACTACCTCTGCTGGCAATGCGTTCCAGGCACCTACCACCCTCTGTGTAAAGTACTTTCCCCGTGTATCCCCTTTAAACTTTTCTCCTCTCACCTTGAACGCGTGACCCCTCGTTATTGAATCCCTCACCCTGGGAAAAAGCTTATCTCTATCAAAGTACATGAATATCAAATGTTTGGAGGGATATGGGCCAAATGTAGGCAGGCGGGACTAGTTTAGTTTGGATATATGGTTGACGTAGGCAGATTGGGTCTGTTTCAATGCCATATGACTCTTTGACTCACTTCACCTGATGAAGAAACAATGCTCCAAAAGCTTGTGATTTTAAATAAATCTGTTGGACTATAACCTGGTGTCATGGGACTCCTGACTTTGCCCATCCCAGTCCAACACTGACATTACCGTAGGATGAGTGAGCCATTGACTGTCTATTTGTGAAACAGGCTCCATCGGGAGACAGTGAAAGCAACTGGGACTGATTCATTCCAATAGAAAACAGAAAGATTTCTTTCAGAAATAAGTCTTTTGAGATACAGTGTATAAAAACTTGAGGCCTGACTCTTGAGCAGTGTAGCATCATTTTTTCTGAGTGTGTCAACAAAAAAAAATGTTATTTTATAGCTGTAGTATTCCATTAAAATTGATAAGATTCTTACGTAAAAATGCACACAAGATTAAAAGTAGGTTAGGACCGAAGATATTTATGAAGATGAAACCAAAATGAGCTTCTAAGATCATTGCAAGTCTCTCATTTCTTGAATGCTTCTTTTTCTGTAATAAAGAAACTCAAACTTGATGTCAGATTCACCAGCTGCAATGACTTTTAAAGTCAAAAAGTTGGCTTGTGCATGGTTTGCCTGACCTGTAAGGTCATCTCAGCAGGTCAGCAAAAATTAGGAAAGAGTATATAGCTTGTTCCTCAATAGTCTGTGATTACTGCACTAGTAGACTGCCTGTGCTTTCTGGACAAAACAGCGATGGATTTCTGAGCACCTACCTCCTTGTGTTCCCACAAAATAGCTTGGAATTCTCACACCTCTAGAAGGGATGATTATATTGAGTAAATGCTCCTCATATTCTAAACGTCTCCCTTTGTGATTAATGTTGGGATAACCAACTTTAATTGGCTTTGACCCATCAAAGCCATCAAAGACCCCTCCAACCCTGGTAATGCTCTATTCCAATCTCTTCTGTCAGACAGAAGATATGGAAGCTTGAACACATGCATCAACAAGCTCAAGGGCAGCTTCTTCCCTGCTGTTATTAGACAGATGAATGGACCACTCTAATTTCAAATAAAGTTGATCTTGCTAACATTGATCTTGCTTTCTGCACATCCTGTGCAGCTGTAACCTTGTATGCATCGCTCTGTCTAAGTGCCCTATGATCTGTATATCCTTGTTTGCTAAGATCTGCCTGTACTGCTTGCAAAACAAAGTTTTTGACTGTATTAAGGCATATGCGAGTACAATAAATCAAATTAAAGATCCTGCCTCCCTGCCTTTTGAGGCAGACAGTTCCTAAGTTGTGCAACACTCTTGAGACAAAACAAAATCCCCTCAGCTCTCTGTTGAAATGGTAACCTCTAATTCTAAAACAGTGCCCCCGCCAACATTCTGGTCTGACCCACAAGATGCAACATCCTTTCCATGTCCACCTTGTCAAGACCATTCAGGAACTTGTATACTTTATTCAAGTCACCCTTCAGCTTTATAAACAGCAAAGAAACTCTGACAGAGATTTTCAAGTGGTTAACACAACACATTTGGAGAAGATATTTGCACTTTTGTGTGAGAACTGAACTTGAGTACATGAATATAAAAGCTCCAAAATAAGCCCATCAAAGAACTCAGCGGAAGTGCTTTACCCAGAGAACGTGGGCTGCATTAACAAAACAAGTAGTAAAAATAAATAGAATAGATACATTTCAGTGGAGGCTGGATAAACACAGGTGGGAGAAAGGGATAGGGGATACTGATGGGAAAGAAGACAGGACGAAATTACATGGCACAAAAACAGTTGCCTGTATTAGATGGGCTGAATGGTCATATCCTGTGTTTTAAATACTTTATAAACTATGTAATTGGAGATGATTAGAAATTGCATAATGGGAATAATGGAGGAGACCATACATAAAGCTTGTGACGCATATACTAGGATTATCATGGCTTTATTTCAGAATTATTTGGATCCAGCATTGATCATGACTATCATCATGTAATGCAGTAGCATTATTGCTCAACTATTGATCCAGATTCCCAGGTAATAACCTGAGTTCATGTTCTGCCATGGCAGATGGGTGGCCTGTTTTTGACCAGCATGGATATATGGGTCAAAGGCCTTTTTTCTGTACTGTAGATCTCTCTGACAGATGGTGGAATTTGAACTAAATAAACAAAAAAAATCTGGAATTAAGAGTCTGATGATGACCAGGAAGCCATCATTGATTGGTGGAAAAGCCCCATCTGGTTCACGAGTATCCCTTGGAGAAGGAAATTGCCATTCTTACTTGGTCCCCCCTACATGTGCTTCCAGACCCACAGAATAGAATATAGTGGAATAGAATAGAATATCTTTCATTGTCACATGTACTCCACTGTAGAAGTACTGTGAAAAACTTTTACAATGTCTGCCTCTTAGTGCACCATCTTAGGTACAATTATCTAGGTACAAATCTTGGATTCAAAACAGGAACAAAAAGTAGTTGAATTACTTTACAGAATGTAAAAACAAAACATTAGACATAAGATATTGTTAAAGGATTGACTTTACAGCAAGGTAAAAAACAATTCAAATAAACACTATTTGTAGCAGAGATAACAAGGTGTGGGGCTGGATGAACACAGCAGGCCAAGCAGCATCATAGGAGCAGGAAAACTTGACGTTTCGGGCCTAGACCCTTGCTGTGTTCATCCGGCCCCACGCCTTGTTATCTCGCATTCTCCAGCATCTGCAGTACCTTTTATCTCTCATACTATTTGTAGCAGCTTGGAACAGGGCTTTGACCCGTGGTCTGACTGCCTGGGCCAGGCCCCAGTCCAACAGCCATCCCCTCTCCGCTCCAAGCCTCCAGTCCTCTCTGTACCAGCATTCAACTGTTCCAAGGTAAGTTCCAGGACTGCCTCCCCTGCGTCAATCTCCAGCCAGGACTCACAGCCCACACTGCTCTGGGACTTGCTCGCCGCGCTGCTCTGGAACTCACTCCCTGCGCTGCTGTGGGACTCACTGCCCTCACTGCTCCAGGACTCACTGCCCGTGCTGCTCTGGGACTCACTTCCCATGCTGCTGCGGGACACACTGCCCATGCTGCTCAGGGACTCACTGCCCGTGCTGCTCCGGGACTCACTACCCACACGCTGCTCTGAGACTCACTGCCCACATCCTGCTTCGGGACTCGCTGCCCGCACTGCTCCAGGGCTTGCTGCCCATGCTGCTCCGGGATTCACTGCCTGTGCTGCTCCAGGACTCATTGCCCATGCTGCTCCAGGACTCGCTGCCCACATGCTGCTCCGGGACTCACTACCCGTGCTGCTCCAGGACTCACTGCCCACACTGTTCTTGGGATTCACGCCCGTGCTGCTCCGGGACTCGCTGTCCACATGCTGCCCCAGGACTCACTGCCCATGCTCCTCTGGGTCTCACTGCCCGTGCTGCTCCGGGACTCACTGCCCACGTGCTGCTCCGGGACTCACTGCCCACGTGCTGCTCCGGGACTCACTACCCGTGCTGCTCCAGGACTCACTGCCCGCACTGCTCTGGGATTTACTGCTTGTGCTGCTCCGGGACTCACTGCCCACGTGCTGCTCTGGGACTCACTACCCGTGCTGCTCCAGGATTCACTGCCCGCACTGCTCCAGGGCTCGCTGCCCGTGCTGCTCTGGGACTCACTGCCCACACGCTGCTCTGGGTCTCACTGCCCACGCTCCTCCAGGACTCACTGACCAAACTGCTCCAGGATTTGCTGACCGTGCTGTTCCGGGGTTACTCCTCACGCGCTTGTCCGGGGACTTGCTGCCCATGCTTTGCTCTGGGGCTCACAGCCCGCACACTGCTCCAGGGCATGTGTTGGTTGACTCTCAACTGCACTCTAGGTGATGAGAATAGAATAGAATAGAATCCCTACAGTGTGGAAACAGGCCCTTCGACCCAACAAGTCCACACCGAACCTCAGAGCATCCCACCCCCAACAATCCACCTAACCTACACCTCCCTGAACACTATGGGCAATTTTAGCATGGCCAATTCACCTAACCTGCACATCTTTGGACTGTGGGAGGAAACCGGAGCACCCGGAGGAAACCCACGCAGACACGGGGAGAATGTGCAAACACCACACAGACAGACACCCGAGGCCGGAATTGGACCTGGGTCCCTGGCGCTGTGAGGCAGCAGTGCTAACCACTGAGCCACCGTGCCGCCCTAAATGAGGAATGGACTATAAATGCTGGCATCAAAAGTTGTGAGATGAAGGCAGGAAGCGAGAGTCAGGGATCAGCCAAGATCTTACTGAATAGCAGAACAAACTGAATGGGTTGAACAGCCTATTTCTGCTCTGATGTCTTATTGTTTAATGGTTTTAATCAATGCACTTAATGACCGCTACAGAATACAAACAAAGACATTTACCGTAGAGACAGAGTACACATAATTACAGCAAGGCACTCAGCACACTTAAAATAATTGAATTTCTCCAAACATCCTCTTTTTCATGAAAAAGTGCACGCATTAACATTTGCAGTTACAAGGTAGGCAAGTTGCCCATTATACATGGTCACAAAGAAAATGATCATTTACAAACAAAACAGTCTGTTAGTTCAAGTTCCACTTTTTTTCAGTCTCTGCAAATGTATTGCATTCGTACTGTTACATGAGGCAGGTCTCCTAATGGTATACACACAAATTGTCATCACCAGTTGTTTGATTCTGTGGAAAGCTGCTTTGTGTACTGTGCTCCACAGTAACTGGACATAACAGTGAGCTTATTTAAGGGTTTAGACCAACACGCAAGCTAACGTTCCTTCTATTGACTCCATCTACACTTCTTGTTGCTGCGGAAAGGCAGCCAGCATCATCCATGACCCCTTCTACCTTGATTATAATCTCTTCTAAACTCTTCCTTCAGGCAGAATATACAAAACCTTAAACACATGTACCAATAGGTTGAAGAACAGCTATTATTAGGCTGCTGAATGGACCTCTCAAATTTCAAAACTAATGTTGATCTTGATTTTTGCACACCTTCTTTGCAACCATAACCATAACCATTCCTCACTCTGTTCAATCACCTTATAATCTTTGTGTCTTCGTATGTTATGTTCTGCCTGTACTGCACAGAAAACAACTCTTTTCACTGTACCTGGGTATATATGACAATAATAAATCAAATCAAATCAAAACAAATCAAAAAAATTCACACTCTGATTACAAATGACACAAGAACCTTTTTTATATTCATTTGTAGGATGTGCGCATCTCTGGCTGGGCCAGTGTTTATTGCCCATCCCTAGTTGCCCTTGAGAAGGTGGTGGTGAGCTGCTTTCTTGAACCGCTGCAGTCCATCAGCTGTGGATTGACCCACAATGCTATTAGGGAGGGAATTCCATCATTTTGACCCAGCGACAGTGAAGGAACAGCGATATATTTCCTAGTCAGGATGGTGAGCGGCTTGGAGGGAACTTGAACGTGGTGGTGTTCCCATGTATCTGCTGCCCTTGTCCTTCTAGATGAAAGTGGCCATGGGTTTGGAAGGTGCTGTCTGAAGGTGTGCTTCTGCAGTGCATCTTGTAGATAGTACACACTGCTGCAATTGAGCGTTGATTTTAGAGTGAGTGGGTGCTTGTGGATGTAGTGCCAATCAAGTGGGCTGCTTAGTCCTGGATGGTGTCAAGCTTCTCAAGTGTTGTTGGGGCTGCACTCATCCAGGCAAGTTGGGAGTATTCTGTCACACTCCTGACTTGTGCCTTGTAGATGGTGGACAGGCTTTGAGGAGTCAGGAGGTGAGTTACTCGCTGCAGTATTCCCACCTTCTGACCTGCTCTTGTAGCCACTGTGTTTATGTGGCGAGTCCATTTGAGTTTCTGGTCAATGGTAATCCCCAAGATATTGATGGTGGAGATTCAGTGATGGTAACACAGCTGAATGCCAATGGGCGGTGGTTAGATCGTCTCTTATTTATGATTGTCATTGCCTGTCACTTGTGTGGTGTGAACGCGTCTTGCGACTTGTCACCCCGAGCCTGGACATTGTCCAGATCTTGTTGCATTTGAACACAGACTGCTTCAGTATCTGACGAATGGTGAATGGTGCTGAACATTGTGCAATCATTGGCAAAAATCCCCACTTCTGACCTTATGATGGAAGGAAGGTCATTGAAGCAGCTGAAGATGGTTGGACACTACCATGAGGAACTCTGTTAAGTTGTTTGCAAATCCAACAATTCATTGTTTGGTTTTAAACCTGTTGGTTGCTGCATCTCTGCTGCAGATTTTGCATTATCATGAACTTGGAGAAGTCCTTTTGCTGTCAGTACATGACCTGTTTAATTGACCCCAAGCATCTTGAATTGCCTATATAGCCTGAACTGTTCCTTGTTCAGCTTTATGCTTGTCTGGAGAGCTCTCCATAGCAGTTGGATTAGATTTTGGTCATGTTCTGCGATGGTTTCTTACATTGTGTCTCCACATCACAGTCCAGTGGATCATCGACAGTATTTTACACACTGGAAAGATGACTGACTATTTGCATGCTGTCTACTTTGTTATCCCTCTGGAGCAGTGGAAGTATCAAATGGCATGCACAGTGAACTAAATGGCATCCAGAACATTGTTAGAAAATTGATCCCACTTGCCAGGAACCATCCATCACAGCCACACTAGCTGGCAGAAGGTGATGAAATGTATTCATTGTTTGGCATGGGGTCATGAGATCACCATAAAGCTTTATAGAGATCATTTGGATGTTGGCAACCTCTCATTTATCCACATTCTTTAACTATTATATGCTACCAATGCTGTCTGTTGGAGTTGTCATTTGCCTGAAAACTCCTTTCTTTCATTCTTCCTCTTCAACCTAGTCTTTCAGGCTAGAGGTGGGGGCAGCTGAGATTCTCCTCAGGAAGTGGCAAGGTGGCTCAGTGCTGACTCACAGCACCAGGGACCCATGTTCAATTCCACCTTCGGGTGACCGTCTGTGTGGAGCTTGGACCTTCTCCTTGTGTCTGTGTGGGTTTCCTCCACATACTCCAATTTCCTCCCACCGTCCAAAGATGTGCAGGTTCGGTTGATTTGCCATGCTAAAATGCCCATGGTGTCCTGGGATGTGCAGGCTATGTGGATTAGCCATGGGAAATGCAGGGTTACAGGGGTAGGGTGGGTTAGGGTGGGATGTCCTTCAGAGGCTTGGTGTGAACTTGATAGGCCGAATACCCAGCTTCCATACTGTAGGCATTCTATGAAGTGTTGCATTGACATCACATTCTCATCTACCTGGAGATGATTTTTTTTTAATTGAGAGGAGAGACAGATGAATAGAATCTTGGCATAAAATCACGTAAAACTTGAGAGAAGCTTGTATGTGAGACAGCAAGTACATGAAATATCTAATATAGAGAAGACACAATGCGAGAGGAGGAGACTGAGACTATATGATGAAGCAAAAATGAAATTAGGAAGAAGGTGGAGAGATGGACTTAAAGACAAAGCAGCTGATCAAGTGAAATTTTGCTAATTGTCTAAAGTGACTACTCAAACATTGTAATATAGTATGTACAAGTCTTCCACTTGTGTGCTTATATCTAAGACAGATCACTTATTCTGAACAAGACATTGAATTCAAGAGGAATGTTTTGGTTCGCAGCAGGAAGACATCTGAGATTGGTAAAATCCTTTCTGTTACTTTTTCAGTTCTGTTCAGCAATCGTTGGGAAGTTGCCTGTAAAACATTACAAATCTCTCCTGTCACATTAAGAGTTACCAGTCCAAGTTTTAGACCTGCTTCAGCACTTTTTTTATTGTCTGCTATCTTACTGTGTACAATTCTGGTCTCCCTGCTACAGGAAGGATGTTGTGAAACTTGAAAGGGTGTAGAAAAGATTTACCAGGATGTTGCCAGCGTTGGAGGGTTTGAGCTATAGGAGAGGCTGAATAGGCTGGGGCATTTTTCCCTTGAGTGTCAGAGGGTGAGGGGTTTCTCAAATTATGAGGTGTATGGAAAGGGTGAAGAGCAAGGTCTTTTTCCAAGATGGGGGAGTCTAAAACTAGAAGACATAGGTTTAAGATGAGAGGGGAAAGATTTAAGTGGGACATGAGGGGTAACCTTTTCATGCAGAGGGTGGTGCGTATATGGAATGAGCTGCCAGAGGAAGTGGTGAAGCTGGTACAATTACAACATTTAAAAGGCATCTGGATGGGTATATGAATAGGAAAGGTTTAGACAGATATGAGCCAAACACTGGCAAATGGGACTAGCTCACATTAGAATATCTGGTTGGCATGGATGAGTGGACCAAAGGGTCAGTTTCCATGCTGTATGACTGTGTGACTCTATGTCCCTTCTTCCCAATGCATTGGACTCTCAGTTTCATTTCTCTTTTAGCATGACTATGGGTTTTCTCTGCGGCTCCTCAAGCACAAGCTCTTGGCAATGCGCTGGTATTAAAGCCCCATTTCTGAAGAAGGGTCCTGACCCGAAACGTTAGCTTTCCTGCTCCACTGATGCTGCCTTGCCTGCCATGTTCCTCCAGTTCCACACTGTGTTATCCCATATTGATAGGTAGCATGAGTATGGGATCCAGTTATGTCTTCAAAGATTTCAACATCTCTCCTGCTCAACATTTTTCATTCTTAGTGAGATCTAGACTGCAAAGCAGCTTATAGCACTTTTATCCCAGCATTAAACACAATGTTGTTCTTATACTTTCCTTAGGTCTTTTTAAAAAGAATAAATATTCCTGTGGCTATTTCATAGCTTTGTCACGAAGTAGGAAAAGTTCCAATTCGATTTTCCATCCCCTTTTATTTCCACAGCAGCAGGAGTGAAAATTGCAGCTCTTCTGACTTACCAAGTAATTCAAAGCCTGGTCTCTTTTTTTCTTCTTCCTTGCTGTTTCTTTAAGTAGCTGTCTCTATTAGAGCTCTGAAAGTACACCCATGTTCAGCTAGACAATAACGAATTATACATTTCTAGTTTCACCACCATTTTACAAGTGATGCGTCAAATTGTTGCCACAAACTGCACACAAAGGCACTTACAACAGATGTAGAGGACACATGACTACTGCAAAGACCCTTTTTTTAATTCTTCTGTATTTTTGATTGCAGACTGAAATGGGGTGGCCCTGGGTGGGATGCTCTTCAGAGGATAGGTGTAGACTAATTTGGCCGAATGGCCTGCTTCCACACTGTAGGGATTCTATGGATTCTTCAATGGATTCCATGGGGAGAAAGGCTGCATTAAAAAAGAAACAAGCATCATAGGAAGGATTGCTGCAACTTTTGAAGGCAAGTTACCTGACTCTCATTGTAAGTGTTGTTAACACTGCAATTTGGTCAAGCAGTGGGAGAGGTCGAGCTGCAGATGAGCTGGAGCCAAGTAATGTGTATGATTGGCGATTTGGCTGATTGGTCTGGGGAATGGTAATCAGTTGTCAATAACAAAGGCCATGTCACATCTTAAGAGTACAGGTATGGCTGATCTGGGATCTATTTAAAAATACAACACCAGTGATTTAATAACAGTATTCAAATTTATGACGGGCTCTGACAGAGCAGAAAAAGAGACTTTCTCCCCTTCAGGGTAGGTGGCTACTGGACAGGAATTTAAAATAATTGGCAAACAGACTAGTGGAGGATGAAATTTTTTTAATGTCATCAGTCAATATGATGAAAAATTCTGCCTGGTTGAAGTATGTTCAATAGAAACAGTCCAGAGAGCATTTGATTTCTTAAAAAGACAATGTATACAGTCATTTGGGAAGAAAGCAAAGAAGTGGGACTAATTGGCTTGCCCTTTCTGAGTGCTGGCTCAGGATTAAGTGGCCTCTCACTGTGCTGGAGCCATGATTTGAAACCACAGCACCAGGAACTGAAGCAGAGATTAGCGGAGAGCACATCTGGAGCATCCAGAGGCACACTGCATGATTTGACAATGTCCAGCTTCACAGCCCTTGACTGACTAGAGAGCAAAAGGAGTAATTTTCAATACCCATTTTACACCCTGCACTTTCCTTTGACCACAACAGGTCAGTAATTCAGGAACTCAGCATAATTGGTACAAATTATCCATTGCCACTTGGTTTCTGCTCTCACCCAAGTGAATGTTGTTCTCAACATGTGGGGAGATTTAGAGGTCTTATTATAATTCCAGGATCTATGCATATTCAAGTCAGTTGGCCTACAGCATGATTTCCCGGTAAATAGCCAGTCATTGTCCATTCCATGTCAACCTTTACCTCCAGACAAGTTGTAAGGAAAAGCCTTTTGCAGGGTAGAAGCAGCAAAAGCAGAGCATTAGGACACATCTCCAGGGATGTATGCATCTACCTTGCCCAGCAGGTAGGCCGTGGGCCACAATGCCAAGGTTTCCTCTCTGGCCTGCCAGGCTGTTGCTCAAAATACAGGTCAGAGTAACTGCAAGATTTTACACAGAACTGCTCATCCCATCAGAGTCTGAAAGACAATCCACTTCCTCATGAAATCTCCTGAGACTAGCTCGGGGGACCAGGGGAGAACCAAGTTCAGTGTTAGCTAATCACAATCATTGGCCTGGTCTTGGCCCAACTCCTCCACTAGTAATCAGGACTTGGGGCCGATTGTGTTTTTTCCCTCTCTTTAGCTCTGCTCAATTGTTGCTGAAAAATACATATTACAGAAGATCCATGAGGCCATTCAGCCCCATAGGATCATGCAGGCTTTTTACGCTTCACTTAAAACTTCTTTCTCATGTTTACTTTTCTGAAACAAAAACAAGAAGACAGATTACTCCCTGAATGGCTGTAAATCGGGAGAGGGGAGTATGCAGTGGAACCTGGGTGTCTTTGCACACCAGTCGCTGAAGGTAAACAGGTATAGCAGGCAGTAAAGAAGGCAAATGGTATGTTGGCCTTCATTGTGGAGAGGTTTCGAAGACAGGAGCAGGGATGTGTTGTTTCAGTTGTACAGGCCTTGGTGAGACCACACCTGGAATATTGTGTGCAGTTTTGGTCTCCTTTTCTGGGGAAGGCTGCTCTTGCTCTTGAGGGACTGCAGCGAAGGTTTACCAGGCTGATTCTGGGGGTGGCGGGACTGACGTATGAGGAGAGATTGACGAGGTTGGTATTGTTTTCGCTGGAGTTCAGACGAATGAGAAGGGATCTTATAGTGACGTATAAAATTCTAACAGGACTGGACAGGGTAAATGCAGGGAAGATGTTCCCAATGGTGGGTGTGTCCAGAACCAGGGGTCACATTATGAGGATACGGGGTAGATGATTTAGGACAGAGATGAGGAGACATTTCTTCACCTAAAGAGTGGTGAGCCTGTGGAATTCATTACCACAGGAAGTAGTTGATGCCCAAATATTGAATGTATTCAAGAGGCAATGAGATATAGCACTTGGGGTGAATAGGATCAAAGGTTATGGGGAGAAAGCAGGATTGGGTTATTGAGTTGGATGATCAGCCATGATCATGAGGAATGGCAGAGCAGGCTTGAAGGGCCGAATGGCCTCCTCCTGCTCCTATCTTCTGTGTTTCCATCTTTCTATGTATCTAAACCTGTCATTGTAGCTGCCTGTTCTTTTTTCACTCAAGTGCTTGTCTAATTTCCCTTTAAGTACTTTGATACCATTCCCTTTGATCAATTCCTGTGGTATTGAGTTCCATATTCTCACCACTCTTAGTAAAGAGATTTATTTTCAATGTTTTGCATTGTTAGCTCCTAGGTATGTACCTCCCCAGAAGAGAAAACATCCTCTCTGTGTCCACTCTGTTAAATGATTTCATAATTTTAAAGACTCCATCAGGTCAAACACTAAGCAATTCTTTTCTAGGAAGGAAAACACACAGCATACCTAACCTTCCTGGTGTGCCTACTCAATGCCCATCTGATATCAGAGAGCCATAGAATCATACAGCATGGAAACAGACCCTTCAGTCCAATAAGTTCGCACTGACCATGTTCCCAAACTAAACTAGTCGCACCTGCCTGCTCTTGGCCCATATCCCTCCAAACATTTCCTATTCATGAACTTATCCAGATGTCTTTTAAATCTTTTAATTATGCCTGCATCCACCACTCTTTCTGGTAGATCATTCCAGACATGAACCACTCTCTATGTAAAACATTGTCCCTCATGTCCTCATGCTTGTAAATCTTCTCTGTATCCTCTCCAGTGGCTCCATATCCTTTTACTAAAATGGCAACTAGAAATGCACGCAACAAACTTAACTTTGAGATGGAACCTTATGTTGTGCTGACATCAAGAAGAGTAGGGAGTAGTGGTGGAAGAGTATTTCCCAGATTGGAGATCTGTGACCACTGGTATTGCAGGGATCAGTGCTGGGACCTCGGTTGTTTGTAATATATAGCAATGATTCACAAGAGAATGTAGGTGGTTTGATTAATACATTTGCAGTCAACACGAAGATTGACGGAGCTGCGGCTGGTGATGAGGATAACTAGAAGATAGCAAGATAAAGATACGTGGGAGAGTTGGGTGGAGAAATAGCAGATGGAATTTAATTTGGACAAATGCATGGTGATATATTTTGGAAGTTCCAATGCAGGAGGGATGTATACAGTGAATGGTTGAACACATAAAAGCATTAACATACAGAGGGATCTAGGTGTACATGTCCACAGTTCCCAGAAGTGGCAACACAAGTGGATAAGGCGGTTAAGCAGGCATATGGCATGCTTGCCTTAATCCGTTGAGGGATAGAATATAAAAGTCATGGAAAAACTCAGCAGGTCTGGCAGCATCTGTGAAGGAGAAAACAGAGTTACGTTTTGGGTCCAGTGACCCTTCCTACCTTTAGGAAGGGTCACTGGACCAGAAGCATTAACTCTGTTTTCTCCTCCACGGATGCTGCCAGACCTGCTGAGCTTTTCCAGCAACTTTGTTTTTGTTCCTGATTTACAGCATCCGCAGTTCTTTTGGTTTTTATTATAAAATTCATGTTACATTTGTAGAACTTGAGTTAGGCCACTTTTGGAATACTGTGTGCACTTCTGGTCACCACATTTCAAGAAGGATGTGGAAGCTTTGGAGAGGGTACAGAAAAGTTTTAACAGGATGTTGCCTGATTTGGAGGGCATTAGCTATGGGGAGAGATTGGATAAACTTGGCTTGTTTTCACTCGAACACCAGAAGCTTAGGGACAACCTGATAATAGTTTACAAAATATTGCGAGAGGCATGGACAGAATGGGTATTCTGAGTCTTTTTCCCAGGGTAGAAATGTTAATTACTAGGAGATATAGTTTTAAGGTAAAAGAAGGTAAAGATTAAAGAGATGTGAGAGACAAGTTTTTTACTCAGGGTGCCTGGAATGTGTTATCAGAGGAGGTGGTAGAAACATATGTATTAGCAACCTTTAAGAGATATTGACAGACATATGATTAGGTAGGGAACAGAGGGGTATGTAATCAATAGAGGCAAAAGGTTTTTATGTTAGAAAGGTACCATGTGTTGGCATAGGTTTGGTGGGCCGAAGAGCCTATCCCTGTGCTGCACTGTTCTTTACTTGTCCTTTGCTTTGTTGTTTGAGAAATGGAGTGAGAGAAGCAGAAACTGAGAAACCAAAGGTATTTATAGAACCCTTCACACCCCAAGGAGGTCCCAAAGTACTTTACAAACACTGAAGTACTTTAGAAACATTGGCACCATAATGAGCTGTTCAAGACTATGGTGAACAATAAATCTCTCAATTGATGACGTTGAGCACAGCTCAGATTTCAACCTGAAATGATCAATTTCAAAGAAATTAAGGTTTCTGGAGCTGCATATGAAACAGGGTGAGCAGCTGTGCCTATGTTTGAAGTTCCTTAATCTCATACCCAGTGACCTATTGAGGTGTCCTTTGGCACAGTGCCTGAGGAAAGCAAGACAGATGTCTCTGAATCTGCCTGATTGAAATAGTTCTTATGGCATTTTTTGAACATTCCCTGTTATGTCACATTAAGGCAAACATTTACAGCAAAACAGGACCAAAACAGCCTTCCTTCAAAGAAAATTCTCTTGGATATACTAATCATCGCCGTTAGCTGTGAGGGAAAGAGAAATCAGCCAGGAATAAAGCAAGGAGACCCAATCCATAAGTGGAAATGTGTCTATGTAGAAGCAATGCTGCAGCTCGAATTGCAGCTACTATCAATTACTACAGCCACGACTCTCTATGATTTGTGTATCTGTACTCAACCTCTGATCTTTCTGCTCCTCTTCCCCATTTGCACTCTTATCATCTAACCAGTGTGTGGCCTCCTTACTCTGCTTACCAAAATGCACCAGCTCACTCTTGAAAGATTAAATTTGTTTTTCAATTACATGCCCATCCTACAGGTTTATTGAGGTCCTGCCTTATTTTGCCATATCCGTCCCCAGTCTTGACTGTCATAGCGTTGAGAGATATTAAGAATTTAGAACTGGGGGAATACACTTTATATCCAAAGAACATAAGATATAGGAACAGTAGAAGGCCACTCAGCACTTTAAGCTTGCTCTGCTATTCAGTAGAATCATGGTTGATCTGACACGCTTCATGTCCACCTTCCTGTCATTTCCCCATAACCTTTGATTGCCCTATCGATCCAATAATCTATCTCCAACTTTAAAAATACACGAGGACTCTTCCTCCACAGCTCTCTATGGCAAGGACTTCCAAAAACTCACAAGCCCCTGAGAAAAGAAATTTCTCCTCAACTTAAGTTGGCACGCAGTATATTCTGAGATGATGCCATCTGGACCTAGACTCTCCCTGTGAGGGAAAATATCCTTTCAGCATTTCCCCTGTCAAGTCTCTTAAGAATCTGATACGTTTCAATGAAATCTAGAAATCCAGAACTAAGGGACACTGTTTCGAAATTAGAGGCTGCCCTTTCAGGACAGGCATGTTTTTATTTGCTGCTTATTGTTGCTAGATCGATGTCCACTCTATGCTCTTTGAAGCAAGTAAAGTACAAAATGGGCATCTCTGAACTGGCACTCTTACTCAAATCAATAAATGTGGAGTTGGAAAATCACGGCTGGTCAGACAACATCCGAGGAGCAGGGAAGTCACTGTTTTAGCTCAAAATGTTGACTTTTCTGCTCCTCGGATGCTGTCTGACCTGCTGTGCTTTTCCAGCTCCACATTTATTGACTCTAGCTTCCAGCATCTGCAGTCCTTACTGTCTCCATAGCATGCATACTCATCCTGGTTCCCACCACAACAACAGAACTTAACCAAACATGAGTTTGCTGTGGAAATGAAGTGACAGCAAAAATTCTGTAGAAACTCTCGTAGCAGTTGTGCAGAGATGAATAGACTTAATGTTACAACTGCAACATACCTCTTCTGGACAATTTCAAAAGCTTTCTGCCCTTATTTGAGAAGCTATCTTCCGCCTTCGGTTAGATCGCATGAAATTGAGGGAGGACTAGCCATTTGAATACAGAACTGGCTCAAAAGTAGTAGGCAGAGGGTCGAGGTGGAGTGTTGCTTTTCGGACTGGAGGCCTGTGACCAGTGGTGTGCTGGGTCCGCAGCTGTTGATCATTGATATAAATGATTTGGATGTGAACATAGGAGGTATGGTTGGTAAGTTTGCAGATGACACCAAAATTGGAGGTGTAGTGAACAGTGAAGAAGATTATCTCTAGTACAGTGGGATCTCGATCAAATGGACCAATGGGTGAAGGATTGGCAGATGGATTTTAATTTAGATCAATGTGAGGTGCTGCATTTTGGAAAGGAAAATCGGGACAGGATTTACATACTAAATGGTCAGGTCCCGGGGACTGTTGCTAAACAAAGAGACCTTGGAGGACAGGTTCATAGTTCCTTACAAGTGGAGTCACAGGTCAAAAGAATTCTGAAGAAGGCATTTGGTGTATTTGCCTTTATTGGGCAGTGCGTTGAGTGCGGGAGTTAGGAAGTCACGTTGAGGCTGTACAGGACATTAGTTAAGCCACTTTTGGAATGCTGAGAATAGCCCAAAAAGCACCACCATGAAAAGCTCTATCACTACCTTCTGTCTTCTGTCGTTAAGCCAATTATGAATCTAATTGGCAAGCTCACCCTGAATCACATGTGACCTCGTTTCACCAATTATTCTACCATATGGAACCTTGTCAAAGGCTCAAGCATTTTGAGTGCTGTTGGAGCTGCACCCATCTGAGCAAGTGTTGAATATTCCATCACACAATAGATTTGGACCTTATAGGTGATGAACAGACTTTCAGGAGTTATTAGATGAGTTATGCATCACAGAATTCCTAGCTTCTGATCTTGTAGCCACAATTCAAGATTGCTGGTCTAATGCAGTATCTGCTATCTAGGATGTTGGGAGCGAGAAATCAGTGATGGTGATGTGAATGAATGGCAAGGGTGGAGGTCCTAGAGTCATAAACTGTACTACGCTGAAACAGACCCTCTGGTCCAACTTGTCCATGCTGACCAGATATCCTAAATAAATCTACTCCCATTTGCCAGCATTTGGACCATACCCCTTTAAACCCTTCCAATTCATATACCCATCCAGATGCCTTTTAAATGTTATAATTGTACCAACCTCCACCACTTCCTCTGACAACTCATTCCTTACACGCACCATCCTCTGTGTGAAAAAGTTGCTCCTCAGATCCCTTTGAAACCTTTCTCTTCTCACCTTAAACCTATACCCTGTCATTTTGGACTCTCCTACCCTGGAAAAAGACTTAGCTATTCACCCTATTCCATGCCCCTCATGATTTTATAAACCTCTATAAGGTCACCCCTCAGACTCCAATGCTCCAGAAAAAATGGTCCCAGCCTATTCAGCCTCTTCCTCTAGCTCAAACTCTCCATGGCAACATGCTTGTAAATCTTTTCTGAACCCTTTCAAATTTCACAACATCCTTCCTACAGCAGGGAGACCAGAATTGCATGCAGCATTCCAAAAGTGGCCTAACCAATGTCCTGTATAGCCATAACATGTAGCTGATAACTCTTGAGTTCAATAAAATCTGGACAGAAACACACTCAATATTTGAATGTGAGGAAGAGGAAGTATGCAAATTGATTCTTTCGAGGGGCAACAGAGACAACTGTGTCAAGCCACATCCCATCTTGACTTCAAACTGTATCATTATCCATTCACTGTTATTGGGTCAAAGTCCTGGAACTCCTTTCCTAGTGACATTGTGGGTTTACCCACACCTCAAAGACTGCAATGGTTGAAGAAATCATGTCACCAGCATTTCCTGAAAGGTTGGTTGGTTTGGACAAGAAATCTTGGATGTCCTCACCAGCCATGCCCCTATCCCATGAAATAACTTTAAAACTGACCTGTGAGAATATGTTTGTCGGATGAACTTTACTCTCCAGAAAGACAGATGTCCCACGGCCTCAAAGTTATTTGTTTGCTTCAAAGTCATATCCTGCAATTTAACTCCACAATTCTATTGCCCTCTGGGTGAGCATGTTCTGCATGGGTCCCCAAACTGTTTGTAACTTGTTAATTTTGAACCTCTTCCCCTTTTGGTATTTAAACTCTTTACCACTGAGAACAACTGCTATGCAGGTAACGTTCAGCAAGATGTTTATTTGCAGGCTATAGGAAGTGCCAGGGGACTTATTTGTTAATCTGCTCTGCTGAAGTCTTCAAGACTGATCACAAGAATGACTGCTGTGCAGGCAGATGGGAAGACGTTCTCAAAGGCATTGCTCAGCAGTCAAACCTGCCAGGCTTAAGACTTCAGCTCCTCCTGTTGTCTTGTGAATAGATATTAGACTCTGGAGCCACAAAACCTCAGATTTCCTCTAGAAAGTAAGTCTTGCAGCTTGCAGTGATATCTTTTTTGCACTGCCTCCCACTCTATTTTCTCCAACATAGCCCTGCCTCCATGCTTTCATGTGAATGGGCATCTCACTATATTTTAAGGAGCCCCTGTGGGGTAGGGGTTAGGCAGTAGCCTTAATATCATGTCTTACAATTTACATCACAGAAAAAAGGCCCGTTGGCCCATTAAGTCTACAACCAATCAAAGAAAAAAACTACCTAACTATTCTCATCTCATTTTCCAGTTCTTGATTTTGTACAGCTTGGCATTGCAAGTATAGATCTAAATGCTCCTTAAATATGATGCGGGTTTCTCCCTCTACCATTCCTGCAGGCAGGAGTTCAAGATTTCCAGGAACACGTTTTTCCTCATCACCCCATTTTGCACCCCATCTCCTCTGCTCTAAGGAAAACAACCCCAGTCCATTCAAAACAAAAATTGAAATTCTGACTTGAAGTGTTGACTCTGCTTTCTTTCCATAGATGCTGTGGATCTGCTGAGCTTCTCCAGACGTTTCTGTTTTTGTTTCATACATTCAGCATATACAGTTTTATCCCAGTCTATCCAAACTCTCTCTCCACATAGCTAAAACTCTCCAGCTCAGGTAACATAATGGTAAATCTCCTCTGCACCCTCTCCATTGCAATCCTAGCCCTCTTCCAGTGTGGATTCCAGAACTGCACTTTTCTACCTCTTTCTACTTTTCTACTCTTTCTACCTATACTCATCAATTTAATCTACTGACAGAGTACAGTGAATTAAAGTATGCATTTAGCAACAGGCAAAATATTAATGTTAATGTGGAAACTGACTTTTACATTAGCCTCACTGCAATTCATGACAAAGTGTATTTAGTTATTTTTTGCACTTTTGGAGGATTTCAAATATCATCACGTTCTTCTATTGTTGCTTTAACGTACTGCTGTCTCTTCCCACAAACATGACACAGCTGTTCACTTGGTATCGGGAATATCAGGATATTGAAATGGGAAAACCAGTAAAACTTGCGAATGACACATACTGGTCTGACTTGTACACATCTGAAAAGTGCTCCAGTATAACCAGAATATTCAGCCCCAAATATTCTTGTTTTATTTATTGGCTTTCTCGTGAATGGTCAACTGAGTTGAAATTTTAGGTCCCATTTTCCTGCTGATTCTGAATACAAAATCCAGGAAGAGTAACTGTTGATGGAGATACTGTTTCTTACGAACATATAAAAGTGATGTCACATCTGACTTCTCAGATGGATATGGAAGACCCGATTTTGAAGAGGAGCAGGAGTGTTCTCTCTGGGTCCTGATGAACCTAGGAATAATGACCAGCCTATATACTCTGTTGATCAAGACAAAGCCAGAAAACTCATCACATGTAGTCCATTCCAGCTCTGCCTGACACTCAACCAATGCTCAGCTTTTCAAAAATATTTGACAGGAATGATCATTTCTACCTTTATCACTTGGGCTAGAACGTATGCTGTTCTGCCTTGAATGGAACCCTGCACCATCCTCTCCTCTGACCCTTGCTCCTGCAAACTTGTGCCCAATATCTCCCCAAAAGCCGAGCTCACTAAATCACTGAGCATGAGTGATTGCAAATACTTTGTGTGAGGACATGCTTCCTGATGTCTCCTCCAAATTCTAGTTTTAAAACAACATCTCCTTGTTCTGGACATGATCCTCAAAGAATAATGAACAGTATAGCACAGGAACAGGCCCTTTTATTCACCAAGCCTGTTCTGACAAAGATTCCTTACAGTGTGGAAGTAGGCCATTCAGCCCATCGAGTCCACCACTGATCATTTGAAGAGCATCCCATCTAGATTGAGACCCCCTACCCTATCCCTGTAACCCTGCATTTCCCATGGCTAATCCACCTAGCCTGCACCTCCCTGGACACAATGGACAATTTAGCTTGGCCAACCCACTGAGCCTGCACATTGTTGGACTGTGGGAGGAAACCGGAGCTCCCAGAAGAAACCCACGCAGACACAGGGAGAATGTGCAGACTCCACACAGATACTTGCCTGAGGCTGGAATTGAACCCAGGTCCCTGGCAATGTGAGACAGCAGTGCTAACCACGGAGCCACATTGCCACCCACATGATGCTTTTCTAAAATAGAAAAGCTTTCATCTTGATATGGTCTGTATTCCTCTATTCCCTGTCAATTCGTACATCTATCTCTTAAACATTGTTATTGTATACGATTCTACACTTCCTCTGGCAGCGTGAGGGACTTATCACCCTCTCTTTGAAAAAAAACTACCTTTCACATCTCCTTTAAACTTACGCCGTCTTCCCCTAAACCTGTGTCCCCTACTAATTAACATTCCTACTCCAGGAAAATGTCTCCAACTATCCATTCTAATCATGACTCTCACACTTTTGTAAACTTCTATCAGGTCGACTCTCAGCATCTGATGGTCAAGTGAAAACAAACCAAGTTTCTCACTCTCCATCATATCTTATCACATCATATGCTTTGACATTCGTTAAAAAACCAAAAGCTCCGCAAGTCTTGTATACTCTAAGGATCACAAGCCCAGCCATATGCAACCTATCTTTCTGACTTGATCTTTTAGTTGGCGATTTTGCCTGTGTTCCCTGCATTGAAAATGGGGTGGGCGTTGCTGAATTCTGGAAAACCATTGTTAGCTACAACAGAACATGTTATTTGACCCTCCAGAATAAAGTGACATCACAACAGGCAGGAGGAAAAGAGACTCACACGAGTGGACAACCTTGATCATTTGGCATTATTATCACAGCATGGGAAATGAAACCTTGTTCTTGACACTCCAGGAGTTCAGAGCAAAAGACAAACACAGTATGTTCTGAAAAGGTTTAAAACCCTACAAATTAACAATTTCACAACAGAGCTCAGCTGTATTTGAGGTATTTAGATTGGCAAAAGTTCATTTTGGATAATTGTTCCAGTTCATTTACTGACTTTGAAGTATCCTCTATGTGTCTGGAAATGTTTCCAAGGTTGGTGGCACAGTGGTTAGCACTGCAGCCTCACAGCGCCAGGGACCGGGTTTGATTCCAGCCTCGGGCGACTGTCTGTGTGGAGTTTGCGCCTTCTCCCCATGTCTGCGTGGATTTCCTCTGGGTGCTCCGATTTCCTCCCACAGTCCAAAGATGTGCAGGTTAGGTGGATTGGCCATGCTAAATTGCCCATAGTGTTCAGGGAGATGTACTTTAAGTGGGTTATAGGGGGATGAGTCTGGGTGGGATGCTCTGAGGTTCGGTATGGACTTGTTGGGCCGAAGGGCCTGTTTCCACACTGTAGGGATTCTATGATACTTTGGAAAATCTAGAAATTTCAGGACCTGGGCTGAGCTGATGGCATGAAAGCAATAAAATAATGTCTTGTCCTAACTTGGTGTCAGAATCATGTGCTCACTTTGATGCAGAGTAACATGCACACTCTAGACAATCTATTTTACTGAATTTGCCTCTTTCAAGCGTGTGTTTATGGGATGTACTATTTTGGAACAGTTGCTGTTTCAGAGTTAGATAATCTATTATTCTGTTCAGTTTTCCAATAAAGTTATACAAATTCTTCTTTGTCTTCTTTGTATTTTAACTCTCGGCTTAGAATAAAGTGTGTTTTGTTTAAAGCCAAATAGTATAACCAACCAAATTACCTCTGGAATACAGCACCTTACACATGCCTTTAAAAGTGATAAAACTTTTGCTGTAGGCAATGCCCTTGATATATTTGAAGAGGATTTGGTTTGGCCTATAACACACTAGCGAGCGATGCACAAAGTGTGTCAGGTGGAGTTCAGGAGGCATGGTAGCCACATCCCCAGGCCATGGCTCCAGCTCAGACACGGCAATCACAGAGTGGTGGCAGCAGAGGCCTGTAACTGAGACTCCAGATCCCATTTCAAAGGATCCGACCGATATCAAGCAGTGACTGGAGGAGCAGCAGAGGACGAACAAGAAGAAGAGAGAAAGATGAACTCTATTAGAGTAATATCGTACATTATATTCAGCGTTTCAAGATGCCACCAGAATGTGGCGACCTTTGAGTATAACATGCGAGAAAGCACTTTTCTCTGTATTCTTAACATACATGTGACAATAAATTTCAATCTAAAGTTAAATTTAAAATATAGCCTTATCTTCATCAGGACATCAAGCACAAATTGTCATTCAGTTTCTCAAATCTTGCACTGACGATATTGTCAATTTTTCTTGTTCTGATTTGCGATTTGTCTACTGTTCAGACTTAAAAAATTCTTTCCTTGAAAGGATCAAGTTAGTAAACAAGAAATAAGTAAATACATTTTACTGGACTTAATCTGGAAGAAAGGATCACTGAAACTTGGCAGTACACTCCAGAATTGAATGGATTTACACCTCTAGGTTTACCTCCCAAATGGTGAAGACTAAAACATACCCTAAAAGGGAACAGAGATAAAAGGTACTGCAGGTGCTGGAGAATCCGAGATAACAAGCATGGGGCTGGATGAACACAGCAGGTCAAGCAGCATCATAGGAGCAGGAAAACTTGACGTTTCGGGCCTAAACCCTTCATCAGAAAAGCATTTCTGATGAAGGGTTTAGGCC
>JAHRHZ010000061.1:21762995-21779605 GCA_024137785.1 Ginglymostoma cirratum
GAAAAGCATTTCTGATGAAGGGTTTAGGCCTGAAACGTCAAGTTTTCCTGCTCCTATGATGCTGCTTGACCTGCTGTGTTCATCCAGCCCCATGCTTGTTATCCCTAAAAGGGAACGTTGCCTAGTGTTTATGGGCATGTTGTTCGGACTCAGGGGTTAGAGTTGGATGTTGTTGCTTTCGGATGCTGGCTGTTGAGCTATCTCAAGGCTAGTGGGCAGAATACCTGATCTCTCGCTGACATCAACCCCTACCAACAAAATAATGATCAATCATGTGCCAGATTATTCAAAATCAATCTTATTGAGACAACAGATTCCATGTCTGCAGTAATGGGCCCTGAAGCCATCCTCTATTGGAACTACACAAAGAGCAGGATAATCACTCATTGAGAATGCAAGCAGTAATGTCCCCTTTTGTGCAATGCAACACTTGAAGAATTTGGCAGTCCTTCAGTTACACTATGCCAATGCTTCTTCAGTCTTCACCTGTTTAATTGTGAGGTAGTTCACCAATTCAATTGTAAGCCGCTGATCTCTCTAATTGCGATTAATTAGAGCTTAATTTGGGAATGTTGGTTTGGGAAACCAATGCTCCCAAGTGCACATGCCTCAAATTAACATTGGCTATTATCAACCTTGATTCAGCTCAATTGTACCAGCAGACAGTTGAGGAAAGTGAAGAGTTTGTGTTGAGGGAATTAGAACAAGACAGGCAGCGTTGTGAAGTAATAACACCCCACCTCAAAGCCATTAGGAGTGGTGTCCATGAAGACAGATTTACATGCTTGCCCATCAGTGGTGACCACCGAGACTGAAATCACCTGTAAAAATTGCACAAAGTTTTAAGAAAGTGAAGGAACAGTATAACTTCCTTTGCAGTCAAAATGCATCAGAAGTCAATCCACCCTCACATCTGTATGCACAGCACAAGTCGACCTCTGTCTGCAATGTTGTCATCTCTAGTGGAATCTCAAGCAGATGGTGTAGGAACTCGGTTCTCCCCTCCCCCCTCGCCACCACTAAGTCACCCACATGTCAACAACCTGTCAACAACAAGCACGGCCACCGAGTCCCTGTTTTAGTCAATACAGTTCTTATCATGGTTAGTGTCCCTCTTAATCCCAGCTACCAGCCTCGACCTGTAACCATAATATCCTATTTTCAAAGGCAGTGGATGCAGAATCTTTAAATTTTTGAAGACAGAGGTAGATAGATTATCGATTACCAAGAGACGAAAGATTATCAGGAATATGTGGGAATGTAGAGTTGAGGTTAAAATAAGATCAACCATAATCTTACAGAACCATGGAGAAGGCTCAAAGGTCAAGTAGCCTACTCTTGTTCCTCGTTCATATGCTTGCATGCTAATAATGGGGAGGAGATGGGGAGCCCAGTGGTAATTCCGTTACACTATTAATCCCAGACCCAGCTAATGTTATGGAAAATAGGGCTCAAACCCTGTCATGGCAAATGGTGGAATAGGAATTCAGTCAAGAGCCTAACGGTGACCATGAAACTGTTGTTGATGTTGGGAAAAACCTTCCTGGTTCACTGATGGGCTTCCCATGTAGATGTGATGGTCAAGAAAGAACAGCGATGCTTCTTCTTCCTCGGGGGCTTAGGAAATTTGGCATATACATAACATCCCTCACCAACTTTTACAGATGCATCGTTGAAAGCATGCTATCTGGGTGCACAATGGCCTAGTGCAACAACTGCTCTGCCCAGGACTATGTGCACAACCCAGACCATGACAGAAGCCAACCTCCCATCCATGGACTCCATTTACACTTCTCGGTGCCGCAGAAAGGCTGCCAAGATCATCAAAGACCCCTCCCACCCTGGTAACACCCTTTTCATCAGGCAGAAGATACAGAAGCTTGAATACATGCACCAACAGGTTCAAGAACAGCTTCTTCCCTGCCGTTATTAGATTGATGAATGGATTCTCCAACTTCAAATAATGTCGATCTTGTTAATGATGACCTTGCTCCGCACACCTCCTGTGCAGTGCAACCTATATGCCTCACTCCCTGTAAGCACCCGATGATCTGTATGTCCTTGCTTGCTACGATCTGCCTGTACTGCTATCAAACAAAACTTTTTACTGTACTTGGGTACATGTGACGACAATAAATCAAACCAAGTAATGTCAGGGAAGGGAAACTGCCATTCTTACCTGGTCCGGCCTACACGTGACTCTAGACCCACAACAATGTGGTTGACTCTTAACTGTCCGATGGATAGTAAATACTTGACTGGCCAATGACACGCTCATCCCACGAATGATGAAAACAAAAATCAGACAATCACTGCTCTGAAATCTTCCTGGCCTCAGCAACTTTTTCTTTGGGAAGTTCAGGAAGGTAAGAGTTCTGATTTTCACTACCCTTAATGTGAAGAAGTGCTTCCTGACATCACACCATACTGGCTTAGCTCTCGTTTTAAAGTGCTTTTCCCTCTTGTTCTGGACTTCACCAGAAACAGTTGGTTTATCTTTATCCTATCAAATTCTTTAATCATCTTAAACACCTCAATTTAATCAAAACTTAATCTCTTATACTTTAGGAATGCAAATCGACATTACAAGCACTTCAAAAGAAGCACTTGATTTTCTTTTATGCAGCTTATGTTCTCACTTCTTAACACTGTAGACTTAAATTGGTTGTCAAATGTTAAAGTGCTCCATAGTCATCTCTGCCTCGTGATTTTTGCATATAATGAAGGATTAGTGAACATCAGCTCAGAAATTGTTTATTTAAATTTAAGTTGTTCCGACAAGTGCATTTGGAAAGGAGTGCATTCATCACGTCTCCCGGACAGTGTCTGTCCTTCGATTTAGGCTGATGTTTGCTCCGGGTTGTGAGTTTCCACTGTGGGTCTCCATGACTACGTGGAAAGAGCATCCTGCAGGTTAGTAAGACATGGTGTAGAGAATTCCCTTGCTCTTCTTTCCTCCTCTGCCTCATCACTAAGGTGATGGACTTGAAGGGAGATTACGGACACAATAAATAGTAGCAGCATGTACAATTTTTTTAATCCATTCATGGGATGAAGGCATCACTGCCTTGGCCAGTATTAATTGCCCATCCCTAATTGCCCAGAAGTGTCTCCCACATTGCTATGGGCATGGAGTCACATGTAGGCTAGACCAGGTAAGGATGGCAGTTGCCGTCACTAAAGGTCACTAATGAATGCATGGTCTTTTACAACAATCAACAATGGATTCACGGTATTGTTGGGCTCTTAATTCCAGATTTTTTTATTGAATCCAAATTCCACTATCTGCCATCACAGAATTTGGACCTGTGTCTCTGGATTAATAGTCCTACCGTTGCCTCCCGTACAAGATGCACATCAGGAGTGTGATGGAATACTCCCCACTTGCTTGGATGAGTGCAGCTCCAACAACACTCAAGAAGCTTGACATCATCCAGGACAAAGCAGCCCTCTTCATTGGTGCTACATCCATAAGCATCCGCTCTCTCCAGTACTGACACTCAGTAACACCAGTCTGCGCTATCTTAAAGATGCACTGCAGAAATTCCCCAAACATCCTTAGACAGCACCTTCCAAACCCACAATATCTTCCATCTGGAAGGACAAGGGCAGCAGATACATGGGAACACTACAATCTGCAAGTTCCCCTCTAAGCCACTCACCATCCTGAGTTGGAAATATATCACTCTTCCTTCATTGTCACTGGGTCAAAAGCCTGGAATTCCCTCCCTAACAGCTTAGTGGGTCAACTTACAGCATATGGACTGCAACTGTTCAAGAAGGCAGCTCATCACCACCTTCTGAAGGGCAATTAGAATTGGGCATAATTAGACAGCCATTGACACCCATATCCCATGAGTTATTAAAACAAAACATTAGCAGCGAGCCCCTTAGAGTCATTAACACCAATGTTGCCATCATCAATGCGAATGTCAAAGTGCTTTTGAAGTGTTTTCTTTGACTTCTCCTAAGGGAACATTTTTCAACCCTCTGGATGCCTCAATCCCCATTAAATTGTCAACACATTGAATCAGTTTGAGCTTGTTCCTCTCAGGGAAACAAAGGGTTAAATGCTTCCTCACAGGGTAGGGTACTCTCAAAACCAGGTAGTCTGAAGGATCTCAATCCTGAAATTGGCTGCCAAGGTCATTGGCTGATCCAATGGAAATATTTACACTTTGCAGTTGAATGTACATTCACATGACCTCCATACCCTCCAGCGTTTAGATATGGCTAGTTTCCATCTTTCAGGAGACTATTTTGGTTGAATGAAATCTGTGATAATGTAGCTCGTACATGATCTGAAAACTAAACTTGTAATTGTGTCATTCATTTCACCTCTTCAAGATGACGGAAAGCATTTTACAGTCCAGAACATTTTGTACAGCAATATAGTGGTCTCTTAACTGCCTCGTGAGAAGGCTTAGCAAACCACTCAGCTGTATCAAACATAGAGATATGGAAAATAGGAGCAGGAGTAGGCCATTCAGCCCTTTGAGCCTGCTTTGCCATTCATTATGGTCTTGGTTGATCGTCCAACTTGTAACCCTGTAGCCTGCTTTCTCCCTGTACCCTTTGATTCCTTTAGCCCTGAAGAACTATATCTAACCCATCTTAAAAAGTGTCAATGTTTGGCCTCAGCTGCTTTCTTTGCTCGTGAATTCCACAGTCTCACTACTCTTTGGGCGATGACATTTTCCCTCATCTCATTCCTAAATATCCTGCCTTGCATCCTCAAACTGTGATCTCTTGTTCCTTCCTGCAATTATCCAATATAGCCCTGTTAGAATCTTATCGGTTTCTATGAGTTGCCCCTTCATGCTTCTAAATTCCATTGAATATAATCCTAACTGATCCAATCTCTCTTCATAAGTCGGTCCTGCCATCCCAGGAGTCAGTTTGGCAAGTCTTGGTTACACTTCCTCAAAACTGCAATGAAGTTTCAAAGGAATGAAATCAGATAGACCACAAGTCATTGAATTAAACATCAGAAATAGCAATGGTAAACTCAGCCGTGTCAACCCTGAATAGTCCTCCATACTAACATTTAAGGGCCTTATGCAAAACCTTGGGAGCACTGTCTCACAGATTAGTCAAGCAACAGCCTGACATTATCATTCTCATGGAATTGTATTGAGCAGACACCACCATAACCATTCCTGTCTCTGTCCTGCTACACCAAAGGTTGTGTCACACTGATATACAGTTGGGCGGGAATTACCTTGGGAGTTCTCAGCATTGACTCTGGACCCCATGAAGACTCATAGCATCAGGTCATCCATAAGCAAGGAAATTTCTCCTGATTACTACATACCGTTGTACCTTAGTGGGTGAATCAGTGCTCCTCCATGTTGAACATTGCATTCAGGAAGCTTTCCAGGGTCAAGGTCAAAGAACCTGGGCCTCCTGGTCCAAGGGTAGGGACACTACCATTGTCTCACACATAGACCCCTTTGGACAACATTCTTAACATTATGCAATAGCAGGATAACATTTTCAAGTAATTTTATGAAGGGATTATTTTGAAATCTCAATAATTAGATTTACTGTTTTAAATTAATTCAGGATTGAGTAACTATTTTAGTTATTCAGTTATTAGTTATTTTACTAATCAACCCACTTCAAAGATGTTATTACACACCTCTGGAGGAGATGGGATTTGAACCAGTGCCTCCTGGCTCGAAGTTAGAGATACTACCACTGCACCACAAGAACTGGTCACTTAGCAGATATTTTCTATAAAAAAATCTTTTCAGAGATGTTGTCACACGCCTCCACAGCAGATGGGACTTGAACTGATGTTCTGTCAGAAATAGGGACACTATCACTGTTCTATAAGATCCTGTTCATGAGCAGACTGGAATATTCTGTATCTCGCTCAGCTGTAAACCCCTATTCTGTCATTGGTTTTATGAATCACCCTTGTGGCATCTATGATGATGTTAACATATTGTTGAATAATCAAAACAACTTACATTTAAAAGCACCTTCAAACCTCTTGTTGAGTCATAGAGTCATAGGGTTATACAGCATGGATCGGAACCTTCGGCATTACGTGTCCATGCCAACCAGATACGCTAAACCGATCTAGTCCCATTTGCAAGCATTTGGTCTATATCCCTCTAAACCCCTTCCTATTCTTATACCCATCCAGATGCCTTTTAAATATTGTAATTGTACCAGCCGCCACCCCTTCCTTTGGTACCTTGTTCCAAACATGCTTGGAAATGTTGCTCCTTAGGTCCCTTTTAAATCTTTCTTTGCTCACCTTAAACCTATGCCCTCTGGTTTCGGACTCCCCTACCTTGAATAAAAGACCTTAGCTATTCACTCTATCCATGCCCCTCATGATTTTATACACCTCCATAAGTTTACCCCTCGGCCTCCGACATTCCAGAGAAAAAAGCCCCTGTCTATTCTCCAGAGTCAAAGGATTTTTAGAGAAGCACAACTATTATATCCACTATCTGTGTAGCTACTTCTTTTAGGATCGTATGATGAAAGCCATCAGGGCCAGGGGACTTAACTACCTTTAGCCCCATTAGTTTGTTGAATGCTACTTCTCTAGTGTTGGTGATAGAATTTAATTCTTCGCCCATATTCTTTAGTATTAATGGACGTTCAAAGTATCTTCTGCCATAAAGACTGATATAAAATATCTGTTTAACTCATCTGTCATTTCATTGTTCCCCATAACTGGCTCCCCAGATTCATTTTATAAGAGGCCTATGTTTGATCTCTCTCTTCCTTTATACATACTTAAAGAAGCTCTTACTATCAATTTTTATATTCCTTGATACTTTGCTCTCATTGTTTATTTTGTCTCTCTTCATTATGTTTTTAGTCCTCCGTTGCTGGATTCTGAATTTATTCCAGTCTTTGGGTCTCTCACTGACTTTGGCATGCTGATGTGATTTTTCTGCTTTTCCTGAACTTCTTTGGTTAGTCATGGTTGGTTTATCCCTCTCTTCGAATCTCTCCTCCCTCCTTGGATTTATTTTTGCTCACAAACTGCCTCCTTAAATAGCTGCCACTGCTTGCTTACTGTCTTTCCTACTAATCTATCCACCCAACCCACTTTAACTAGCTCTATCCTCGTTGCATTTTAGTTCCTTTTATTTAAGTTCAACACAGATGTTTTTGACCCAAGCTTCTCACTCTGTATGTAAAGTTCTGTCTTATTATGGTAACTAATTCCATGGGGATCTTCTACTTGTTGTGCTTTTGAGGAGCGCATTCAGATATATGTTAACACTGATGCATAAAACGTGATACTGAGACTGATGATTAAAAGCTTCATTAAAAATGTAAATAATTAAAGAGTGACTTAAAGGAGAAGAGCTAGCTCATTAGATAGAGAGTTTAAGGAAACATTTCCAAAGCTTAGGGACTAGACAGCTGATGCTGGAACAATTAAAATAGGGGATTAGCAGAGATCTCAGAGAACTGTAAGGCTGGAGGTGGTTACAGATAAGAAGGATTTTAAATGTTGAGTGATTTTAAAACAAAGATGGGAATTTTAAAAATGAACTGTCCCCAGACTGGCAGCTAATGTTGGTCACTAAGAACAAGTGTGATGAATGATGGGACTTGGACTGACAGAAAATTTGGATGAGCTCAGTTTACCAAGAGTGCAATATGGGAAGTTCAACTGTAAACTCTTCCACAGCCATCAGTTACATAATTTACCCTCACAAGCTGAATGTAAAGCACATACTGTAACACAGAAAAGGTAATAACAAATTTTTTACACACAAAAACAGAAATTACTGCAGAAGCGTAGCATGTCTGGCAGCCTCTCTAGAGAGAAAATTGTTGATGTTTCAAGCCCAATGATCTTCTTCAGATTTTTTAACCAGCTATTGGACAACATGAGAAACACCAACATATTGTAGGCTTCCAGTCATGACAGACTTAACTACCTCACCTCTGAAAATAGAATGTGAATAAAACCTCATATCTATTGCCTTGTAAGTTACTGCAGTGGAATCTATAACTTTTTAAGTTAATCCTTTATTCATTCACAGGATGAGGGGGTCACTCACTCGGCAGTATATATTGCTTAGAGAGCAGTTAAGAGTCAAACACATTGCTGTGGGTCCAGAGTCACATGTAGGCCAGACCAGGTAAGGATGGCAATTTCCTTCTCTGAAGGACATAAGCTAATCAGATGGGCTTTTCCGACAATCAGCTCATGGTCATCATTAGATTCTTAATTCCAGATATGTATTGAATTCAATTTCCATCATCTGCCATGGTAGAATTCAAACCCAGGTGCCCAGAACATTATCTGGGTCATTGGAATAACAGTCCGTCAATAATACCACGAGGCCATCACCTCCCTATTGAAGTTAATACTTTGAGACAAGCTCTAACTGAAAAGGGAAACTGAGAAAAGAAACTTATTCTTTCAGTTACTAAGGAAACTGAGACTGAAACTGAAAGTTGGAAATGGAAACTTCTGGTTGAAGCTGCACGAAAACAGATAGAGCCATCAGAGTTCAATAGAAGTTGATAGATGTGGTGGGGCAGTACAGGCAGGCGGAAGAAATCAGAAGCAGTTGTTATAGCTGTCTCAGATGTTTAAAGAGGACAATAGTTGGTTTATGACTTCTAGGTAAATTTGAGGATCTTCCATAGATGTGGGACAGTTTTGCTGAAGTTCTATGGAATGTGGATTGATAAAATTTGGAATAGTTAAATCTGTAATTTATTGTGTAAGCTATAGTTTAAAACTTAATTAGTAATGTAAAAGTTAACCTTGTGTTCAGGCTGGTGTTACTAACTCATTTGAGGCTAGCAACTTTATTTATAAATTGCAAGAGAGATCATGTATCAGTTGCCCATTAAACAGATGATGCTGTAAGATTCCACAGTTTAAAACAGACAAATTTGTGTTATTCCTGTTTTACTAATATTGGAAGTCACACGACACCAGGTTATAGTCCAACAGGTTTATTTGAAATCACAAGCTTTTGGAGCGCTGCTCCTTCACTAGATGGAGAGCTTCCCCTGACAAAGGAGCAGTGCTCCAATGGCTGGCAATTAAACCTGTTGGACTATAACCTGGTGTCGTGTGACTTCTGCCTTTGTCCACCCCAGTTGTGCAGTTTTGGTCTCCTTTTCTGAGCAAGGATGCTCTTGCTCTTGAGGGACTGCAGCGAAGGTTTACCAGGCTGATTCTGGGGATGGCAGGTCTGACGTATGAGAAGAGATTGACTAGATTAGGATTGTTTTCGCTGGAGTCCAGACGAATGAGGGGGGATCTTTTAGAGACTTATAAAATTCTAACAGGATTGGGCAGGATCGGTGCAGGATGGATGTTCCCGATAGTGGATGTGTCCAGAACCAGGGGTCACAGCGTGAGGATTTGAGGTAGACGATTTAAGACGGAGATGGAGAGATATTTCTTCACCCACAGAGTGGTGAGCCTGTGGAATTCATTACCACAGCAAGTAGTTGATGGCAAAACATTGACTGTGTTGAAGAGGTGACTAGATGTAGTACTTGGTGTGAATGGGATAAAAGGTTATGAGGAGAAAGCAGGATTAGGCTATTGAGTTGGACAATTAGCCATGATCGGGAAGAATGGTGGAGCAGGCTCAAAGGGCCGGATGGCCTCCTCCTGCTCCTATTTTCTATGTTTCTATGTTTCTATGTAACACTGACATCCCCACATCGTAACTAATCTTGACGTAGGCTTTAGATTTTCAATGATTCATTAGGATAGCATTTTGTATTTGCCTTGTTTGACTCCTGTATAACACAAATTTGTCTGTTTTAAACTGTGGAATCTTACATCATCATCTGTTTAGTGGGCAACTGATACATGATCTGTCTTGCAATTTAAAAATAAAGTTGCTAGCCTCAAATGAGTTAGTAACACCAGCCTGAACACAAGGTTAACTTTTACATTACTAATTAGACACAGGGTATTCATTCAGCAATTGCCATTCTTGATGGTTTAATTGATAACCCAATTTCAACAAGATTTACTAAGAAATAATTTTCTTTGAAAAAAATTAGCAGACCATCCAGTTTATTAGACCAACAGCACGGTGTTGATTTTTACACTGAATGAGAGCTAGTAGCACCATTGTTCAGACGGGGGTCAGGGATTGCTTATTGGGATCATCATTTCTTGGGATGAGTATCTAGTGATGCCGAACTGAAAACTGCTCTTGTGACGGCCACAGTGAAGTACAGGCCAGTTAGAAAATGCCAAGTTATCCACACCAGTAACAGGAAGATCAGGTTGTGGCAGCAAAAGCAGCAGCAGTGCTGTATAGTCCTAGATTATTCCTCCACCTTCTTAATCTTTCTAACAGAATGGAAAAAGGCAGTTTTGTGATGTGTAGCATTATAGTTACAGAAAGTTGTGAACACAGCCCAGTCCATCTCACAAGTCAACCTTCCATCCACTAACTCCACCTGCATATTGTTATAGCAGAAAGGCAAACCCCTCCTTCCCCAGTTATAATTTCTTGCAAGCTCTGTCATCAGACAGAAGATACAAAAGCTTAAACACACATACCAACAGGTTCAGAAGCAGCTCCTTCCTGCCGTTACTAGACTTCTGAATGGACCTCTCAAATTTCAAATCTAATGTTGATCTTGCTTTTTGGGGACCTTGTCTGCACTTGTAACTTTGTACTCCTCGCTCTGTTCAATCAGCTTGTGATCTTTGTATGGTATTAATCTGCCTGCTCTGCACATAAAACAAAACTTTTCACTGATCCTCGGTACATGTGGCAACAATAAATCAAATCAAACCAAATATAGATCAATTTAATTAAACCGTTCAGAGGTTCTGTTGCTCTCAAGGGAGTGCAGCAAAGGTTTACCAGGCTGATTTGAGGGATGGCGGGTCTGGTGTACGACGAGAGATTGACTAAGTTGGGATTGTTTTCGTTAGAGTTCAGATGAATGAGGGGGGTATCCCATAGAGATTTATAAAATTGTAACAGGACTGAACAGGGTAGATGCACTGAGGATGTTGCCGATGGTGGGTGTATCCAGAACCAGGGGTCACAGTATGAGGATTCGGGTTCTGTTGTCTGTTTTAAACATCTTCACCCAGACTGTGGTGAGCCTATGGAATTCACTACCACAGGAAGTAGTTGATGACAAAACATTGAATGTATTCAAGAGGCAACTAGAAATAACACTTGGGGTCAAAGGTTACGGGGAGAAAGCAGGATTAGGCTATTGAGTTGGATGATCAGCCATGATCATGAAGAATGGCAGAGCAGGTTCAAAGGGCTGAATGGCTTGCTCCAGCTCCTACTTTCTATGTTTCTCTGGAGCTGTTGTGTCTTGAATCCAGTCCTACTGGCTCAGTGGTAGAGATGCCAATACTACATCACAAGGGTCCTTTATGTAGTCTCATTGGTTTATACAGTGCAGAGAGAATCTATTTATCCCATTGGGCTTGTGTTGACTCTGGCGGTTCCATCCAATTATTCCTGCTCTTTTGCATTGATCTTTTAAATAGGTTCCCTCCAACTTAGTTTTTGATTTCAAATTTGAGAGACCGTCTAGAGGCAATTCCTGGACCAGCCCACTCACCGGGAATATTTTGTACTTCGTAGAAGGCTTGTAAGATAGCCAGTGATCTGAAACAGTCTGTTGGTGTCAGAAAGACAAAGTTAAAATTCCACCATTGTGTTCCAACTAACCAATTCCTCCTGACAATATTTATCGACTTGTACCAACCTTTCAGGTAGTGAATTCTGGATCATAGTCATTAATGCATAAAGACATTTCTACTCATCTCACCTTTTGTTCGTCTGCCAAAAGTATTTAATCTTCGACAAAACGCCTCCCGTTCTATAGAACAAAAGAAAGGATTTGATCCAAAAAAATGTCATTCTTATTCCTGAGGATGAAGCAGGTAGAGATACAGGTAACTGAATGTAGCTTGAACCTGCAGCACATTCAGTGCTTAAATGCAAATTGCTAATCAGAATGTGTAATGCATGAAAAAATAATATAAAGCTCTTTGCTACTTCCTTACTTAATTAGCTCAGATATAGGTTTGCCTGCAGTGTCTAAAGATTTAGGGATTTCTGAGTAAGCAGGTGAAGTGGTATGGGTAGGAAGGGGTTTAGGTAGCTCACAGTGCATGAAGACAGCAGGGTTTATTGCAGAATTAGTGCATGTTGCATTAATGCACAATCTTTAACAAATTTAGGGTGTTCTTATTGGGTTAGATACAGCTAACTCTTGAAGAGACCAGGTAAATTTTTTTTTTTGTGACTTGCCATTATAAGGAATCAACAGCAGCACCTTTAAACATATCCTTTCTGGATGCATAAATCCACTTTTTTTATTCACTTGTGGGACATGGTCGTAGTTGGCTGGCCAGCATTTATTGCCCTTGAAGAGGTGATGCTGAGCTGTCTTCTTAAACTGCTCCAGTCCACATTCTATAGATTGATCTTTAATGCCCATATGGAGGGACTTCCAGGATTTTGAGTGGGCGTTTGGAAGGTGCTGTCTGAGGATCTTTGGTGAATTTCTGCTATGTATCTTGTAGATAGCACACGCTGAGTGCTGGTGGTGGGAGGAGTTGACGCATGTAGATGTAGTGCTTTGTCCTGGATAATGACAAGCTTCATGAGTGTTGTTAGAGCTGCATTCTTCCAGGCAAGTGGGGAATATTCCATCTCACTCCTGACATGCGCTTTGTAGATGATGGGCAGAGCTTGGGGAGTCAGGAAGTGACTCATTTGCGAAACTATTGTATTCCTAACCTCTGACCTGCTGTTGTAGCCACTGTGTCTGTATCATAGATCATAGAATCCCTACGGTGTGGAAGCAGGCCCTTCGGCCCAACAAGTCCACACCGACCCTCAGAGCATCCCACCAAGAACCCATCCCCCTATACCACTCAATCCTGAACACTATGAGCAATTTAGCATGGCCAATCCATCTAGCCTACACATCTTTGGACTGTGGGAGGAAACCGGAGCACCCAGAGGAAACCCACGCAAACACAGGGAGAATGTGCAAACTCCACACAGTCAGTTGCCCAAGGGTGGAATCAAACCCGGGTCCCTGGTGCTGTGAGGCAGCAGTGCTAACCACTGAGCCACTATGCTGTCCCTATATGGTGAGTTAAATTGAGTTTCTGGTCAATGGTAATACCCAGGATGTTGATAGTGAGAAATTCAGTGATGGTAACACTATTGAATGTCAAGGGTTGGCAGTAAGATTGTCTCTTATTGGAAATGATCATTACTTGGCATTTGTGTGGCATGAATATTACTTGCCACTTGTCAGCCTGAGCCTGGATATTGTCCAGATCTTGTCGCATTTGAACTGCTTCAGTATCTGAGGAGTCACAATTACTGCTGAATATTTGCAATCATTGGTGAATATCCCCACTCTTCACATTATGATGGAGGGAAGGTCATTGATGAAGCAGCTGAAGATGGTTGGGCCGAGGACACTACCCCGAGGAACTCCAGCAGAGACATCCTGGGTTTATAATATCATGAGGGGCATAGATAAGGTGAATAGCAAAGGCCTTTTCCTTAGGGTTGGACATTCTTCTGATGTGCCAGGCATGTCTTTCGCCGGTGGAGAGTTTGACCATGATTCTCATTGATTCCAGTTTTGCCACAGCTCCTTGATGCCACACTGGGTTGAATGTGCTCCTGATGTCAAGACCTGTCATTTTCACCTCACCTCTGAAAATTATCTTTTCAGTCCATGTTTGAACCAAGGCTGTAATGAGGTCACGAGCCGAGTGGCCCTGGAGAAACTCACACTGGGCGTCACTGAACAGGTTATTGCTGAGTAGGTGCTACTCCTTAGCACTGTTGATGACACCTTCCATCATTTTACTGGCGACCGAGGGTAGACTGATGGGGTGGTAATCAGCTGAGTTGGATTTGTCCTGCTTTTGGTGTATGCAACATACCAGAGTACATTTTGCATCCTTGCTATTCTCAGTGCTTGCTCCAAATGTTATTCAACATAGAGGAATACTAATTCATCAGCTGAAGGGGTCGGTACTGGTAATCAGCAGGAGATTTCCTTGCCCATGTTTAACCTGCAACCATGAGAGTTCATGGTGTCCAGAGTCAATATTGAGGACTCCCAGGACCTCTCCCTTCCATACTGCATACCATGTGCCCCCACCTCTGCTGGATCCATCCTGCAGGTAGGACCGGTCATGGGGATGATGATGCCAGTGTCTGGGACATTGTAAGGTATGATTCTGTGAGTATGATTATGTCAGGCTGTTGCTTGACTAGTCTGTGAGACAGCTCTCCCAATTTTGGCACTAACCCCCAGATGTTAGTGAGGAGGACTTTGCAGGGTCGTTAGGGCTGCAGTTGTCTTTCTTGTGCCTAGTTTGATGCCAGGTGGTCCATCTGGTTTCATTTCTTTGTTGAGATGTCTTAACAATTGATACAAGTGAATGGCTTGCTAGGTCATTTCAGAGGGCAATTGAGAGCCAAACACTTTGCTGTGGCTCTGGAGTCACATGTAGGCCAAACCCGGCAGGTTACCTTCCTTGGAGGACATTAATGTGCCAAATAAGTTTTTTCAACAATTGTCAATGATTTTAAGGTCATCACTAGATTCTTAATTCAAGGTTTTTATTATTGAATTCAAATATTACCCTTTGCTGTGGCAGGATTCCAATCCAAGTCCCCAAAATGTTAGCTAGTTCCTGGAGTAAGAGCTGAGCAATGATACCACTTGGCCAAAACCTACGCATATTATACCTGCCCACGCCTCAGGATGGGACATCATTACAAAAGATTTACCAGCCTGAATTAGCCTGGGCTTAACCACTTGCTTAAACAGATAATCAAGCCGTTCATCACCTTGCTGTTTGTGGGAGCTGACTGTGCAGAAATTGGCTCCTGTGATTCTGAATTTGATATGTGGTTCAAATTCAAAGGTTTTTCATGGTCTGTGCAATATTTTGAGATGTCCTAAGATCATGATGACCTTTCTTGACCATCCTATTCACATTTCAGCTGTGCCAACTACACAGAAAGGCAGAATTGTACCAGGTATGATCTTCACTGGTGCACATTGTATGTTGCTTGAGCAACATTTCAAATTAAAAGTTCTCACCCTTTGCTTCACATTTCTTGATCTCAGTAATCTTATCTATTCCCATGGATTATTATGATATTTCCACTCTTCTAATTTGGATCTCTTTTGCATCCTGAGTTTTTAACCATTTCACAAGGTCACTACATCTTTGTTGTTCTAGAACTCTTCTCCCAAACCTGTATATCTCTTTACTTTAAAACACTCTAAATTTTTGACTAGATATTTGGTTATATGATTTAATCTCCCTCATTTGGGTCAGTGGTATGCATTGGTATATCATAGGTCATACACCCTGCCAGCGTGGAAACAGGCCCTTTGGCCCAACAAGCCCACACCGACCCTCAGAGTATCCCGCCCAGATCCATCCCCTATAACCCACCTAATCTACACATCCCTGAACACTACGGGCAATTTAGCATGGCCAATTCACCCAGCCTACACATCGTTGGATTGTGGGAGGAAACTGGAGCACCTGAAGGAAGCCCATTCAGACCCAGGGAGAATGTACAAATTCCACACAGACAGTCACCTGAAGGTGGAATCGAACCCAGGTCCCTGGCACTGTCAGACAGTAGTGCTAACCACTGACCCACCGTGCCACCCCCAAATGCTCTTATGTAGCACCACTCGGAGACAGATTACACCCATCATGGTGATATTGCTGGTTTTAGTTATTGCTGAACACATATTGGCTAATCTTAAAAATGTTATATTAATAAATTAATAATTAAAAAATATTAATTCAAAAATAACAGCATCAGATGTATAAAGTTATGTAGAGCGTAGGTAGTGTAAACAGGAAAAAAAAACTTTCCCCCTTGATGGAGGTATCATTGACCAGGAAGCACAGATTTAAGAGGCAGAAGATTTAAAGGAGATGTGAGGAAAATCTTTTTCCACCAAGAGGGTGCTGGGAATCTGGAACTCGCTGCCTGTAAGGGTGGCAGAGGCAGAGACCCTCATAACATTTAAGAACTATTGAAAAATTCATTATGATGCCAAGGCACACAAGGCTACGGGCCAAGTGCTGGAAAATGGGATTAGAATAGTTCGCTTGTAACAAGCATGGGGCTGGATGAACACAGCAGGTCAAGCAGCATCATAGGAGCAGGAAAACTTGACGTTTCCCGATGTAGAGGAAGCCACAACGGGTACAGCGGATGCAGTATACCACATTGGCAGATGTGCAGGTGAACCTCTGCCTGATGTGGAATGTCTTCTTGGGGCCTGGGATTGGGGTGAGGGAGGAGGTGTGGGGGCAGGTGTAGTACTTCCTGCGGTTACAAGGAAAAGTGCCGGGTGTGGTGGGGCTGGAGGGGAGTGTGGCGCGGACAAGGGAGTCGCGGAGGGAGTGGTCCCTCCGGAAGGCAGATAAGGGTGGGGAGGGAAAGATGTCTTTGGTGGTGGGGTCTGACTGTAGATGGCGGAAGTGTCGGAGGATGATGCGTTGGATCCGGAGGTTGGTGGGGTGGTATGTGAGGACGAGGGGGATTCTTTTTTGATTATTGTTGCGGGGACGGGGCGTGAGG
>JAHRHZ010000061.1:21784605-21794669 GCA_024137785.1 Ginglymostoma cirratum
CCAACCGCATCCCAAAACCAGCCCAGCTCATCTCCACCTCCCTAACCTGTTTTTCCTCTCACCTCAAGCCACACCCCCATCTCCTATCTACTAACATCATCCCGCCCCGTTGACCTGTCCGTCCTCCCTGGACTGACCTATTTCCTCCCTACCCCCCTACCTACACTCACCTTTACTGGCTCCATCCCCGCCTCTTCGACTTGTCTGCCTCCTCTCCACCTATCCTCTCCTCTATCCATCCTCTATCCGCCTCCCCCTCTCTCCCTATTTATTTCAGAACCCTCTTCCCCTCCCCCATTTCAGATGAAGGGTCTAGGCCCGAAACGTCAAGTTTTCCTGCTCCTATGATGCTGCTTGACCTGCTGTGTTCATCCAGCACCATGCTTGTCATCTCGGATTCTCCAGCATCTGCAGTACCTTTTATCTCTGATAGAATAGTTTGCTTGTTGTTTTTTGACTGGCAAGGATGTGATGGGCTAAATGGCCCTTTTTTCTGCTGTAGATCTCTATGACTCTGTGCCTGACCACATTCTAGCATGACTTAATTAGCTATAAACACTCGGTGATATCCTGAGATTGTGAAAGACTTTCTTTCCTCAACCATTTGTGAGCTTTCTCTTCAGCAGTCTGGAAATCACGATGTACAATGTGAGAGTTTACATTCTATCATTCTTCTATTTTGTATGTTTGTGCACATTGCTATTTTAAGGGAAGTGTTTATAATTTTATCTGCAATGGGCAAGCATGTCTTTAAAAATAAGAAAAAAAGAATTAATACAAGTATGTCCTGATTACCAAAGGTAACAAACTCTCCCTCAATGTCAGCAAAACTGAAGAACTGATCATTGACTTCAGGAATCAAGGAGGACATGCCCCTATCTACGTCAGTAGTGCTGAGGTAGAAATGGTCGAAAGCATCAAGTTCCTGGGAGGGACAATCACCAACAGTCTGTCCTGGACCTCCCACTTTGATGTGACAGCCCAGAAGGCACAACAACATCTCTTCTTCCTGAGGAGGCTAGGGAAATTTATCATATCCATAAGGACCCTCAACAACTTTTACAGATGCACCATAGAAAGCATTCTATTTGGATGCACCATGGCTTGGTATGGCAACTATTCTGCCCAGGACCGTAAGAAGCTACAGAAAGTTATGAACACAGCCCAGACCCATTACGCAAGCTAACCTTCCATTAATTTACTCTGTCTACACTTCTTGTTGTCACAGAAAGGCAGCCAAAATGATCAAAGGCCCTTCCAACCCCAGTTGTAGCCTCTTTCAACCTCTTTCATCAGGCAGAAGATACAAAAATCTAAACACCTGTACCAACAGGGTCAAGGGGGGAGGCAATGGCCTAGTGGTATTATCACTGGATTGTTAATCCAGAGACCCAGATAATGTTCTGGGGACCTGTGTTCAAATCCCACCATGGCAGATGTTGGAAACTGAATTCAATAAATATCTGGAATTAACAATCTAATGATGACCATGAATCTATTGTCAATTGTTGGGAAAATCCCATTTGGTTCACTAATGTCTTTTAGGGAGGGAAACTGCCATCCTTTCCTAGCCTGGCCTACACGTGACTCCACACCCACAGTAATGTGGTTGACTCTTAACTGCCCTCTGGGCAATTAGGAATGGGCAATAAATGCTGGCTAGCCAGTGACGTCCTCATCCCGTGAGTGAATAAAAAAAGCGAGCAGTTTCTTCCTGGCTATTATTAGACCTGTCAAATTTCAAATCTAATGTTGATCTTCCTTTTTGTGCAACTTCTTTGCAGCTGTAACTTTGTATTCCTCGCTCCGTTCAATCACCCAATGATCTTTACGTGGTATGATCTGCAAACAAATATATTCACTGTCCTCAGGTACATGTGACATTAATAAATCAAATCAAATCAAATGATTGTAGAACATTGGCAGGGCCATTTTTAGGCCAGGATTCTACATTAACTTGAGTACGTACGCTTTTGGATTCTCACTTTAATAATCTGTACCCAAGATTGTGTTACTTAGGGACAACTAAGGGGACAGTGAGGTAATGTGTTTCAGTCAGAAACATGGAGGTAGATTGAATAAACAAAAATATGCAATTATAGAGGGATGCAGGATCGGAGAGATATGGGTATACCTGCAATAATCTTTGAAGTGGCAGGACAAGTTGAGAAAATATCAAACAAAAGTTGTACAAGATCATTGGTTTTATTAATGAAAGAAAAGAGGAGACAAGCAAGAAAGTTGTACTGAGCCCAAAGCATCGGCCAGGCCTAAGCTTGAGTACTGTATTCAAGTCTGGCTATCTCACTTCAGGAAGGATGCCAATGCCTTGGAGAAAGTGCAAAAGATATTTACTGGAATACCATCAGGGATGAAGAACTTCAATTACCTGGAGATACAAGATTAGCTGAGATTGTTCTCTGCTGTGCAGAGGGAAAATTTAACAACAGCAATGGTTCAAATTCAAGAATAGTTTTGTTAACACAAATAAAAATAAGCAGCTTCAACTGGTGTGAAGACGGGTGATGGAAAGGCAAGGATTTACACAGATGTGACAGAAACACAAGGGAAATATTTATTGCATATAAAGTTGTTTAGAGGCTGGTTGTTACTTGCAGCTGTTGACACAAAGATTGGCCGAGTGGTTGACAGTGAGGAGGGAGGAGGATATGGACGAATTGGTCGGATGTGCCCATCTGTGGCAAATGGAATTTAATCCTAATAAATGTGAGATGATGCACTTTGGAAGAATGAATAAGATAAGGGAGTACTCAATGAAGGGCAGGACACTAGGAAGTTCAGAGAAGCAGGGAGATCTTGGCATGCTTACCCACAGATCTTTGAAAGTGGCAGGACAGGATGATTGGGTAGTTAAGAAGGCATACGGGATACCTGTCTTAATTAGTAGTGGCATAGATTATAAGAGAAGGGAGGTTATGTTGGAGCTGTATAGAACTTTTGATGGCCACTGGAGTACTGTGTGCAGTTCTGGTCACCATGCTATAGGGAGAATGTGATTGCAGTGGAGATTATGCAGAGGAGATTCACCAGAATGTTACCCGGGATGGAGCATTTGGTCTATGGAGAGAGGCTGGATGAACTTGAGTTTGGTGTCTTTGGAGCAGAGAAGGTTGAGGGGGTCCTGATGAAGGTATATAAAGTTGCATAAAGGAGCATGGACAGGGTGAACAGAAAGCAGCTGTTTCCAATAGTCGAAGAGTCAATAACAAGGGACATAATTTTAAAGTGAAAGTCTGGAGGTTTAGAGGAGATTTGTGGAAGACCATTTTCTCCCAGAGAGTAGTTGGGGTCTGGAGTGCACTGCCTGAGAAGGTAACTGAGTGGCGAAACCTCACAACATTTATAATTATTTGGATGAGCACTTGGAGTGTCATAACATTCAAGGCCATGGGCTTAGAGTGGGAAAGTGAGATAAATGTGGGTAGTAGTGTATGTTTGATAATACAGACTTGATGGGTTTAAGGGCATCTTTTGGAGTTGATAATTCTATAATTCCGAGTTATTAATCAAATATTTGATTCAAAATGAAGTTAAATTAAATTTAATGAAATCAGGAAAACAATAATATGAAGCCTTGTGATTATTAGAAAGATCACTGATTCTAATATAGTTCTATGATTTGCTGAAGGAATGTGTGTGCGTGTGTGTGTGCGTGTGTGTATATGTGTGTGTATGTGTGTGTATGTGTGTACGTGTGTGTGTAAATGTGTGTGTGTGTAAATGTGTGTGTGTATATGTGTGTGTGTATATATGTGTGTGTGTGTATATGTGTGTGTATGTGTGTGTGTGTTTGTGTGTGTGTGTATGTGTGTACATGTGTGTGTGTACATGTGTGTGTGTAAATGTGTGTGTGTGTATATGTGTGTGTGTGTATATATGTGTGTGTGTATATATATGTGTGTGTGTATATATATGTGTGTGTGTATATGTGTGTATATGTGTGTGTGTGTGTGCGCGTGCGTGTGTGTGTGTGTTTACAACAATGATGGATTGAACTGTCACGTAACTCCAGAGAAGCTGAAGTTCTGTTTAAAACAGACACAGTGGATCAGATATGATAATGTGGACTATTTATCAGTCAACAATTTGTGATTGTGTAATCATCATACAATTGATTGGATGACATAAAACATGAGCAAACTAAAACTCAAGTCAAAGTCTGCTAAGTCCAAGAGATATGTCTTCTTTCAGAGAGACACAAGCAAGTCTTGATGAGCAAACTGTCAAACTATTCGTGGGAGACAACAGTTGTGATGTTTGCCAGTGATCAATCTGGAGACTGGAGTGTGTAAGGGTTTGAATGCACAGCTCATCTGTTTTGGAAAAAGACATTTTTCTGCAGACTGTCATCATCATTGACAATTACTCACTAATGAGTATGATTGTCCACCCAGGAAATTCCGTGTCACTGGCCATGTGTTCGGTGGGTCCTTGGGAGGTTGATAAACCTGATCCTGGAGCCACACCTCCAACCTCATGTTTGACAGCTATTTCCAGGAGACGGCATATATCCTCGATCTTGAGATCATTGGCATTCCTTCCTACAGTTCATTTTCCATACTTCCTCTTGCCGACAGATCGTGTTGAAGAATCGTATCCCTTCATACAGAAATTTTCTCCAAGTCAGTTTTGTCGGAATGGGGATCTCCCAGACATTGACATCAATAGTTAGTTAGCTCAGGAGGAGGTTGTCTGATCAGTAGCTGCAGGTTGGGAAGGAGCAGGCTGATCATCTGTTCTGTTCTGATACAAGTTCCCGTCAAAAGGTTCACTTGTGATTATAAGCACTGTACGGGCAAAGTTTTGCAGTATTTTCCATAGATAACTTTGCTTGAATAAAGAACATTGGTTATACCCCATTGTTAGAACTACCTTGGATTATTAATATCTAGAGTAAGCCTGACAGATCAGGCAGAGTGGGTATAAAGATCTACATATGCCTCCAGGTAGCATCGTTCCAAGTGGTTGGCAGGGAGGGTGGGTATACACACATGTGAGCAAAATAGATCAGGTGGCTACCGCACCATCTTCCTACCCGCACCCCTGAGTTCACCCTCATAATACAGGGGTGTTGGATTGGCACCCAAATCTGCAGCACATACACCCATTGTAAATAGATAATGAGCAGTCAGTTGAGCTTATATGACACTGCCCACACCACATTACAGTTGGCATGGGCAGGTGGGTGGAAGTGGGTATCTCAGATGTTTTTATAAAGAGTGCCTTTTAGACAGTTAGAAGGAAAAGGGGTGCTATGTTTTGAGGGTATTTTTCATGCATCAGGTGAATTCCACCCAGAAGGTTAGCCATGCTTCCGACTCACAAATACTTTGAAATCCCACTCCTCCAAACCCTCACCCCCTTCCCAAAGTGCAAACACTACCACTCCCTCACCCAAAGTCCCCTGGATCCAGGATTCATCAGGCCTTTGTGTTCTGCCTGCAATTCCTCACGGTGACCACAGTGGAGTGATGGCACCACTGAGACGGCAAGAGCTGCGGGCCAATTAGAACACAAGGTGGGACGTTCTCCCCAGTGAAGGCCAGGATTCCCACTCTGAATCAACTGAGGCCATCCCTAGCCTGTCATATTTGCGGAACAGGCTTGTCCTTTGTCAGTATTGATTTGGAATGCCCTGTCTGAAAGGATGCAAGAAGTAGAATCAATGACATTTGAAGGGAAATTCAATAAATCTTTGAAGGCAAGAAAAACTACAAGAAGCTGGTAAAACAAAACGGGTGTGTGGGCGTAAATGGACAGCATGAGAGGCATGATGATCCGAATGGGCTTAATCTGTGCTGGATCACTCTTTGCTTCTCACTGCTGTACGTCCTAAAAGAGAATTCAAAAGGAATAACTAATTTCTAAGAAGTAGAACATGGGCACTGAGAATTTCATCAGAATCATTCAAAGACCAAAGAACAATACAGCACAGGAACAAGCCCTTCAGCCCTCCAAGCCTGTGCCAACACATTTTGCCCTCGTGTACCAAAACTGTCTTCACTTACAGGATCTGTATCCCACTATTCCCTTCCTATTCATGTACTCATCCAGGTGCTTCTTGAATGCTGCTATTGTGTCTGCTTCCACCACCTCCTCCAGCACTCACCACCCTTTGTGTGATACAGTATCCTTGTCTGTTTAAGTGAATTTGCCAAATTTCAGCAGAAGTTTAATTAATACAGACTACATTTAATATACTTTATCCAGAACTTAATAGGTTAGCAATTGCTACTTTGTAACGGCAGCACAGAGTGAACTTCTGAAGAATGAGATTGCCAGCCTCCCTAGATCGTCTTGTAGAATCTTATCCCAGATAAGTAAACTCCAGAAAAAAGGCAGAAGTGCAGAACTTAAAATTGTACTTGTGTCATTTTTTTAATGAACACATATTTATTAGTTATCAATATATTGTCAAAGTAAAAATCTCTTCCCAAACCCATCAAGATGAACCTAATTGGCTAGCAAATGTTCCCTGCTTAATTAGAAAGGCGGATGGATTCATGAGAGGAAGGTAATGGAGGGATGTTGTAGAGAGGGAGGGTATTAAGTAAAATCTCTAAGAATGCACAACCAGAGTTGACAGCCCTGCAGGATCCCACATTAGGAATTTAGGCAGAGAAACCATTGGCCATTGTGGGAAATTTGACACAGGACAATTGAGGAAAATTGTCCTGGATCCACTCCCCACCCAAAGCTTCAATCCCATTGTGTGGTCCCAGTAAAAGTTCACACCAGAAACACAGATCAATTAAATGTAGTCATGAATCAAAGTCATTGTACTTTAAACCATTGTTATCCTGGTCGCAGATAACTTATAAGTCCAGTTGAGCAACTGGGCGAACACAATTTGAGATCATCTAGAATTACAATGGGCGTCCCACAGGATGAACATGCAGAGACTTGCAAAGCAAGTTGAGGGACGATCCGTGTTTTCAAATTGAAGTGAGAACCTTAACTTGAATGAGAAAACGATGAAGGCAAATAGAATACCAGCAACCCTCTGGCAATGTGCGATTGCAAGGATTTTCCTTTTCCACCCCCGGAGTCGATGAGTGGAACAGTTTCCTCAGGTATAACGGCTAATGCAGAAGGTAAACAAGTCAAAGCAAATGCTGGAATTCTGTGAAGCAAACCAAAACTGCTGGAGGTCAGGCAACATCTGTTGAAACAGAATTCCCATTGCAGGCTGATGATTTTTCATCAGAACATTTCCAATCTCATGGTTTTGTCCTTGTATTTCTGCTACTAGGGGTGGCTAAAGCAGGGCTGGAGGAGGCTTGGGCCAAATGGCCTTCTTCTGTTAGGCAGAATCTTGAGGCATTTACTCTGACTAGGAACTGCCATGGCATAAGACCAAAGGTTGGATAATGTTGTCTGGAAGAGTGCACTGATAATGCTGGAGTCTTGTGTGATCTACCTTTGGGAACAAGATTTGAAATGTCTTGGAAGATAAAATGGGTTAGCTAAAACCCATTATAGAGACCTAATGATATTTAATAGACGAACAATGGACTAAGAGTTATGTTCTTGTCAGATTTTGTTCTGGCATTTAACTAGCTCTTCCTTCAGTCAGTTCATGTAACCCTCTCAGTTACAAGGACACATTTAACTCTTGGGTCTCTAGAGATATCGAGTAACATGCACAATGCAGTTTGATGTACAACCAAAGATCACTTTATTGCTCGACATCAATGTAATCATGAAAGAGAGTTCTTAAACCAATCATCAAAATTAGAATACCTTGATTTAGCATTAACAAAAAGAACTGGTTCTGTTGAAGTTAACATGTCATAACTCAACTCAAATTCACACCGTCCAGCCTTTGCTGGATTTATCTTCATTTAGCATATCAACAATATGCAGCTTTGAGAATCACGCAATGTGCTTGGCAATGTGAGCACATTTTAGTTTATGCAGCAAATTAACTCGCAGCTATCAGGCTTTTCCTAATGAAGTCTATTTCCTGGAGGATATTAACATAGAAGGACGAAAGTATTCTCTGTGATTGGTTTGTGATTCGAGTGTGCTTGGAGATGATTCCACCTTCCCATGGCTTGGACCTCTGGGACCTCCAGTCTGTTCACTATGATCTTCTTCCTTCTTGCTTTGCCAGCAAGATTTTATTTGAGACTCAGTGAAACCATCACACATACGCATAACGATAAATACGCTGACTTATGAAGGGGACGCAGGATGAAGATGTAATGCTACAATGTTGCAGCACTATTTCCAATGCCTGCTTTTCAAAAAATCATGATCTCTGCCTTTCCTTATGCCACGTGTGCTAGATTGGCTCATTTACCCTGTCAAATGGTCACAACTTTTAATATTTCTTCTCCAATTCTTCCTCAAAATAATTGAATCGCTTGTTAAGCCATTTCAGGGGGCATTTATAAAATCATAGAAACCCTAAGTATGGTAGCAGGTCATTTGGCACATCATATCTGCACCAATCCCCCTGAAGATCCTCCCACTCAGAGCCACACCCCCTCTACTCTATCCCTGTAACCCTGCATTCCCCATTGCTAATCCATCTAACCTACATATCCCTGGACACAATGGACAATTTAGCATGGCCAATCCACGTAACCTTCACATCCTTGGACTGTGGGAGGGAACTGGAACACCTGGAAGAAACCCACTCAGACACAGGGAGAATGTGCAAACTCCACACAGACAGTCCTCCAAGGATGGAATTGAACCTGTGTTGCTGGCGCTGTGAAGCAGCAGTGCTAGCCCCTGAGCCACCATGCCACCCCATAGAATTAACCACATTGCTGTTGGTTGGAGTTACACACTAGTTGGGCAAGGATGGCAGATTTGTCTCTAATATTTTCAACAAAAGACATGAGTAAGCTAAACATATTATTTACAACATGCTGGGAGTTTCAAAGACACTGTTACTAACTTTTAATTCCACATTTCTTTCATGAAGCGTATTTAAATTTCTCAGCCACTGCACTGAAATTTTATCGCATTTCTCTGGGTCACAATGCTTCCAGATGACAAGTCCAGTAGTGTAACCATTATGTTAGTCAGAAATCACACGACACCGGGTTACAGACCAACAGGTTTATTTGAAAACACAAGCTTTCGGAGCCTCACTCCTTCTTCAGGTGTTAGTGGGGGAGGTAGTATCAGGCACAGAATTTAGAAGTAAAAGATCAAAGGGTCACACCACTGATCAGGATGTAGTAAACAAACCTGAGATGCTGTTAAATCTTCAATCAGTTAGAAGGTTTTAATTGATTAGTATGAATAAGTTAATCACTGAATTCCTTTTAAGTCACTGTCCTGTGTGTGTGTGTGTGTGTGTGTGTTTTCCTCGTTACAATGGACATGTCAACACTCTACACCAGCATCCCCCACGACGATGGTATCGCCGCAACAGCCTCAGTACTCAACACCAACAACTGTAACTTTCCAGACGCCATCCTACAACTTATTTGCCTCATCCTCAGCAACAACATCTTCACCTCCGACAGCCAGTTCTTCATCCAGACACACAGAACAGCCATGGTGACCAGATTTGCTCCCCAATATGATAACATTTTCATGCACAGGTTCAAACAAGACTTCTTTGCTGCACAGAACCTCCGACCAATACCACACACCAGAAATATTGACGACATTTTCTTCCTTTGGACTCAGCATGAGAATCACTGAAACAACGACATTACAATGTCAACAAGTTCAATCCCACCATTGGACTTACCGTGGACTACTCTTTAGAATCAGTCTCACTCTTGGACACATGACGCTCCATCAGGGATGGACACCTCAGTACCTCACTCTACCACAAGCCAATGGACAACCTCACGATGCTGCACTTCTCTAGCTTCCAGCCGAAACATATTAAAACAGCCATCCCCTACGGACAAGCCCTATGCATACGCAGAGATAAAAGGTACTGCAGATGCTGGAGAATCCGAGATAACAAGCATGGGGCTGGATGAACACAGCAGGTCAAGCAGCATCATAGGAGCAGGAAAACTTGACGTTTCGGGCCTAAACCCTTCATCAGAAAATCAATTTCTGAT
>JAHRHZ010000061.1:21799669-21886876 GCA_024137785.1 Ginglymostoma cirratum
AGGCCCGAAACGTCAAGTTTTCCTGCTCCTGTGATGCTGCTTGGCCTGCTGTGTTCATCCAGCCCCATGCTTGTTATCTCGGATTCTCCAGCATCTGCAGTACCTTTTATCTCTGAGGCTCCAAAAGCTTGTGTTTTCAAATAAACCTGTTGGACTATAACCTGGTGTCATGTGATTTTCGACTTTGTCCACCCCAGTCCTACACCGGCACCTCCACATCATTATGTTAGTGTGTGTCTGCTCTGCGTTTAGTTATAGACACATTAAACACAACTGTTTGTAGATGCCTTTCACACACAAGTAATTTTGGAAGTCAAACCATAATGGAAACTAAAAGTTAAACCCAAACTCCAGTGAAGAACCAGACGTTTTAGCCTCTTACTATTAAAAATCTGCTGAATGATTGGGTGGCAATGTCCCCTCAGTAATCAATGCTAATGTTGCCACACTTTATGGAGAGCCTCAGAGTGTTGATAAAGCATTTTCTTTGTACATCCATGCAGTACTGGCCATTCGAGAGTTGAGAAAATACGGCCGGCAGGGAAAATGTTATCCAGACACAGTGTTCAGTCTGTTGAAGTTGATTTTGCAGGAGTTTTGTGCTTATGGAACTGACTATGTTGACTAGCATTTATTTTATGATCCTCCTGTTGCATCCGAAGAATGTGGTGGAGGCTTTTGCTGATGAAATTTCTCTTTTGCTGTCATGTGTCTCTGATACATTGTCCAGGTCTTACTGCAGGACAGGAATGTGGTGACCACAACTGCTCTGTATATTGAGGCTTTTCTTGAGTTGTGGCAGTCTTTGTGGTCAATCACTTGCTATCATAGTCTGTAGAAGGATGAGCTGGGAGAGCTGATCCAGTGATGGACCTTCCCATTAAGGATGCAGGAACAGCAACTCATATTCAGCCTGGGAACCCTGCAGCCCAATGGTATTAATGGGGATTTCACAAGCTTCAAAATCTCCCCGCCCCCAACCGCATCCCAAAACCAGCCCAGCTCGTCCCTGCCTCCCTAACCTATTTTAGCCTCTTCCTCTCACCTATCCCCTCCTCCCACCTCAAGCCGTACCCCTATCTGCTACCTACTAACCTCATCCCGCCCCCTTGACCTGTCCGTCCTCCCTGGACTGACCTATCTCCTCCCTACCCCCCTACCTACACTCACCTTTACTGGCTCCATCCCCACCCCTTCGACTTGTCTGCCTCCTCTCCACCTATCCTCTCCTCTATCCATCCTCTATCCGCCTCCCCCTCTCTCCCTATTTATTTCAGAACCCTCTTCCCCTCCCCCATTTCTGATGAAGGGTCTAGGCCTGAAACGTCAAGTTTTCCTGCTCCTATGATGCTGCTTGACCTGCTGTGTTCATCCAGTCCCACGCTTGTTATCCCTTTTTTATCAGTCTGCTTTAAAGATCAACAAAGATAACTCAAGTGTTAACTTCTTCATCGAAACAAAGAGTGCATTTCATAAGCTTAATATAACCCTGTTGATATCCTTCATGAAATGGTTCAATGTTAACATTCTATCCCTGGTGTTCACATCTCTTCAAGGTTTAGCCTTTTGTGTTTTATATTGGAGGGGGGCGAGAGGAAATGAGAACTGATTAAACCATGAGGGGAGCTGGAGTGACATCAATGGATAATTCATTATTAACACCAGTAAGAAACAAACACTTCAGATCTGCAACCCTTTCCTCTGAGGATTAAATACCCGCTGCCTTGTCTAATTAGAGCAATTGATTTGTTTTTAATCTATTGATTCATATGAAACAGACCTCAAAGAGTCAGTGTTCACCTTAAAATCCGACTACGAACCTTTGAACACATCTGTGAACAGATTCCATCATTTACTCTTCAAAGACAGGGTTCAAATCCTTAAGTGCCTGTATGTAAGGAAGTACAGTACATTTTGGCAGCTGGGAATCTGTCTCAAATTAGACAGAGTTAAGCAACTCAGTTGAGCAGAATCTCCTCAAGGAATGCACTTTTGGATCATTTCTTGATCAGGAAGATGTAAGCTCATCTAAAGAATTGGTAACCTTGTCTCAGGATATTCTGATCTGATTTAAGAATGTGCAGTTGGTTCTCACTGTCTTATCAATCCCAATATCCTGTTGCGATGCTCAAATTACAGGTCTTAGTTGAGGTCAAATTCACTTTAATGAACAATCTTGAGGTGAATTAAGTTGGAACGCCCACAGGAAGATTTTTCTTCTTAATTACTTTATTCAGTTTATTGGCTTTGTGCAACTGTCGCATCTGGCAGTCACTGATTTATTCCAGGACACATCTCCTGCAACCAGTTTGATTTTAACGTCCGTGGATGACATACGATTGACTTTGAAAATGAAAACAGAGCAGAGATAAAATAATGAGCAGAAGAATACAGAGAAGCTTGAGCTCCTGAAAAATGACAGGTTTGTGGAAATGTGCTAAAATAAATGGTGGAGGTTTTAATGTGATTTGCATGGATATTTACACATTGATCTCTCCTGACTGAATTGTGAGTCATATTCCAATTATACTATTCATAATCCATGCATCAAACAAAACCTCTCGTTACATGGGAAGAGTTTAGATAAGACAACCATTTTATATTGTGCCTTCTTTTTCCCCCTTCATTTAATTCCAGTGGGGCCTAAAATTGTGAAACAAAAACAAACAGTAATGGAAAAGCTCAGCAGCCCTAGTAACATCCGTGGAGAGAAATCGCAGTTAACATTTCCAGTTGAGTAACCCTTCCTCAGAATTTCCTTAGACCTAAAACTGTGTTGGGCGGACCAGGGAATGGGAGAGGGAAACAGAGTGGACTATGGACAGGGGGGTGGGGGGTGGGCCTGGGCATTAAATGGAGCATAGACTAGCCCTCAGGTGGGCATTGGTCAGAAGTCCAGTATTTATTATCTATGCCTAGTTGCCTTTTGAGAAGGTGGTGGTGGGCTCTCCTTTTGAACTGTTGCAGTCCACAGAAAGAAGGCATTCCCCCACTACTGTGAGATAGAGAGTTACAGGACCACAGCTCACATGTAACTAAGTCACAATGAAAGGTAATGATTTGATAATGCTACGGACACATCCAGGCTATGCTATCAGCAGTTCATAAAGGGCTCCTGATTTACTGGCTGGAATTCTACCCATGTGAAGGTGTGGTTGTTGCAGACCTGAGCAAATGAACAGAGGATACCAGAGCCAAAGCTCCTCAGAGAGGAACAGTTAAAGATCAAAACATGTATTACTTACACATACATTTATTTGAATTCAGAAGTAGGTAATTTAGCCTCTTGAGTCAGCTCCACCTATTTATAAGACCAGGACTAATCTGTTTGTTTCAAATTCCGCATTCCCATCTACGCCGATAACCTTTGATTCCCTTGTCTAGCAAGAACCTACCTTCCTTCACCTTAAAGAAATTCAATGAGAACACTTTCACTGTTACTGAGCCAGAGTTCCATAGCCTCATAATCCTCTCAGAGAAAAATATTCTTGACAGCTGTGCTGTAAAAAGGGATCCCTAGTTTTAAAACGGTACTACTTAGTTCTAGAAACACTCACAAGTAGAAGCATACTTTTCACATTCACTGTGTCATGACTATTTATGATTATTATACATTTCATTCAAAATAATCCTTCACTGTTCTAAATTCCAGTGGAATCAAGTCCAGTAGGTGCAACCTTTTCTCATAAAACAACCCACTGATTCCAGGTATAATTTCTTGTAACACCATCTGGACTGGCTCCAATGCATTTACATCCAATGTAAGTGCATTGTGATGTAGTCTCACCATCATCCTGTGTTATTGAAAAATAACATTCTTGCATTTGTATTCAATTCTCTTGTAATAGAAGACAGCATCCAGTTAGCCTTCTTGAGTACATGCTGTGCCTGCACAAAAATACCTGAATTCAAATAAAAACCTGGAATTAAAAGCCTAATAATGACCATGTCATCAGAAACTAATAATAACTAATAATATCAGGAGAAACCCATCTCGGCTTATCAATGTCCTTCAGGGAAGGAAATCTGCCACCCATAGCTGGTCTGGTCTACACGTGACACCAAGAATGGCAGATTTCCTTCCCTGAAGGACATTAGTAACCAGAGGTAGTTGACTCTTAATTGCTCTATGTTGTTAATAAATGCTGGCTTAGCCAGTGGTGTCCACATCTTGCGAATGAATGAGGGAGAAAGATTCCTGTGGGACTTCACTTGCTGCATCCTGTCAATCAGGCAAAGAAATCATTTATGCATTTTGAGATAGTAAGAGCTGCTGATGCTAGAGTCAGAAATAACACAGTGTGGAGCTGGAGGAACACAGCAGGCCGGGCGCCACAAGGGGAGCAGGAAAACTGAAGCTTTGGGTCGGGACCCTTCTTCAGAAATGCTTTCAAAAATTTATGCATTCTCTCTGTTTTCTGCTAGCCAGCCAATCTTCAGTTGTTGTCAACAAATGCCTATAACATGCACTTATATTTTCCACAATTGCCTTTGATGGGGCTGTTTATTCAATGCCTTCCGGAAAAGCAAGTATAGTACAACAACTTTATCCACAGCACTTGCTACTCTCTCTCAAAGAATGGTAATAAATTGGTTAAACATGATTTTCCCTTCACAAAACGATGCTAACTCTTCCCAATTACCTTAGGTTTTTCTGAGTGACCAGGTATAAACTCTTTTATTAATTAATTCTAACATCTTCCTCACAATATAGATCAAGGTAACTGGTCAGTGGTTCCCTGTTTTGTTTCCCTCCCTTCTAGAATAGAGGGATGATATTTTCTGTTCTTCAGTCTGATGGAAACTTTCCTGAATCTAGGATTTTTTGTAATATACTCAAACTTCAATGCATCTACTAACTCAATAGCCACTTCTTTTAAGACCCTAGAGTGAAGTCCAACTGTACCTGGAGACTTGTTGTTCTGCAGCTCCATCAATTTACTAGGTACAGTTTCCTGAGTGACTAACTTCACTAAGTTTCTCTCCTCCTGCCACCTCCTGCTTATACTGGCGATCTACTTTTTAGATACTGAATCCAAAGCACTGAATGGCTAAAGTGTTCTTCTAGTTTTGTGATAACACCATCACCTAATAAAACATAAGAGCTGAAGGAGAAACACTCAAACCTTGTATGTAGTCATTCTTATCTTTACTCTCTGCACTGGAACATACTGGGAAGCTGGCTTGTACACTGGACTTTAGGTTTATTGCTTGATTTTGTCAGAAACATGTTACACTTACCATTATTGAGCTCATGGTTTATTATGTAAAATGATTGTGATATTCACCCACATTCTCGCACATGTGTAGGCATATGCACACACATTACAAACACAACATCACCTCTCAAAAGCACACACAATCATACAGGGATAAAAGGTACTGCAGATGCTGGAGAATCCGAGATAACAAGCATGGGGCTGGATGAACACAGCAGGTCAAGCAGCATCATAGGAGCAGGAAAACTTGACGTTTCTGATGAAGGGTTTAGGCCCGAAATGTCAAGTTTTCCTGCTACAATCATACAGGCATGCATTCTCCATGCTTTACAGGCACAAATTATGGTCCAGAGTAAATGCAAATCCAGGGGTTAATCTTCACCTTGCAGTTCCCTTCCTCTGCCAAGGTTCTCTGCATTCAGATGCAGCATTGACACCTACCCATACTACTTTAAAAATGCCCAGGTATGGTCTATGCACAAAAAAACAGGACAAGTCCAACTTGGCCAATTACCTCCCATTAGTCTACTCTTGATCATCAGTGAAGTGATGGAGGGGCACTCAACAGTCCTATTAAACACTTGTCTAGCAATAACATGCTCGCTGATGCTCAGCCTGGGTTCCACCACAACCATTCAGCTCCTGATGTTGTTATAAACTTCACTCAAACTTAGAAACAAAAGATAAATTTCACAGGTATGGTGAGAGTGACTAGCCATGACATCAAAGTTGCATTTAACTGGTGTGGCATCGAGGAGCTTTAGTAAAACTAAGTCAAAGGGATTAAGAAGAAAACGCTGCACTGGTTGAAGTAGAAAAAAAATGGTTGCCATTGTTAGAGTTTAGTCATCTCAGCTCCAGGACATCTCTGCAGGAGTTCCTCAGGGTATGATCCTAGGTCTAACCATCTTTAGCTGCTTCATCAAAGATCTTCCCTCCATCATAAGGTTAGAAATGGAGATGTCCACTGTGATTACACTTTATTCAGCACCATTTGAGGCTCCCCATATAGTCAAATAGTTCACGGTCAAATGCAAGAAGGTCGGGACAATATCCAGGCTTGGGCTGACAAAAGACAAGCAATATTCGTGCCACACAAGTACCAGGCAAGGACCATCTCCAACAAGTGAGAATCTAACTAATACCCCTTGACATTTGTTAGCTTTACCATCACTGAATTCCGCATTATAAACATCTAGGGTTACCATTGGCCAGAAACCAAACTGGACTCACCACATAAATACAATGGGTACAAGGGGAGGTGAGAGGCTAGGAATTTCACAGAACAGTAACATGCTTCGTGACTCCCTCATGCCTATCCATCATATAAAAAGCACAAGTCAGGAGGGTGAGGGAATACTGGATCATCCAGGACAAAACAGGCTACTTTATTGGCATTACATTCACAAACATCCACTCTCTCCATCACTGACACTCAGTAACAACAGTATATACCATTTACAAGACGTATTGAATAAATTCTCCGGTGCTTTTTGGATAACACGTTTCAAACCCATCACCACGACCAACCAGAAGGACAGTGGAGTCCCACAAAATCCTGGAACTTCCTCCCCAGCGGCATTGTGGGTCTCTCTACAGCAAATCGTTACCACCTTCTCAAGGGTAACTCGGGATGAGAAACAATTGCCATTTCAGCTAGCAGTGCCCAAATCTGAATGAATAAAATAAATTATAAACAGTATTGTGTTGTGCTATGGAATGTTAAGGCATCTGCCTGGTGCCTATTTATACTGATTCTTGAATATGTTTTTTGATATTTAACTTTGTCTGTCCTCTGGCACTAATTGAATTTGAGGATCACAGCGATGTTTCTGAGGTGTTAATGACATTATTTCGTCTGGGTCATGGTAAATTTAATTCTAACACAAGCTTCTGTCAGTTTGTCAGAGAGATTGAAGAACAAATAAGGGATAATTTGAGAGAAAAGTTTCCATGTCTAAGAAAGAACTTGTCTTTCTATGGCATCATTCACAATCTCATTGTGATTAAAGTGCCAAAGAATTACATTTGAAACATGGTCCCTGCAGAATGCTTGACCAGAATTTATCTCCAATGAGATGAGAAACTGAAGGCCAATTGAATCTCTTGGCCAGATCCCATGACACTAATGATCTGGTCATTATCTCAGTGGATCTTGGGTGAGCTTGTTGTTCATGACTTTGTTGCTACGGCATTACAGCACACATCACTTGTTGCAGAGTCACTTAAACTGCCAGGTCCTTTCCTTTGGGGATCAGGCACACTTGCCCCAGCTCCAGAGCAACCCCACACGTCGAGATCTGACAGGGAGCCAGGCCACAATTGGGTTGCAGGGAAGGGGGAGCGTAAGGAGGGTGTTGCTAGTTACAGGAAATAGAATGGTCAGTGAAAATACAGGAGGTGGCCTTTAGAAAACCCACTTTGCACAATGTTGTGACCTTCCATCATGTACTAAAGTGCCTTTGAGTGAAGTAACCCCTTCCTAACCATCCCCCCAGCAGGAGCTTGCAAGCAGGCATACTGGTGTTTGTGATTCAGACTCCCATTATGGCACTGGTTAAATTTTTTATTCTGTCATGGGACACTGACATTGCTGGCTTTTGAGAACATTTATCGCCTGCCCCCAGCTGCCCTTGAGAAGGTGGCAGTGAGCTGGCTTCTTGAGCCGCTGTAGTCCATGTGCTGTAGGTTGACACACAATGCCTTTTGGGAAGGAATTCCAGGTTTTGACTGAGTCACAGTGAAAGAACAGTGATATATTTCCAAAGTCAGGATTATGAGTGGCTCGGAGGGGAACTTGCATGTGGTGGTGTTCCCATGTAACTGCTTCTCTGTTCCATCTAAAAGTACGTGTTCCTGGATTTGGAAGGTGCTGTCTGAGGATCTTTGGTGAATTTCTGCAGTGCACCATGTAGATGGTACACACTGCTGTGACTGAGCATCAGGGATGGAGGGCGTGCATGTTTATGAATGCAATGTCAATCTAGTGGGTGGTTTTGACTTCGATGGTGTCGAGCTTCTTGAATGTTGTTGGAGCTTCACCCATGCAGACAAATGGGGCATATTCCATCACACTCTTGACTTGTGCCTTATCGATGGTGGACAGGCTTTGGGGAATCAGGAGGTGAGTTCCTCGCTGCAGTATTCCTAGCTTCTGACCTGTTCTTGTAGCCACTGTATTTAGGTGGTAAGTTCACTTGAGTTTATGTTCAATGGTAACTCCCCAGGATATTGATAGTGAGGGATTCAGTGATAGTAACACCACTAAATGTTAAGGGAAGGTAGGTACATTGTCTCCTGGGGGCAGTAGGAAAGGGTTACTTAACTCAAAGGCACTTTAGTACCTGACGGATGGTCACGACATTGTGAAGAATGGGTCATCTGAGATCCACCTCCTGAATTATCATTGACCCTTCTGTTTCCTGTTGTGAGCAATCCCCATCCCTGTGACCCACCTATGGCCTGGTTGCCTGTCAGATCTCGACATCTGGCATTGGTACATTATCAGCAGTTACCAACACTTGTCCAGTGGTACTGCCCAGAATGATGAGCTATCACACGTTTGCCTGTTGAATCCCAGAGGATCACATCTCCACCTCTTGAACCTGGGATGCTTGATTCCCAACAAAAGCAACCTGGTGATCCCATTGACACTCCAGCCTGTGGTCTCCGTTGTAATACAGTGGCAACAAATTTGTGAACATCAAACTTATTGGTGATGGTCATAGCCTGGCATTTTTATGGCGTGAATGCTACTTACCACTCTTCCACCCAAGCCTGATTATTCTCCTGATCTTGTTGCATTTGAACATGGACTGCTTCAATATTGGAAGAGTGGCAAATGGTGCTCAATGTTGTGCAATCATTGGCAAATATTCCCACCTCTGACCTTATGATGGAGGGAAGGTCAATGATGAAGCAGCTGAAGATGGTTGGGCCAAGGACATTACCCTGAGGAACTGCTGCAGAAATGTCCTGGAGTTGAAATGACTGACCTGCAACAACCACAAGCAACTTTCTATATGCCAGGTATGACTCCAACCAACAGAGAGTTTACCCCCAATACCTATTAATTACAGTTTTGCTGGGGCTCCTCAATGCCACACCTGGTTGACTGTAGCCTTGATGTCAAGAGCTGTCACTTCTCATCTCAATGGAGGTGATTTGAGGTCCATGAGTGGGCATTAATTGCCCAGTTAAAGTTTCAAATGATGGTGAGTGAGAGAAAGACAGACCTTCCCACTCTGAACTTAGTTGAGTGTAAATGCTAGGGAAGGCAGGTTCCACATTCAGCATCCTCCCGCCCAATTAGTTGGCCCTGGTCTCCAACATCGCCTCAGGAAAAACAGTAAATTCCATGTTACAATTCAACAATAATTTAAGAACATAAGAATTGGGAACAAGAGCAGACCATTTATAACCACTTGAGTTTGCTGCCAAAAGCTATATCGCCATATTCTCCTGAATCGTTTCATGCAAAGAAGTCTCTCAATTTTGGTCATGAATGTACATATTGAAGAGCATTCTTAGGTTTCTGGCAAAGGGATTTCAAAAATTCACAATCCTTTGAATGCAGGTATTACCCCTCATTCTGACATTAGAATCCTAAATTCCAGGCTACCTAACTAAAGGGAATCATCTCTTGGGTGGCCTGTCAAGCTTCTAAATATTATAAATGCTTCAATGAAATCACCTCGCATTCTTTTAAAATTTGGAGAACAAAGGCCCATTCTATACTTTATTCCAATAGGGAGCCCTCTGATACAAACAGCCAATTTAAGGAACCTTTATTGTCTGTCTTCTTTATTTGGGAATGTGCCAGAAATTGGACAGTACTCTAGTTGAAGGAGAAATGCAAGCATTCAACTTTCATTCCTCCTTCCATCTGTCCCTTTTCTCACTCCTTACCTCCTTCCCTTCCTTCCCTCCTCCGTCTTTCCTTCTTTCCTTCCTTGCTCTTTCTGTCCTTCCTTTCTTCCTTACTCCTTCCCTTCTTTCTTCACCTTTTTCTTTACTATGCTTTCTTCCTTTCTTTCAACCAATTGAATGCTGGAGAGAATGAAACCTCCAGCACTCCAGTCCAAACTCCTTTCTTGAACTACCAACCATCGGTGATGACAACAGTCATGAGAACAGTCCCTGTGACAACATTCTGATATGATACCAGGCTCTGTGTAACCTTGGTATCCTACTTGGCCTTGGGATGAGCTTTCATTAACAAATCCATATCATTAAGAACACCTAATTCTACCTCCACTGTGTGGCCCATTGTCATCGGAGGTGGGTGGCTGGGCCAGCGTTCATTGTTCATTCCTAATTGTCCAGGAGAAATTGGTCATGATCTGTCTGCTTGAATTGCTTCAATAATTAGATCTACAGACATCCACAATGCTGTTAGGGCTAGATTTTGACTCAGCTTCGTTGAAGGAACAGCAATATATCTCCAAGTCCAGGTGATGGCTGGCTTGGAGGAGAATTTGCAGGGAATATCAGTAAAAAGAAACCTAATAATTTAAATTTAATGCAGTGATCATACAGCTGTGCCTTTTTAAGCTAAACAAGATGAGTCGGGCCAGTGTGTGTTGTTCTCCAGTCTTACTGTTTTTTTCTTTCTGGGATGCATCTGCTGTCCTTGTTCTTCTAGGTGGGTTTGGAAGATGCTGTCTATGAAGCTTTGGTGAATTTCTGCAGAGCACCCTTGCAGAAGGCATACACCGTCAAGCCTATTATCACATCAAATGGTCTGTTTTTAGCATAGGCAAGTAATCCTCTGCTACCCTCAGCTCTCATTATCACTTATTCAGCATCTCTTCTGTCTTGACCTGCTCTCTGTGATCCCCTTGTTTAACTACCCTTACCATATCTCTCTCTTTCTCTCTGGTATCCAGCTCCACCTATCCACTCACCTCTACCTCATTTCCTCCAACCTTGTCTTCAGCAAAAATACCATTTTTTTGTAACTGCTATTCATTCTAATGAAGTGTCACCGAATTTGAAATGTTACCTCTGCTTTCTCCCCACACGTGCTGCCAGACCTGCTGAATTTCTCCAGCAATTTCTGCATTTGTCTCAGATTTCCAGCATCCATGCTTCTCTGTTTTCTTTTATTATAGATAGTACACGCTGCAGCTACTGAGCATCAGTGGTGGGGAGAGTGAAGGCTTGTGGTTGTAATGCCAATCAAACAGATTGCTTTGCTCTGTTGGGTTCAGTTTCTTGAGTGTTGTTGGGGCTGCACTCATCCAGGCAAGTGGGGTGTGTTCCATCACACTATCATACTCCTGACATTTGCGTTGTCGATAGTGGACAGGCTTTAGAGAGTCAGGAGGGGAACTTGTAGCAGGATTCTTTGCCTCCGACCTGGTGAAATGGCCATAGCAATTCAATCACTAGTGTAGTTCTTTTCCTGATTAGTTGCAATCTCCAGGTTGTTGATTGTGATAGATTCAGCAACGCGAATGTCAAAGATTGATTGATAGATTGTCTCCTGTTGGAAATGGTCATTGCTTGGTCTTGACTTTGCCTCAGTTCATCAATTGTTGAAATACTCATTGATGACTTACTTCTAGACATGATTTTTCCAATGCAGTCCTATTTGGTCCTCCACATTCTACTCTTCACAAATTTCAGGTCACCCAAAGCTCTGTTACCTGTGTCTCACTTCATATCCAATTCCTTTAACCAGCATCCTGTGTTCTCTGACTTCCATTCACTTCCAATCCACTGATATTGCATTCAAGTCCTTCTGTAGCTTCATCTCTCCTTAGCTATTACACCTCCTTCAGCTCCACAACCTTTCACTTGTGTGCACTCATACAATTGGGCCCTCTATCTAAGGAAGGATGTGCTGGCCTTGGAAGGCTCCAGAGGACATTCACAAGAATGATCCTGGAGGTGAAGGGCTTGCCATATGAGGAGTGGTTGAGGACTCTGTACTCGATGGAGTTTAGAAGGATGAAAGTGGGGGGGGATCGAATCAAAACTTACAGAATACTAAGAGGCCTGGATAAAGCGGACTTGGAGAAGATGTTTCCACAAGTAGGAGAAACTAGAACATGAGGATACAGCCTCAGAATGAAGGGACGAACATTTGGAACTGAGATGTGGAGCCAGAGGGTGGTTAATCTGTGGAATTCATTACCACAGAAGGCTGCGGAGACCAAGTCATTGAGTATGTTTAAGACAAAGATAGATAGATTCTTGATCAGTAAGGGGATCAAAGGTTATGAGGAGATTGCTGGAGAATGGGGTTGAGGAACATATCAGCCATGATCGAATGGTAGAGCAGATTTGATGGGCTGAATGGCCTAATTCTGCTCCTATATATCATAGTCATATGGGTCTAATTTTGGCGTCTTGAATGATTACACAACTATTGGTGGCTTATAGATTTCTATAGGCCCTGAAATTCCATTCCCAGAACTTTTGACTATTTTGTTGGATCAATTTGACTAAACTGGGTCTAAATCCTCCAGCTTTGCACCTATTAGCACTGTGGATTGACAACATGGTGCGATAAGAAGGCAGCTCACCACCACCTCCTCGAGGTTAGCTCTGAATGGCCTAAAAGTACTGGTCTTTGCTGTGATGCCCACATCTCAAAAACACATTTTTCAAAAATGACAGATTTGTTCAACATCATTTATTCATGGAGCTAATTAAACAGCTCATTATAGAGATAATTTATTCCTGGAGCTAATGTCAGATCAATTAAACGATTAAATCACACGGAGATAGGAGGGGAAAGTCTGTGTACTTAATATAGAGAGAAAGAGCAAAGATGACATTGTAGTGGCGGTGTCAATGTGTTGCAGTCCAGGATAATACTCTGGGGACATGGGTTCAGAAGGTAATCAAGGCAGCTGGTGGAATTTAAATTCAATTACTGAAGTCTGGAATTGAAAGATGCTCAATAATAATGACCAGGAAGCTATCACAATTCTTGTGAAAACCTACGTAGTTCACAAAAACCTTTCGGTTATGCCATCCTTACCTGGTCTGACCATGGTAAGATAAAGTTGCCATCGTCTTGCCAGATGATTGGGTTGCTCTCCCATTGGAGAGAGATGATCAATGATGATTTAATGTGAGGGTCATCACACTTTAAGAGAGGGGCTAGGTTGAAAAGGCGGGCCTTCAGTGTTAACTTAGCTGGTGTGAGAATTGAACTGTATGGCCTCCAGCGAACTGAGCGAACCAATCCTCTCTTACTATGTAACCTTAGAGGTCCAGCAATGTGGTTGATTCTGGAATGGCTAAGCAAGTGATTCAGTTCAAGAGGATCACACCTCTTTTTCCAGTGATACCATGAAAGAGTACAGAAATTATAATTTTTACCATTTTTCGGAGGGTGAGGTCTGTGTGGAACTAATAACAAAAGAGCAAAAAACAAAGAAAGTTACAGCACAGGAACAGGCCCTTCAGCCCTCCAAACCTGCAGTGACATGCTGCCCATCACAACTAAAACTCCCTATCCTTCCTGGGACCGTATTCCTCTATTCCCATCCTATTCATATATTTGTCAAGACGCCCTTTAAAAGTCACTACAGAATCTGCATCTGTTACCCCCCCCGACAGTGAGTTCCAGGTACCCTCCACCCTCTGTGTAAAAAACTTGCCCCGTACATCACCTTTAAAACTTGCCCCTTGTACCTTAAATCTGAGCCGCCTAGTTACTGATTCCTCCCCCCTGGGAAAAAGCTTCTGACTGTCCAGTCTGTCCATGCCCTTCACAATCTTGCAGACCTCTATCTGGTCTCTCCTCAACCTCTGCCGTTCCAGTGAGAACAATTCAAGTTTCTCCAACCTCTCCTCATAGTTAATACCCTCCATACCAGGCAACATCCTGGTAAGTCTTTTCTGTACCCTCTCCAAAGCCACCACATCCCTCTGGTAGTGTGGGGACCAGAATTGAATACAATATTCCAAATGCGGCCTAACTAGGGTTCTATAAAACATTACCTGCCATATTTTAAGCTCAATGCCCTGGCCAATGAAGGCAAACATGCCATATGCCTTGTTGACTACCTTTTCCACCTGGGTTGCCACGTTCAATGCGCTGTGTACCTGTACACCCAGATCCATGTGCCTATCAGTACTCTTAAGGGTTATGCCATTTACTGTATATTTTCCATCTGAATTAGACCTTCCAAAATGTATTACCTCACATTTTTCCAGATTAAACTCCATCTGCTTCTGCTGTCTCTCTGCCCAAGTCACCAACCAATCTATACCCTGCTGTATCCTTTGACAGTCCTCATCGCTTTCTGCAATTCCACCAACCTTTGTGTCATTGGCAAACTTACTAATCAGACCAATTACATTCTCCTCCAAATCATTTATATATATTACAAACAGCAAAGGTCCCAACACTGATCCCTGAGGAACACCACTAGTCACAGCCCTCCATTCAGAAACGCACCCTTCCACTGCTACCCTCTGTCTTCTATGACCAAGCCAGTTTTTTATCCATCTTGCAAACTCACCTCTGACCCCGTGCGACTTTACTTTCTGTATCAGCCTGCCATGAGGGACCTTGTCAAAGGCCTAACTGAAGTCCATGTAAACAACATCCACTGCCCTCCCCTCATCGATCATCTTCGTCACTTCCTCAAAAAACTGAACCAAGTTAGTGAGACAAGACCTGCCCTTCATAAAACCATGTTGCCTCTCGCTAATACGCCGACTGATTTCCAGGTGGGAGTAAATCCTGTCTCGAAGAATCCTCTCCAATAATTTCCCTACCACTGACATAGGGCTCACCGGCCTATAATACTTTGGATTATCCCTGCCACCCTTCTTAAACAAAGGAAAAATATTGGCTCTTCTCCAATCCTCTGGGACCTCCCTTATAGCTAGTGAGGATATAAAGATTTCCCTCAAGGCCCCCTCCATTTCCTCCCTTACCTCTCTCACTATTCTGGGGGATATCCCATCAGGCCCTGGGGACTTGTCTACCTTAATGTTTTTAAGACCCCCAATACCTCCTCCCTTTTGATCTCAACATGACCCAAACTATCTACACACCCTTCCCCAGACTCATCATCCACCGAGTCCTTCTTTGTAGTGAATACTGATGCAAAGGGTCCTTCTCTGTGGTGAATATTCCATTTTTAAGCTCAGTGTTCAAAAGTTAAAATAGCTGCTAAATTACGTGATGAATACCTGATGTTCCTCTGAAACTCACTCCCTGATTGGAGCACCTCACAATCCATTTAAGTGTAAGCTGTGTGCCAATAGGTTGATCTTACGTCTCCATTAGAAGGTTCTGGGCTCAGGTCGCACTCGACACATAATGTATGATGATGACCCACCCAGTGCTGTCTGCAATGCAAAGGCCTAGCCATCCATTGGAGGTCCTCCTTGATGAATGTAAAATGTTCCATAAACTACACAAAGAAGAGCAACAGAGCTCTCCCAAGTGTTCGAGCTAACGCTGACTCAGCAACCAACATTGCAATAGTAGTTTGGTTGTTAGATACTTTTTGGAACCTTGCTGTGCTCTCCTGGTTACATCCATTCCCTCTCACATAATATTGGTAATGTTCTTCTTCTCTATCTATGGAATCAGTCTGAGTTTCTTCCTGTTTTCGTCTGTAGTCATCTTTTTCTACATTTTGGCCCCACACAAGTAACATGTGTCTATCCAACCAGTACACTCACATCCATCCAATAGACACATGGACACATTCAACAAACTCCTCACACAACCATCCAATATAGGTTAAGTTTCAAAACATAAAATATCTCCTTAACAGGATTAGCTGGTCACACTGGAATTTGATGTAAGTATCTCGGAGTTGAGTCTCAGAACACAACAGCGAACAGAGAAAAGATTCACAAATGTCTTAAGAGTGGCAGCATGGTAAGGAAACCCATTGAGGAGGCAATGGGCTGCATTGTGCCAATGTACGCTGATGTTATACTAAAAAGGCAATTTGCAATGAGAGTTGATTGTGAAATGGCAAAGACTGTGCTATTGGAGTCTGGATTGGGTATATAGAGGGCAGGGCAGCGCTGCAGTTTGGACAACTGCACTTTTTAAGAGGTCAAAGAGGGAAAGTTTCACTTTGTATTTGGCTGAACTACATCTGACCTGTAAGCACTGGCTGGTGAGAAAATGAGCAGAAGTTTAGTGTTTTTACAAATTCCCTTTCTCTGTGCTTCTGGAGATTATTGGTTTGGAAATTGTGATCGAAAGAGCTTTGGTGAATTTCTGTAATGCACCTTAAGAATGATACATGCTGCCTTTTGAGTGTTGTTCGAGCTGTACTCATCCAGCAGGGTCTATTCCACCGCACAATAAAAACTGAAATAACTGTGGATGCTGGAAATTAGAAACAAGAAGGGTCACTGGACCTGAAACATTAACTCTGATTTCTCTCCACAGATGCTGCCAGACATGCCGAGATTTTCCACGAATTTTTGTTTTTGATTCTCTTCCATCACACTCCTGACTTGTGCCTTGTAGATATGTGAACGGACTTTGCAGAGTCAGCCAATAAATTACTCATTGCAGAATTCCTAGCCTCTGACCAATTTTTATAGCCATTGTATTCATTTGGTTTGTCCAGTTCAGTTTCTGGTCAGTGGTAACCCTGGGATCTTGCTACTGGGGATTCAGTGATGGTAATATCATTAAATATCAAAAGGTGGCTCAGTGGTTAGCTCTGCTGCCTCACAGTGTTAACAGGTTCGATTCCACCCTCGGGCGACTGTCTGTGTGGAGTTTGCACATTCTCCCTGTGTCTGCGTGGGTTTTCTCCAGGTGCTTCGGTTTCCTCCCACAGTCTAAAGGTGTGCAGGCTAGGTGGATTAGCCAAGGTAAATTGCCCTTAGTGTTCAGGGATGTGGAGCTCAGGTGGGTTATAGGGGGATAGGTCAGTGTGGACTTGTTGGGCCAAAGGGCCTGTTTCCACACTGCAGGGATTCTATGATTCTATGATATTCATTCTTGTTTGATGTGGTCATTTCCTGGGATTTGTGTAGTGTGAATGTAATTGGCCCCATATTGGCTCAAGCCTGGATATTGTCCAGATCTTGTTGCATTTGAACACGGACTGTTTCAGTGTTTGAGGTGTCTTGAATGATGCTGAACATTGTGCAATTATCTGTGAGCATCCCCACTTCTGACCTTAAGATGGAGGGAAGTAATTGATAAAGCAGCTGAAGGTGGTTGGGACTAAGACATTACCCTGAGGAACTCCTGCAGGGATGTCCTGGATCAGAGATGATTGGCCTCCAGCAACCGCAACATCTTCCTATGTGCCAGGCTTGACTCCAACTAGCGGTGAGTTTGCCCCAATACCCATTGCTTCCAGCTTTGCTAGGGCTGCTGCATGCCCCACTCAATCAAATGTGGCCTTGATGTCAAGGGCAGTCACTCTCTCACCTCTGGAATTCACACTTTTTTCCATATCTGAACTTCAGGCTTAATGAGGTTAGGAGCTAAGTGGCCTTGGAGGAACCCAAACTGAGCATCAGTGAGCAGATTCTCTGACCTGACATCCTGTAATATATGTCCCTCGTCCGTGTTGGACGAAGCCACATGTCTTGTTCCCCTCTGCTCGGTCCAAACTCAGGATGATGAAGACCAACTTCAGGTGATGGGTGTTGTGAAGGAATGGGTATGGGAATATTTGGCCATAATTTCCACTCATACTTCACAGAATGATGTCTTAAGAACTTGGGAGAAAGTAATCCAATCTGCTCATTGGCTGTCACCTGGGGGAAGCAGGCAGGGCAAGGTTCAGGAGTGGCTTTCTAAGATCGGGAAAGCTGCATTAGAAGAACATTATTCAACGAACAACACAACACCATTTTTCCCTTGCCAAGACAAAAAGAGGAGAAGAAAATATTGGGTAGAAAACATGTTTAAGAAAGAAGTCTCAGATAATATTAGCAATGATTTATGACATGTCATAAAATCACAAAGATATTTACAGTCCAAGAACGGAAGATAGGTTAAACCAGGCAAACCACAAGGCCCAAAAGACAAATGTAACAGTGAATCCAAGCAGATAATGAATGTATCTGTGGCTATGCTCCAGGACCACATTGTCTGATAAAGATGACAGGATAAAGATTAATCGAACTCATTCTGAAGTTTTTGCCAATTGCAAAGGTCTTCTGTGAGAGGCACTTGTAAGTAGACTGCTGAGATGCTCTGAGATAATATGCATTGTAGGACACTTCCCTTTACAACAGAAGTCTAATACCTTTCTGATGCTATTGAAGCAGTAAAAAAACTGCATCTGGAAGCGTAAATTGTCCTCAAGGGAGTTGGGTGGTATCAAGGTTTCAGAGGGCTGTTCACAAAGTGATGGGATAAAATTAGTTGGAAAGAAAACACATTGCTTCTTAGTGCATGAGGCAAAACACTGTGGATGCTAGAGACCTGAAATAAAAACAGGTTGCGGTAGAAAATGTTCAGTGTATCAGGCAGCATCAGTGGAGAAATAAGTGGAGTTTGTGGATGGACTCTTCCGGGCCCTAAAGAGGCAGAGAAGATGGTGTGCCTGGGGATTCAGACTGAAGTGACTGGCATCCCTTACCCAACGGGTGCTCACTTTACAGGACATCTTCCCAGAAGTGGACTTTCTGTGGCCCTGGTAAATATCCAACTCAAGCTAAAAAGGGCAAAGTTTTTGTTTAGTTCCATCATGGGATGAGGGCATCAGGGACCAGCATTTATTGCCCATTCAATATCTGTGGACCAGACCAGATAATGATGGCAGTTTCCTTCCTTAAAGGACCTTAGGGAACAGGATGGGTTTTTCCCCAACAGATTCATGGTCATCAGGAGACTCTTAAGCCCAGATTTTTAATTGAATTTAAATTCCACCATCTGCTGTGGCAGGATTTGAACCTGGCTCCTCAGAAGATTAGCTGGGTCTCTGGAGTAACAGTCCAGCAATAATACCATTTGGCCATCACCTCCGCTATTCATCATTTAATCATTTTGGATGAACCATTTTTGGACGCAGTTGGATTCTTGAAAATGGTTCGCATGTCCCGTGCTGGATTGACGTCCCAGCAGCTTTATTTTTCATTCAGGGTAATACTGACTGGAACAGCATTATTTGACCATCCTTTGTTGCCCTTGAGAAGATTGTGAGCAGCTTTTTTGAACCATCGCAGCCTATTGATGGAGAGGCACTCTCAGTGCATTTAGGGAGGAAGTTCCAGGATTTTGATTCAGCCACAGTGAAGGAGCTGGCCTTTCAGAAGGAGGCTAAAACTCCTGCCATTTTGAAGTTATTTGAAGAGTTCCCTAGCAACAAATAGTAAGACTGTGATCCACCGAAACCACAGTGTTGCCAGGGAGTGAAAAAAATTCTGGTGGGTGATGTCTTCAATTGTCAAAAGCAGTGAAAATGACATCTGCTTCATTGATATAAATGGCAGTTCTGCTATCCTGCTCTGTCAGTCTTAACAGCATCCCCACTGGTCTCACAGCGTCAATTGGAGTGGCCAGAAAATCTTGGTTTAACATCTCACAGTGAACAGAGCACCTCCAGTAGTGTCACTGCCATACCATTCAGTGCTGATTGGCAGTGCCAGCCAGGTTCATGTGTTCAGGCTTCTAATAATTTGAGCCCACACCCTTCTGTTTCAAAGCAGAGAGTGCTGCTCAATAAGCTATGACGGGCAGTCCAGGTTAGACACACAGTCTCAGGTTGACTTTGATGACTTGGATAAGTGCCCAACATTTGTGTGTTTTGGAATCTGCTTTACCAGTTTCTGAATATTGAAAACTCCTTTTCATGTTTCCTAATGACTCCTAACAACCTCTTTCCCCTCATAAAGCATCCTTCTTTTAAAATTCAGCTGAATAATCTCTTCTTTCTTCAATGTTGAGTTTTGTAAATAGATCATAGAACACATCAGTACGTAAGTAATGATTAATTTACATAAACTATTACTAGAATATTATGTGTAAGTTTGAGTGCCCCATTGTAAAAAGAGTGTTCAAGCCAGAAAGAAAATACATTACGGAAGAATAGCTAATGGGAACAGTGTTGTTCTCTGTCGTGAGAATTGCCATGCATTCCAGGGATAAGTGAATCATTTCAGGAGACTGTCTCTTTATAGAGGAGGCAATGGTGTATCGGTATTTTCGGGGGATTGTTAATCCTGAGACCAAAGTAATCTTCTGGGGACCCGTATATGAATCCTGTCACAGCAGATGGTGGAATTTCAATTCCATAAAAGACTGGAATTAAGAGTCTAATGATAAGTCCATGAATCCATTATTGATTGGTGGAAAATTAACTCTTAACTGCCCCCTGGGCAATAAATGCTAGCCCAGCCAGCAATGTCCTCATCCTGTGAATGACTATACAGAAAGAAAAGGCCTTTCCCATGAGGGGAAACAACTTTCCTGCATGTGTCCTGGCACTTCTACTGTTCGTGATTTATATAAATAACTTGGATGAAAATGTAGACGGTGGTTGAGTAAGTTTGCAGATGGCACAAAGATCGAGGGAGTTATGGATAGAGTGTTGTCATAGGATACAATGGGATATAGATCAGTTGCAGATATGGAGAAATGACAGATAGAGTTTAATCCTGGCAAGTGTAACATGTTGCACTTCGGGAGATGAAATGTTAAGGGAAAGTACACAATTAATGGCAGGATGCTTAGCAGCGTTGATGTACAAGAGGGATCTCGGGATCCTAATCCATAGAACTCTGAAAGTGGCCACGCAAATAAATAGGGTGATAAAGAAGGCGTATGGCATGCTTGCCTTTATTGGTCAGGGCATTGAGTAGAAGAGTCAGGATGTTGCAGCTTTATAAAAGTTTGGTTACGCCACACTTAGAGCGTTGTGTTCAATTCCGGTTGCCACTCAACAGGAAAGATGTAAAGGTTTCGGAGAGAATGCAGAAGAGGTTTACCAGAATACTGCCTGGATTAGAGGGTATGAGCTACAATGAGAGGCTGGACAAACTAGAGTTGTTTTCTCTAGAGCAGTGGAGGCTGAAGGGAGACCTGATAGATGTCTATTAAATTATAAGAGACAGAGATAATGTTGATAGTCAGAATCTTTCCTTTCAAGCTTTCCTGCTCCTATGATGCTGCTTGGCCTGCTGTGTTCATCCAGCTCCACACCTTGTTATCTTGGATTCTCCAGCATCTGCAGTACCTATTATCTCTCTCAGTCAGAATCTTTATTCCAGTTGAAATGTCTATTACTAGACAGCATACACTTAAGGTGAGAGGGGGAAAATGCAAACGAGATATGCGAGGCAAATTGTTTACACAAAGAGTGTAGGAGTCTGGAACACGCTACCAGGGGTGGTGGTGGAGACGAATAGGACAGGGACATTTAAGGGGCTTTTAGATTAGCACATGAATATGCAAGGAATGGCGGGATATGGACCATGTGCAGGCAGAAGGGATTTAGTTTAATGTGGGGTCATATTCAGCGCAACAATGTGGGCTGAAGGGCCTGTTCCTGTGTTGTTCTATGATCTAGCACACTTTGCTGTCTGAAGTTGAAAAATGTTCCATCCCCAATTACCTATATCCCTCATCTTAATGAGCATGAAATTCATCAAACAATAAAATATGGATTGTAAAATCTACACACAGAGGATTAAAAAATGTTCTCACTATAAGTCCTTGTGTTTGTGATCCTTTGAATAAACATGGTGTCCTGCTGTGTTCACCACTCTCCCTCTTTCGACAAAATGAGCCAAATGCAGTCATGCTTAGACTGGTAAGTTTTTAATAAATGTTGTTAAAAACATTGACATTTAAAAGTAACTAAAAGCATCAGAGAGTTTCTGACCATGTCTGCTGAGGAAGCAAGTATTTTTTTAAAGTGGTTACTGCAGTTCCTGGAAGTTACGGTTTTACTGTGTCTCTGTCTTACTCTGTGGCTCTTGTCGTGTCTCAATTCTGCCGGAAATACACAGGCAAAACGCTGTGGTAGGTACAAATCCAAAATCAAAGCAGAAGATGCTGCAAAACATTCTGCATCTGTGGAGAGGCAAACAGAGTTCCAGGTCGATAATGTTTGTGAAATCAATGGGAGTGGCTGAATCATTGCCAATATTTGCTGTCTGTAAAACATTGGGGCAGCTGTTACAATCTTTGCAAAGAAATATGAGTGCTGTTCTGCTGGCTGGTGGTCCTGGACGTCGGGAAACAAAGAGCGAACCTACTTTCAGATTACTTAGACCACCTCCCATGAAGAAATCTCTTCTACATTGGAGAAAAACAAACACAGGTTTTGGGATCGCTGTGCAGAACACCTTCACTCAGTTTGCAAGCAGTACTCTGAACTCCCAGCCATTTTCCATTTTAATTCTCCATCCCCTTTCCACTCAGACTTCAGCCTTCTATTCCAATCATTTGAAGCATCTACTGAAGTGCAGCATGTCAGATTTAGATCAAGCATTTTACTTCACTCTGTGTGTCTCTATATATGTCGAGGGGGGGGTTAGTGCAATACAGAATTCTACAAATACAGATCATGATCCACAGAACCCCTCCTTCCTCAACAACCACCCGATCCCACCAGCTTCCACTCTCATTGTTTGTACTTCCTTTAGATCCAAACTTTACTGTTGTAATCAAAGGTCATCAGGCTGAAAGTTTAAGTCTGTTTTTCTCTCTCTCCATAGACACAGCCTGGCTTGCTGAGTATTTCCAACACATTCTGTTTCATTCAATTTCCTGACATCATCTCATACCTGATCACTTGTTATTCTCCAGTTAGAACAAAACACAATGAATAGGCACGCAGGAAAAGGCCCTTCGGCCCTCCAAGTCTGCGCCAACACATTTTGCCTTTCTATACTAAAACTGTTTTGCCTTACAGGATCCATATTCCTCTATTCCCTGCCTATTCTTGTATTCGTTCAGGTGCTTCTTGAATGCTGCTATTATATCCGCCTCCACAACTTCCCCTGGCAGCTCACTCCATCACGGACCACCCTCTGTGTGAAAAAGTTGCCCGTCAGGTTCCTTTTAAATCTTGCCCCTCTCACCTTAAACTTATGCCCTCTCGTTTTGGACTACCCTACCCTGGGGAAAGGACCTTGGCTATTCACCTTATCTTTCCCCCTTATGATTTTATAAACCTCTATAAGGTCACCCAATGATCCAGGGAAAAATGTCCCATCTATCCAGCCTCTCCTTATAACTCAAACCCTCCAGTCTCGGTAACATCCTTATAAATCTTTTATGCAAACTTTCCAGTTAAATAACTTCCTTTCTATACTAGGTGAGCAGGATTGTATGTAGTGCTCCAAATGTGACCTCACCAATGTCTTGTACAGCCATAAGATGATGTCCCAACTCCTGTACTTGGTGCTCTGACCAATGAATGCAAGCAGGCCAAGTGCCTTGTTTCACCACCCCATTTTCCTGTGACACCATTTTCACTTCTTTTTCCTACTATCCTCTCAATCCCTTCCTCCACCATGCCCTCGCTATCTCCTACTGGGTCTGGGATTGGTGAAGCCCAACCCCTGCACCTACCTGGATCTCCAGCCTCAATGTCCATTGATCAATTAGGACTGGGTGTAGTCCCAGCAGTGGCCACCACTCTGGGTGGGGCTGCTGTGACTAGAAATGCTGGAGATTTTATTGGCTGGCAGCTTTCTGAGGAAAACACTTCATCCCAAACAAGGGCTGAAGCTTCACTCTGAGCTTGAAAGGTGAGTATAAAACCAACTGAGAGATACTTGGCTACATGAAGATTTGCTCAAATTGCAGCCAGGAATTGGGCCATTGCCGTCATCCCTGAAGAGATTGATGATTTTTCAGATATCAAGGCCATTGAAGAGTATAGAGAGAAAGTGGAAATATAACTCTGAGATAAAAGATGACCTATAATCACATTGAATGATGGAGTTAGTTTCAAGGTCCAAATGGTGTACTCCTGTCTGTAGTTTATAAGGTAAAAAAAATCTATAAAATTGGCAAATGAATGAGACTAGTCCAACTCATCTTGCAATCAACTGTTCAGACACGTTGTGAAACATTTCCATCACAGATGGGATTTGAACCCAGAGCTTCTAGCGCAGGGGAAGGGACACTCCTACTATGCTACAAGGACACTAGTTTCCATCTCATATATCTCAAAGTGGTACTCCCGTATGACCACAACGTTCACTCCCAAATATCAGTGCTTGTTTACCGATTTTATTCTCTGAGATGTAAAGTTCTGCCTTATGTTTCTGCTATTTCCTGTTCCTTTTTCACTTCTGCCCGCCTGCCACTTACTCCTGACTCTGTGTTAGGCTTTGATGCTGTATAACTGGGCTGTCATCACCATAGTCTACTTTGTCTCACCTTTGCCCTGTTTGGAATGCTACCACACTTTCAATTTTCTACCTACTTTAATAACGGGGTTAATTACTTTTATTGACGAAGCACTGTGACAAGGAACAAGTTCTGTGTTGAATCATTGATTTCTGTTGAATCAGCTGATCCCAGGTAGAGACGTATTCCAGTCATAATTACTGAAGAGCTGAGGGTGAATAAAATTCCAATTACTGCTCCAGTGCTGACCAATCTGATGACCTCAAGATTTGGCTCATTGTGATGGTTCCCACTGTCAAATGGCCTCCTTATGCTCCCTTCTTCGACGTTGCATGACATGTCTTTAGCTGTAAAAATGCTGATAATGCAATTTCCTTCCCTTAATAAGTTTGCCTTTTGATTTTTCATTCATTTATGACAATCCTTAAACCCATCTCTTTGATCAAACTTCTCATCAGCTGACTTAATACCTTCCACTATCAACATCCTGGGGATTACCATTGACCAGAAACTTAAATGGACTCATCGCTAAATATAGTGGCTACATGAACAGGTCAGAGGCTAGGAATACTGCAGCAAGTAACTCACCTCCTGATTCCCCAAAGCTTGTTCATCATCTCCAAGGCGCAAGTCAGGAGTGTGATGGAATACGCCCCACTTGCCTGGATGAATGCAGCTCCAACAACACTCAAGAAGCTTGATACCATCCAAGACAAAGCAGCCCGCTTCACTGATGCCACATCCACAAGCATCCGCTCTCTCCAGTACTGATGCTCAGTAGCAGCAGTGTGTACCATATACAAGTTGCACTGCAGAAATTTGCTAAAGACCCTTAGACAGCACATTCCAAAACCATGATCATGACCATTTAGAAGATTATGGCTGCAGGCATATGGGAACACCACCAGCTGCAAATTCCTCCCCCAAGCCCTTACCATGTTGGAATGTTGGAAATGTAGGAAATATGTTGGAAATAGATGGCCATTCCTTCAGAATCACAGAATTCCTTTTCTTATGGCATTATGGGTCCACCTACAGTATATGGACTGCAGCGGTTCAAGAAGACAGCTCACCACCATCTTGTCAAGGGCAACTAGGGACGGGCAATAAATGTTGACCAGCCAGTGCTGCCCACATCCCACAAGTGAATAAAACAAAAAGTCTCTTTAAGTAGGCTTGTATATTGTTTCATGAGAGAATGCTCCTGTGAAGTACCTTGGAACATTTTGTTACTTTAAAGGTGCTAAAGAAATGCAGATTGTTGTTGCCTAGCTGCACACATGATGATTGCTGCGTGACTGGAAGCACTGGAAGGATGCCAGAACTTTGGCACCATACCAAAGCAACAAACAGAGAGAAGAAAGAAAAGATCAGTGATCTGCAGGGAAAAACACAAACATAATGTTAACTAGACCTTTATTACTGATTTTTAAATAACGTTCCCCCCAGGATATACCTAACTCTTTTCAGAGTTATCAAACATAACTTCAAAATAAACTCCTATCAATTTTTTTTCTTTTAGATTCCACGCATTCAATGTTGAAAATTGAAGAAGGTTTTCGTCTGACATTCACAAATATTAGATGTAAATTGATCACAACTATTTATTCTGCAGGGGAAAAAAGGCAATGATTCGTTATCAAGTTGATTCTGATTGGCTAAAGTGTTGCCTTGGAGAAAGTAGCAAAAACTACAGTGTCCCCAAGTGCTCAAGTGGTTTTAAAGAAAGTGGAAAACTTGAACATAATCCTTCCGTTTGCAAAGAATTGATCTCTGTACATGATGTATGGTATATTTGCCAAATTACTAACTTGACTGATCATTTTAATTTGGCCGTCAGCACACCTAATAGTGAATTCAGGATTTCTCAACAAGTGCTATTCAGTTGCAGAATCACCGATAACTACGGCTGTTTTTGTTTTGGGATTTGAAAGTGCGTTTGATCAGTAGTAACAGTAACTGTAGTCTCAGAGACCATAGAGCTGCTCTCGCATGAGAGAGATGACTGGCTGTGAGTTTAGTCTGGGAATTACCATGACTCAGGTGAGGGATGAGGTTGAGAAGGTGCAAAATGTATGGTGAACCCAAATGGTACAGGAATGCTGTAGCAAAACCACACATCAAGCCAACTGAGCAAAATGAGCCCCTACAGAGCCTGTACTCTGTCTGTTTATGAACAGGCTGGGCATACCATCTGATTCTGTTATGGACCAAATCAAACACCCTCACCATATATTCAGAAGATAGTTAAGACCCTAAGCTTTTCTTATTTTAAAGGTAAGTTTAAAGTGTTGCATTCCTGATGCAATTCGATTAATTAATCTATTCAACATTAAGCAAAACATACTGTTATTCATACATTATAGTTGAAATAAAATAAAGGAAAACTAAAAGAAAAGAATTAGTTTAGTTGTAACGCTATCAAATTGCTTAACAGGGTAATAGAAACAGTAACTATTATTAATTAACTGTTTCAATTTAATAACATTCCATAAACACGTCCTTGGCAAAAGACAAATTCAGTAAATCAGATTGTCTCACACACAGTTGTCATCGTCCAATAGTAAAAGCATCAAGTCAAAACTCAGACAGAGTAGCATGGAGAGATGTACTGCAGCTTCAAAACCTAGTCTCAAGACTCAGCAACAACTGCTATGACTGAAAACCAAAACAAAATGTCCTGGTTCTGTTGGAAAATGAACCCACTCATTCAGGCTGCTTCTATTGTTCCTACTTTGAAAAAAAACCAAGGTCTCACAGACTGTTTGCCACAATACCTCTGAATAGACTGCTCCATGCCTCTCTGTCAACTTACCATCATAAAAAATGGACAAAACACACCTCTTAAAGCCATAGTTTCAACACAATTTAATCTGATAATTGAGAGGATGTACTGTTATACCTCACTGGGGTTTCAAGATTGAAATCAAGCCACTTTATTCCTGCATTCATCATAATAGTTTTCCTTTTAATCAAAGTATGCATCATCTGAATTCACCTCTATAATAGATTCAGGTTAACAGAGAGCATGGATCAGTCATCTGTATTTAAGAAGAGCTATTATTTATTACAAATAAATAGATTCCAATCACAGTTGAACAGTGGTAACACTTTAACTCTGACCCTAATGCTATGACTTATCAACATATACCTCTGTTGGTTAGACCTCTAATCACCTTCTTCACCCTTTACATGCAAGTATAGACTGACACAGATATAAATGACTTGTTGTTGATAAAGTGAAAATGAATTATACGGGAGTAACAGAGATAACAAGGTGTGGGGCTGGATGAACACAGCAGACCAAGCAGCTTCACAGGAGCAGGAAAGCTTGACGTTTCGGGCCTAAACCCTTCATCAGAAAATTATTAGTGCCAATTCTCAGGATTCAACAGGATGTTTCTTTTGTTTCTCAAGTCTTTCAGTTCTCTGATCTTTTCCTTCAGGTTCTTTCACTTCTTCACAGGAGGCACACAGTGACTGGTTCACAAATTATCAAATCTCTGATGTTTTAGTTAGAAACAACAGCTTTCAGTAACTGGTGGGAGAAAGCCATTACCTTTCTTTGCTTCATGCATTTTACTAGAGAGAGACACACCACCTCCCCTTCGGGAAATCTGAGGTCTGTAGTGTTCACATTCACGAGCTATTCAACTACTCAGGAACTAACCAGAGAACTGTGTTCAGGCTCATGACCTACAGCATCCATGATTGGTCACAATTCCACAAATTGATCATTATTATGATGCTGCCCAAATCTCACTTTGTACACGTATGCCCCTGCGGCTTGAAAAAGCAACAGTGTAAACGTAATGTTCAATGAGTTTCAGTAACTTTTTTTGAAAAGTACGAAGTAAAAAGATATTGTCTAAGCATTTACCTTTGCTGCAGCACTGAAATAAGTAACGTCACTCAATGGTGTGGCAGACACAGTGCAGTATTGGAGATAAAAGGTACTGCAGATGCTGGAGAATCCGAGATAACAAGGTGTGGGGCTGGATGAACACAGCAGGTCAAGCAGCATCAGAGGAGCAGGAAAACTTGACGTTTCGGGCCTAAACCCTTCATCAGAAATGGGGGAGGGGAAGATCCTCTATCCGCCTCCCCCTCTCTCCCTATTTATTTCAGAACCCTCTTCCCCTCCCCCATTTCTGATGAAGGGTCTAGGCCCGAAACGTCAAGTTTTCCTGCTCCTATGATGCTGCTTGGCCTGCTGTGTTCATCCAGCCCCATGCTTGTTATCACAGTGCAGTATTGGTTTGACATCAGATTCCTGATAGTGGAAAATACTACTCGCATAGTCACTGTTGTTCAAATTTTCATAATATTTGCTTTTACAGAGCAATTTAGATTCATCCAGGCACTTTTTAGGTTTCTTGTCTTTTGCTCTTTTGTGAGCTTGGAGAGATATTGCATCAGAGATAGTAGGGACTGCAGATGCTGGAGAATCCGAGATAACAAGGTATAGAGCTGGGTGAACACAGCGGGCCAAGCAGCATCATAGGAGCAGGAAGGTCGATGTTTCGGGCCTAGACCCTTCTTCAGAAATGGGGGAGGGGAAGGGGATTCTGAAATAAATAGGGAGAGGGGGGAGGCAGATAGAAGATGGATAGAGGAGAGGATAGGTGGAGAGGAGACAGACATGTCAAAGAGGCGGGGATGGAGCCAGTAGAGGTGAGTGTAGGTGGGGAGTTAGGGAGGAGATAGGTCAGTCCAGAGAGGACGGACAGGTCAAGGGGGCGGGATGAGGCTAGTAGGTAGGAGATGGGGCTGGGGCTTGAGGTGGGAGGAGGGGATAAGTGAGAGGAAGAACAGGTTAGGGAGGCGGGGATGAGCTGGGCTGGATTTGGGATGCGGTTGGAGGAGGGGAGATTTTGAAGCTTGTGAAGTCCACATTGATACCATTGGGCTGCAGGGTTACTAAGCAGAATATGAGTTGCTGTTCCTGCAACCGTTAGGTGGCATCATTGTGGCACTGCAGGAGGCCCAGGAAGGACATGTCGGCTGAGGAATGAGAGGGGGAGTTGAAATGGTTCGCGACTGCGAGGTGCAGTTGTTTAGTGCGAACTGAGCGTAGGTGTTCTGCAAAGCGGTCCCCAAGTCTCGACTTGGTTTCCCCGATGTAGAGGAGGCCACAACGGGAACAGCCAATGCAGTATACCACATTAGCAGATGTGCAGGTGAACATCTGCTTGATGTGGAAAGTCTTCTTGGGGCCTGGGATTGGGGTGAGGGAGGAGGTGTGGGGGCAGATGTAGCACTTCCTGCGGTTGCAGGGAAAAGTGCCAGGTGTGGTGGGGCTAGAGGAGAGTGTGGAGCGGACAAGGGAGTCACGGAGAGAGTGGTCCCTCCGGAAAGCAGATAAGGCGGGGGAGTGAAAAATGTCTTTGGTAGTGGGGTCAGATTGCAGATGGTGGAAGTGTTGGAGGATGATGCGCTGAATCCGGAGGTTGGTGGGGTGGTACGTGAGGATGAGGGGTATTCTGTTTTGGTTGTTATTGCGGGGAGGGGGTGTGAGGGATGAGTTGCGGGAAATGCAGGAGACATGGTCAAGGGCGTTCTCGACCACTGCGGGGGGGATGTTGCAGTCCTTGAAAAACGAAGACATCTGAGATGTATGGGAGTGGAATGCCTCATCCTGGGAGCAGACGCGGTGGATGCGAAGTAATTGGGAATAGGGGATGGCATTTTTGCAGGAAGGTGGGTGGGAGGAGGTGTATTCTAGGTAGCTGTGGGAGTCAGTGGGCTTGAAATGGATATTGGTTTCTAGGTGGTTGCCAGAGATGGAGACAGAGAGGTCCAGGAAGGAGAGAAAGTTATTAGAGATGGTCCAGGTGAACTTAAGGTTGGAGTGGAAGGCATTGGTGAAGTGGATGAACTGTTCGAGCTCCTTGTCGGAGCTCAAGGCAAAGCTGACACAGTCATCAATGTAACAGACGAAGAGGTGGGGTTTAGGGCCAGTGTAGGTAGGGAAGAGGGATTGTTCCACGTAAGGGCAGCACAGTGGCTCAGTGGTTAGCACTGTGGCCTCATAGCGCCAGGGACCAGGGTTCGATTCCAGCCTCAGGTGACTGTGTGGAGTTTGTACATTCTCCCTGTGTCTGCGTGGGATTCCTCCAGGTGCTCCGGTTTCCTCCCACAGTCCAAAGATGTGCAGGCTAGGTGGATTGGCCATGCTAAATTGCCCATAATGTTCAGGGGTGTGTGGGTTATAGGGGGATGGGTCTGGGTGGGATGCTCCAAGGGTTGGTGTGGACTTGTTGGGCTGAAGGGCTTGTTCCCACACTGTAGGGATTCTAATTCTAATTCTAACCTACAAAGAGGCAGGCATAGCTTGGGCCCATGCGGGTACCCATGGCCACCCCCTTTGTCAGTAGGAAGTGGGAGGAATTGAAAGAGAATTTGTTGAGGGTGAGGACGAGTTCGGCTAAGTGGATGAGGGTGTCAGTGCAGGGGGACTGGTCGGGCCTGCGGGACAGAAAGATGCAGAGGGCCTTTAGGCCATCTGTATGGGGAATTCAGGTGTATAGGGAGTGGACGTCCATGGTAAAGATGAGGTGTTGGGGACAGGGGAATTGGAAGTTGTGGAGGGTGTGAGTGGTGTCACGGACGTGGGTAGGGAGTTCCTGGACCAAGGGGGAGAAAATGGAGTTGAGATAGGTGGGGATAAGTTCGGTGGGGCAGGAGCAGGCAGAGACAATGGGTCGACCAGGGCAGTCAGGTTTGTGGATTTTGGGAAGGAGATAGAAGCGGGCGGTATGGGTTTGGGGAACAATGAGATTGGAGGCTGTGGGTGGGAGGTCACCTGAAGTGATAAGATTGTGGATGGTTTGGGAGATGATGGTTTGGTGGTTGGGGGTGGGGTCATGATCAAGGAGGAGGTGTCGGATAGTTGGTGCCTGGCCTTAACGATGTAGAGGTCAGTGTGCCATACTACAACAGCGCCTCCCTTGTCTGTGGGTTTTACAGTGAGGTTGGGATTGGAGTGGAGGGAGCTGAGGACTGCATGTTCTGTGGGGGACAAGTTGGAGTGGGTGAGAGGGGTGGAGAGGTTAAGGTGATTGATGTCTCGACAGCAGTTGGGGATGATGAGGTTGAGGGAGGGTAGGAGGCCTTGGGATGGTGTCCAAGAGGAGGGGGTGTGTTGGAGATGGGAGAAGGGGTCAGTAGAGAGAGGGTTAGGCTCACGGTTAAAGAAATAAGCGTGGAGGCGGGGGTGGTGGAAAAACTGTTCAATGTCCAAGCGTGACCGGTATTCGTTGATGTTTGGGTGGAGGGGGTCAAAGGTGAGCCCTTTATTGAGGACTGACCGTTTGCCTTCAGTAAGGAGGCGGTCTGGGGGGATGGTAAAGACTCGGCAGGGCTGGGTGCGACAATCTCCTCTGGAGCTGCTGGCTGTGGAGGCAGTGGACAGATTAATCCTTCTCCAATTGTCTGTTGAGTTAGGTCTGAGAAATCTCACTAACCTACATAAAAGAGGGCATTTCGATGCTGCCAGACCTGCTGAGTTTCTCTAACAGTTTCTATGTATCTCTAACAAACAGGCTGTATGCTTGATTACTTCACTACCTTCCGTGGGAACTGGCTGGACACAAATTGGCAGCCACATTTTGTTCTTTAGAGCAATGACTGCATTTCTGAAAGAATTTCAGTTTGGTGTAATGCATTTTGAGACATCCAGACACCATGGGGTTGAAATGGGAGCCTTTATTTTTTGCATTTGGTCACGTGGCAACAGTCAGCCGGAGGAAGAAAAAAATAATCAAGGGATGTATAATCACATTGTAATGCTGTGCAGGACAGCATCACTCCAGGTGGGCATCATGTCAGAGATACTGAGCTGGTTAATAAACAGCATGGGGCACAATTAGTGCAGTGATAAGTAGATTCTAGTGAGACAGAACTGAAAAATGCAAGTTTGTGTTAATGGAAAAGCTTTGTGACAAGAGCAGTTATCATCATTCATGCTAATTGTATTCTTAGTATTTTGCCACTCCAATGTACTGAGAGTGGAACCACTTGGAGACGACTGCAATCGAGTTGTTTTCCAAGAGAAATGTTCCACCCTGTGTTGTGTTGACAATTCTGCCTCGTACCATCAGCGATGTCATTCAGCACCCATCACCCTCCCGCTGTCACACTGCAGGCTTTTCAATTAAATATTGGGAAGATCAAAGCCATTTCCTTCATTCACGGCTACCAATCCTGTTCCTGAAAACCCTTTCCCAGGCCACTCTCTCGAGTTGAACCAGACAGTTAGCACATCATTGGATCCTGGGCCGAGTTCCCGATCCTGTAACCCCTTCCTCACCAAGATTAATGCTTTGCACAGTTGTAAAAATCACTTATCTCTGCCCCTGTCTCAGATCATTGGCCGTTGAAACCTGCAGCAAGACTTTCTTCTTTGCTTAACCCTGTCCTGACCAGCATCCCATTCTGCAAAGTCTGTAAATGGAAGCTCCGAATAAAGTGCTGCTGCCCTAATCAAAAGAAGCGCCAAATTCCAGCTTTCAACTGGCATTTCCTGCTCCAGTAATTGATTTTTGCTCCAGCATGCGCTAAAATTCTCCCCACACCAGTTCAAATACACCCACGGCCTCAAGCATCCCTAACTCTCTAGTCACCTTCAGCAAGCTCCACAAAAAATCTGGACTGCTCTAATTCTGACCTCGAAAGCAACCCTGATTTTACCATTGTTGGTAGTCTCAGCACCCCCTTTCCTGGGATGTGTTTATTCATGGAGTTTAGGCATTGACAGCTGGGCCAACATTTAATGATCACTCCGAACTGTCCTTGAGAAGGTGATGGTGAGCTGCCTTCATGAGCTACTCCAGTCCATGGGAAGCAGGATAATCCTAGTGCTGTTAGGCAGGGAGTTCTAGGACTTCGGTTTATTCACAGAGGACGGAACGGTGATATAATTCCAAGTCAGAATGGAAGGTGGACTATGCTGCTTTTACATGGTGTTTCCATGCATCTTCTGCCTTTGTCCCTCCAACAGATAGAGGTAGTATGTTTGCCTGGTTCTTTTGAAGAAGCCAGGGTGATTTTCCTAGAGTCATACAACACTGAAGAGACCTTTTGGCCCATCAAGTATTTGCTGACCTATCTACATTCATCCCACTTTCCAGTACTTGGTCCATAGCCTTGCATGTTATGACAGTTCAAGTGCTCATCTGCATACATTTTAAACTGGGTGAGGTTTCCCACCTCAGCTCCCCTCCCAGACAGTGCATTCTAGATTCCAACCAATGGAGTAAAAAAAGTTTTCCTCAAATCTCCTTTAAACATCCTGCTCTTCACCTTAAAATTATGTCCCTTCGTTAGTGACCCTTCAGCTAACGGGAGAAGCTGGTTCCTATATATCCAGTTGGTGCCTCTCTGAGTTTTATATACTCCAATCAGGTCCCCTCACCCCTACTTGGTGCCTTGGTCCTATGCTCTGAAATTCTTTTGTAAAGTGTAATAAAATCAGGTGTACAGTTGATAAGTGAGTACTAATAAGGTTTTATTACACATAATGCAGTCCTTGAAGAGACTTGAAGATTGGTTTAATCAGAATCTATATATTCATCTCCAAATTTCATTGTGACCAGACAGAATCATAACACAGCTTCAATGCAAATGCTCAGCAGTATTTATTTGAGTACACGTAGAGTTAATTCTTGAACCTTTTTCTTCTATACCCTCAAGTTCTTTACTTTTAATCATGAACATTTAACCATTGATATTTATATCACTACTCCCAGTATTGCTCCTTGCACACATCCTTTCCCTCCACCTCCCATTCCACCTCACCAAGCCTTTCTATCTCAAGGCATCAACCTTCAACTATATTCTTAGTCCCTCTTTGAGGATAGTCAGGGTAGTTTAACTCAGTGCTGCTGTCCTGGGAAGGAACAATTTCAGCATGTTGCAGTTTCAGCCTCTAATAATCATTGGATCTTCAAGACAATGATGCTGATAACCATACTCATGAGCTTGATGCTAGCCTGGAATGGACAGCAACATTTCTCGATCCTTGAGAATAATTGATTGTTCTATAAATACAAAGAGGATTGGCCCTCAACTATAGGCTACTTCCCTAAATTGGCCAAAGTTCCCTACATAGACCAATGTTGGGTTTTGCCATCCAGAACAGTAGGGAGTGGGCCTTCCAAGATTCCTTCGTCATCAATAGGATCCAGAGGAATCCCTTGTACATTACTCTGATCTGCAGACTTGACGGATGAATGGACAATGGCATTGCATTCCAAGTCTGTTGCCTTCCTGCCAGTCTGATCTCATTTATGCTGTCAAGACATTGAGAAGTTACAGCTTACATATTTCTCCCTCTTTGTTTCTAATTCTTCCTTCGAAAGATCATAATAATTTTGAAGTTGATCTCTTTCGTCAACTGGGTGTCGCTTTATTCCAGGGTGACCATCTTCAAACTTAACAGCAGATCTTTTGTTGTCTCTCTGAAGGTTTTCCTTGTCAACTTTTTTTTTCAGGCTGAATGTTTTCCTCATCCATTAACTCACAGTAATCTTGGGGTTTGGAATATTTCAGGAAAAGTAAGTTATTTTCCATCAGACGGGCATTTTTTTTTTGCTGTTGTCAATTTCCCAAGAGCAATGTTTGTCTCTTCACAGAAATTGTAGAAGATTTCTGTAAGCATGTCTTTACCACTTGTGGGCTTCCTGTTTATTTCTAATGACTTCCCCACAGACTGACAATTCTTCTATTCTTGAAGCAGTTATGTTTGTTTTTTACACAATGAAATACTTTCCAGTTCATCTCTACTTCAGCCAATAGAGGTGAAATGTGTGAAGATTATGTCTCTTTATTTTTGTGCTTTTTGGAATTGTAGCCTTAACTGGGGAAGGACTATTTTAAAATCAGAGTTTTAAAAGGTAGCTGCATGTTTTGAAAAGCAATTAACTTGACACAGATGGCAAACACCATGCAAAGAGCTGTTTGAACAAACAGTAATCAGAATAGTTACAGATGCATGGATGCACAATTGGGCAGCAACAAGAAGTTGATTGGTCTATGGATTAGTGACCAGTTATCAATGACCAAAGGTTTTTGCCTGCCAGCTACTGTATGATTTGCTCTCAGTTAACTAAACAACTTCGGGCTGGGAACAAGATAGAGAGAGATGTGATCAGATCTCCACCAGTGCAGGAGCTGTCTCTTTGTCCACTGCAGTCAAAATCCATTTTAAATCTGAAAAAAAGACCAATTCAACTTTCTTTTAGCAGTTCTCGTACGTTTTGACATTTTGTCTGCTAAGTCAGACATAAGTGAACTAGCCACTTTGTGTCTCTTGCAAACCAATAGGATCATCTGGAGAAAAGCTATGAAAGACCAGTGTTCTGACCTACATGAGTATCATAAACCTGTGAATAGGAGCCACCGAACCGCCTTCTGGTTATCCTTTGCCTATGACATATTTGTGTGTGTGTAGGGAATTTATAAGGGGAATAGTTTTAATTTATATTGTTTTATGCTGATCGTTTATAACTGTTTGCCTTTACATAGAGTCAAATTAGAACAAAGAAAGAACAAAGAGCAAAGAAAATTACAGTACAGGAACAGGCCCTTCAGCCTCCAAGCCTACACCAATAAATTATTTGTAATAAATGATAATTCTTATTCAGTACAGAGAATTTGTCCATTTCTTTTTTATTAACCTGGGTCTGAAAATCAGGTAAATTGTAATTTTAGTGTACTTATTTAAAATCTTTAACTTTAGTGATGACTGTAGGAGTAGTGGGCCTTGATTCCTAGAATATTATCCAGTGAATAATGACAAGTGTGAGGCTTGGAGATGTTGATTTCCCTCTGATGGTTTCAATGAGCTGCTACAGATGCTTGATTTCTGTACAAAACTGTTCCTTTTCAGCCTTTGAGGCTTGATGGTGCTGTGCGCATGCTGAAAGTCATGTTTGTAAGTGTGTCATTTTCTTCCAGGTGATTGGAATTCTCCAACTCTTGGTCAGCTTTTAGAAGTTCAAGCTCTATTTGAAGCTCAGTGTTAACTTTCACTAAGTTACTATGCAACTGTTTAAACTCAATCATTTGAGCCTCTGTTTTTTAGAATTTAGAACTCCTACAGTGTGGAAACAGGCCCTTTGGCCCAACAAGTCCACACCGACCCTTGGATCATCCCACCCAGCCCCATCCCCCTATAACCCACACACCCCTGAACACTACAGGCAATTTAGCATGGCCAATCCACCTAGCCCGCACATCTTTGGACTGTGGGAGGAAACTGGAGGAAACCCACACAGACACGGGGAGAATGTACAAACTCTGCACAGACAGTCACCTGGGGCTGGAATCAAACCCGGGACCCTGGCCCTGTGAGACTGCAGTGCTAACCACTGAGCCACTGTGCCACACAGTTTTTAACAGAAAGACACCTTGAGTGCTTTCATGTCTTGCTGATGTGGCCCACTCCATACTTCATCTGACATTTATGCAAACTGATAATCCTTGAATGTTCACTATTTCTTGATCTGATTCAAACTTTAGATTTTACTTTTCCCTGGATACTTTTTCACTGATTACGAGCAGCTATTGAACACCCACAAGGGGGATAGTTTCCAAGATTTGATTTTTTTTTATTGCCTGTGTCTTTTTAATATTGGTGTTCTTGGTATATCGTTGGTGAGTCTGGGTCACAGTTCTGAGACCTCCTTCGTGCCCAACTGAAAATCTTTTAATTTCACAATCTGTGGGTACTCTGGTGAACATCCTGCTGTTAACAGACAATTCTAAATTTTGCTGGTATTCAGTAGCAAGTGACCCGCTATAAGATTCCAATCAGCTGCTACCCCCTTAAATGCTACGGTATCGACAATTTTCATTATCATCAGTATCAGTGACAGCTTTACGCTTTATTCTGGTTGAAATTGGTCTAGAATTTGCTCTTATGGTTTCTCATTTTATTCTTGTTATCTTTTCTTTCCTCAAGACCTGGAGCGTCTCCTGATAAAAATATCAAATAACTGCAAAATCTTACTGCGCTCCTAGGCATAGCGTTTCTATAGTGGAGACGGAATCATGGTATACCGAGTCAATCTCAATCTCAATCCCAATTGCCTCAACAACTGCTAAACAAAGAAAATTCGAAATCACTCAAGCTCCTACGCTTAATAAAGATGAGGGATGATTAAGAATGACGTACAATATATTGATTAAAAACCGAAAGAACTGTGGATGTTAAAACAAAAACATAAACATTACAGACGAACTGGAGCCAAGGTGCATGGGTGTATAGTTGGGTGGCAACAATATGTTGATTGGTCTATGGACTAGTGACCAGCTATCAATGACCAAAGTTTTTTGCCTGCCAACTACTGTGTGATTTGCTCTCAGTTAACTAAACAACTTAGGGCTGGGAACAAGAAATAAAAATATATAAATTGCTAGAAAAGCTCAGCAGGCCTGGCAGCATCTGTGGAGAGAAATCAGAGTGAGTTCTGAGAAAGAGTCACTCAACTCAAAACATGAACTCTGATTTCTCTCCACAGGTGCTACCAGACCTGCTGCGCTTTTCCAGAAATTTATATTTTTGTTACAAAATATTGATAATCTCTTTCCCATATCCTTAGACTGTGATGTGGACTTAGGACAGGTCAGTCAGGTCCTGAATATCAAAAACTGTGCTGTGTTTGATTGGTAGTATTTCCTGGAATAAGTGCATAAATTATCATTTAACTCCAGTTACTATTGCCTGCATGTTACCGGGTTGGTGGGAGGGGTAGAAGGTTGAATGATCATGGCTGTTCCTCCACTTATCCACAATTATTCTACAGGATCTTCCACAGTCTCACACCATAGGGATGGAGGATCATAACTGGCTCCAGCTATTAGCTACTTTATTTAAAATGACAACACTCTGGGATTCCGTATGTACGTACCATCACCTGCTCCATTCACTAGCACTACATCTGCGACAACAGAAGGAACAACTTACTTTGGTAAAGTGTCTTCAATGCAGTGAAACACACCAAAGTACTTCATCAAGCTTTAGCAAATAATGTTTGACACAAAGCCATATTAGGAGGTATTATGACAGCTTAACAACTCATGGGAAGTTGATTGTGAATGGTACACAAACCAAGAACAGCTAGTTGGCCAATATCATTGCTGTAATTCTATCCCTCGGCTAGGTTGTTGTCACTGGAGGTCTAAGAAAGAAGACATAGAAAGTGAACACATTCAAGGAAACTGATGACTAGGCAAGTTGGAAGGTAGAATAGACCGGGCAAGGTTTCTTGTTCCTGGGTACAAGTTATGACCATGCTCCATCAATTTCCCATCCTTTCGTGTGAATCTATAGTGTAACCATGATCCAACAGCCCAAAATCCTGCACTGCTCAATGTCCAGGATCCCATTCGAAGGTAGATTCCAGGCAACCAGCAGGGGACATCTGTCAGTGCATCTGGAGCCCATACTCAAGAATGGCTAATGACTACAAAAGAGAAAGATGAAAATTGAAATTACTGTTGGATTTCTTTTTGACTATATTTCTCTTTGACAGATCCATAACTAATTGACCGCACAACTGAATGGTTATACCAACAAGAAACATTCAACAGGCTGGGAATTCTTTTTCTCTGTCAATAAAAGAGAGGCTGAGGTAGCCCTGGGAGAGGTCTTTAAAAGTATAAACATGTTTGATGGTGTCTTTACTGCGGACCAGACTTAGCATTTCAAGAAGACAGCTTACCACCACCTTCTCAAGGGCTAGGTGATAAATGTTGGCCCAGCCAGCGATGCACACTTCCCATGAGTGAGTTGAATGAAAAGCCACAACAAAGATGGGCAACGTCAAAACCATTATTTGAAGTCAGTGAGTTCATTCATCAGTCTAATAACGGCAAGAAAGAAGCAGTTCTTAAACCTGTTGGTCCATGTATTCAAGCTTCTGTATCTTTTGTCTGATGGAAGAGGTTGTAGGAGAGCATTACCGGGGTGGGATGGGTCTTTGATGATGTTGGCAGCTTTTCTGTCACAAGAGAAGTGTAAATAGAGTCCCTGGATGGAAGGTTGGCTTCCGTGATGGCCTGGACCTGCATTCACCTGAAAAAGTGATCAAAAACCTGTACTCAACGCTCCAGTGGTACATTTTCAAAAAGACCACAACATGTGATCGGGTTCGATTAAGTGGCGTAAGGACAGACCTGATGATAAAATACTAGTGTGGTCCAATTAGGGGGATATTTCTGTTTTTATGTGATACTTTCTCTTTAATATTTGCAATTAAACTTTAAAAAGTAAGAGGACAGAATGGTCATGTACAAAACGCAAGTTTTGTTCAGCTTTTATTGTTTCAGTGAAGTACACTGATGCTACACGATAAACTCGGGGAGAAGGATGGGGCAATTTAAATGACCTCCACAACTAAAGGATGTGGTAAGGCTGTGATAACAGTCCATCTTGTACATGTGGCAATTTGCAAAAGTTGATCTGGGCTCACAGAAGTTTAGAAATCTGCAATCTTACGCCTATCAATAAATTGAAATGCTGACTGCGCTGTTGGAGGAGCAAGTTACAAGTGTGTGCATGTGTGATAAGTGAGACTTGGAATATATTAGACACCTAACATGGAAGTAAATGGTCGTATGTGTACAGAGTGATTTGAGAACCAATTTAAAATCAGTTATGGGCCAGTTTGTCACTAGCTTGTTGGACCATCATTACTGAATGTTTATTTTGTCACTACGATTGCATGTTTTAGTCAACCATGTCAGATGTTGCAAACATTACGCCTGGTTAATCACCATTTCAGCCAAATCTGTCTAATTTATCAGTGTTTTGATTGCAAGGTTTCATGTCTCAGCACCCACACTCTCCCAAGCTCCCACTTTAATTCAGTGTTAACAATTAATCAGTACAGTTGATGCTTTTCTTTGTCTGCCTGCACTATCTCGCTGCAGCATTGAGGCCAAGCAAGCATCAGCTGGTGCTGTTTCATCGTCCCTGGGTATCCACTGGGCTGCACAATGCAACACTACCGAACATTCCCTTGCTAACGCGATTGAAGAGAATATTTCCACCTACATCAGCAGGGTGCCTGTTAATTTTTAATGTCACACCTACCTGCCGGTGCTTTTAATATCAAGCCTTGTGACAACACACACACTTTGTGAAACAGCAACAGGGAAGCAGAAATTACAGAACTATACCCTGAAGCAATGTTCCAGGAGTTTGTAGAAGTGTTATTAACTTGGTTTTGCTTTAGATTTGTTACTTGAGTGGCAATATTATGGTTTAAAGTAATTTCTCGCTGCCCACTTTTCAAACCATCAAATTTAAATTTAAGACTGTCTTAAGAATTTCTCCAAACCAAAGTTGTGTAAGAATGTGTCAGCGTCAAGCCCTAGGGCAGTACAGCAAAGAGACGTAAAGATTGATTAACCAACAGAGACCTAAGAGAGAAGAAATATCAGGTCCACTCACAATATCATAACTGATCATTTTCTGCCTCCCTCATCCTCCACATAGCCATGTCAGGGACATAAGGGATTAAATAATAAAACCTTTTGGTTCCTGCATTGGTATCAGATTACTGACTCAGGGACCATGCTGGAAATACATTGGAAACCTCATTCAAAAAAAATCAGTTTCAGTAAAAATATTGATCAAGCTGTTTCTGAGATGCCAACCAGATCACTTTTCAATGGTGTGTTAACAATGTTTTAAGATACAGAGATGAAGAACATTCTTTAATTATGCCACAAAAGCACATATAAAGGGAGACTAAAGCTGGAAAATGGAGGTAGTAGGTAAGAAGCAGACGTGTGTAATGCTGCATTCTATAACTGCATTCTCTCTCTTTCAAGATGGCGGCAGAGTAGGATGCAAACGTGCATTCACAATTGACGTAAAGAATAATACAATCTGATTTTAACCATTCTTGTTGAGTGATAAATATTAACGAGCTGGAGCAGTCCTGTTTTTCAAAATAGTGCTGCATAAATAACTTCAACTACACAAAAGGTGTGGACAGAACTTCAAATGAATCTCTATACACTTGCACTCTCTCAGTACTGACATGGACATCATTAGATTATGTGCTCCCATTTCTGGAGTGGAACCTGTTCACACTATACTCTGATCCACAGGAAAATTGTTGCGTTGAGGCATTGCGCTTTAAAACTGAGTTCACTCCAGTTTAAAACCTTCCATTGAGTTGGTGAGACAAGGCTGACCTCAGTTGCTTAATAGTCCATTACTGGAGTTGTGTGTTAACATTAGAGAAACTAATTTGTGAAATGTCAGTTTGACCAGAGGCAGGTTGGTGGGGAACGAGGTTTGGGGGTGGTGGGACAGTATGGCGAAAATTTCCACCCTTCCCTTTGCTCACCCACCTTATCTCCGTTCGTCATGAGTTTGAAGACTGGCCCATTTTAACTATCAGACCACAGTTACGTCCTATTATCCCACTACCCGCTGGCCTGCTCTATGGGCTTTTTTGAGCATGTGCCTCTCCTGTTGTCACAAAACAGTAACATGAAAATCTTTTCAGAATGGATAGTTGATCTACTCCTTTTTACGAGTTGCTCTCTGCCTAGTTAGTGCCAGGTCAATGGTAGGGAATTACAATTTCTCCCTCAGTGTCAATAGACCCACCTGAGACTGATAAGGATGATCCTACACGTTTTGTGATGGACGGATTAACATACGAAGGGACCTACATGGGATAGGGAAGACGGCCAGTTTTATTGACATTCCTCCAGGGATAGGACTCAGGAAGGGGAGATAGCATCACCTGTACACAGGGAATCACCACAAAAAATTCAGTTTGGAGCAAATCACTGCAGATGCTGGAATTTGTACTGAAAACCACAAAAGCTGGAGATCACAACAGGTGAGGCAGCATCCATGAAGAGAAAGCAAGTTAACATTTCAAGCAAACATTAGCTTGCTCTCTCTCCTTGGATGCTGCCTGACCTGCTGTGGTCTCCAGCATTTGTCTGTTTCAAACAGTTCAGTTAATTCTGGGAAATAGGCCAAGCAAAATGAATCACACTTACCTTAAACTAAGGATCTCACTCCAGTGTTTTTTTCAATTCATTCACAGGATATGGCCATCACTGGCCAGACCAGCATTTATTGCCTATCCTTAATTTCCCAGAGGGCAGTTAAGAATCAGCCACATTGCTGTGGGTCTGAAGTCACATGTAGGCCAGATCAGGTAAGGATGGCAGTTTCCTTTCCCTAAAGGGCATTAATGAACAAGATGGGTTTTTCCTGATAATCAACAATGGATTCATTGTCATCATTAGACCCTTAATTCCAGATAGTTATTGATCTCAAATTCCACCATCTGCTACAGCAGGATTTGAACCCTGGTCCCAGAACACTACTCAGGTCTCTAGATTATCAGTCCAGTGATAATACCACTTGGCCATTGCCTCCCCTACCACACTCCCCTGATTCACCTACCAAACAATTGGCAAAACCGATTTGGGGTCACCAGTGAAAAGCTGGCAATTTAAACTGGGCCCAATGGTCAACTAAATTTGAGATCACCACCTGACCTCAAAAAGACAGCAGAATTAACAACCAAGGAATGTGTTTCCGCTTCGAACTGAAAGCTTGTCAACCATTATTTTGGGAGAGAACATTCTTTCTTCAAACCTTATAGCTGGAGTTAGACTGTAGGCTGCAAAACACTCACTTCAGGAGTTCTGCTCTGCTGTGGTATACTGCCCTGCTAGTCTTCCGATAGGAATATTCAAATAAGATTTGCAATGGATGTATAGAATTGCTGTCCTCCAGAATGGAAGGAGCTGACAGTTGGCATCAGGAATCATGGAATACTTGCAGAACCCTGGCAGCTTCTGGAGTAGAGAGATTGGAAGCAGTTGAACAGTGGGCAGGATCTCTGCAGGCAGGTGGGAGCAGTTTACTTTGGGATTGTGGTCGGCATGGACTGGATAGACTGAAGGTTCTGTTTCCATGCTGTTTGGCCAGTGGTTGGCCCATAGCCCTGTATGCCTTGGATTTGCAACTGTACATCCTTCCTCCCTCTTCGTGCAGAAGGAAGGGCAGAATTGGTGGAGAGACTGTCTCAAACTCAATAAAGGGAAATAAATCCATTTCAAAAGGGAGGGAAAAAACCAGAAGACATTAATGAGGAGAATGAGTTTTGTACGAATGCAGTATTCGTTTGAATGCAAGGTTGAATTTAAAGGCTATTTACTTTAAACTAACAGCATGAAGTATTATTAAAGATGAAATGTAGGTGAAGACATTGGCCTTGTGGTTTTTTTCATTCGACTAACCCAGCAAGACACATAGTGACCTGCAGACCCTGTTTGAATCCCACCACAGCAGGTGGTAGAATTTGAATTCAATAAAAATATGGAAATAAAAGGTTAAGTGATGACTGTGAAACAATTGCAGATTGTTGGGGAAAGCCCATCTGTTTCATTAATGCCCTTTAGGGAAGGAAATTTGCTGTCTTCACCTGGTCTAGCCTACGTGTGACTCCAGACCTACACCAACAGGGTGGCTTCTTAACTCTGGCCAATTGTAGATGGGCAATAAATGCTGGCCTAGCACATGAAGCCCACATTCTGTAAACAAGTCAAACAAAAAATTATAGCTTTAAATGATCCCATTAAATAATAATAGGAATATATTGGTAAAAGGTATATCAAGTAAATAATGAAGCAGGGCATACGGTACTAAGCCCAATGCACTTCAATGACCTCTGCAGACAGGAATAAATAGCGGCTGAATGAACTGGAACATATATACACAACTGATCAGTACTTTTCTCCCTAAAACAAGTGCTACCAATATCTATCTGTGATCCTCTAAGACCTGCCACCTGAAAATCTTATCCCATCAAGATTCATGATTACATAACTCAGGTCATAGCCTTTCCCTGTAATACTGGCACAGATATAGGAGTCTTTTACAGAGCGTTGTGTCTGATACCACATCCTGTTCAAGTGTAATTGTTCATTTGTATGTACAGCATCCAATGAATTAGATTTATGTAGAGACGAATTTAATCCTGCCAGTGCTGAAGTAAACTGCCTCATTACATATCGATGAAAATACAGACGAGGAAAAAGACCAGCTGGTACAATGAATTTTCATTATCCTGTTGTGGTACGACTTCTTTATCAAGGCTGCCATGTTGTTTATTGCCCTCCCCATCACTGGCTGGACAATCTCATTGGACCAGGAAAAAGCAAAGGACCAAAGAAAAATCAGAGGCAAGAAGAGAAATACGCCATTCAGCTGCTCAAGTACATTCCACCATTCAATGACATCATGGCTGGTCTGTATCCTAACTCCATCTTCCAGCCAATTACTCCCTGAGAGTAGAGAAGATGTGGGTAGAGGAGAGGAGAGGAGAAGAGATGTAGAAATGATATTTCCTTATGTGAGACAATCTCGAATGAGAGGTCATAGTTTCAGGATAAGGGGTAGCAGATTTAAAATAGAGATGAGGAGGAATTACTTCTCTCAAACAGTCATGAATCTGTGGAATTCACTTCCCCAGAGTGGGATGGATGCTGGGATATTGAGTAAATTTAAGGAGGAGATAGATTTTTAACTAGTAGTGGTTTGGAAGGTTGTGGAGAGTGGGGCAGGAAAATGGAGTTGAGGCCGAGATGAGATAGAGACTGCAAATCAAGTACTTTTTATTTCTTTTTATTCTTATGCTAGACACTTATTTATCATTCTTTTAATCTTGTAACAAATACTTAAGTATTCCATACCGAGGTAGCCCGTACCTAAAAAAGCGCCATAAGAGTGACATTGCAAACTTTTCACTGCTCTCATTCGAGTGCATGTGACAATAAAAGCTAATTCAAATTCAAACTTAAAAAAAATTCACATTCAAATTAAAAAGAAAATTCGAGATCGACCATGGTCGTAGTCAATAATGGAGCAGGCTGGAAGGTCTGAATTGCTTACTTCTGCTCCCAGTCCTTCTGTCAGAGAGGAATGGAGTGACAGATAATGTAAAAGAAGGATTCGGAAAATGGCGAATTGGAGAGAGAGGAAAAAGAGGGTAGAAGAGAGAGGGAGAAAATAAGAAGGATTGAAACAGCAGAAGCTTTGGAATGAAATGGGGGGTGTTGTAGATTTCAGCACATCAGTGATTTCCATATTAGTTTGTTACCTTGTGATTCTAAACCAAATGCTGTAGCATGGGTCTAACTTTCAATATGACAGACTGCAGGTAGCTTTCAAGGGCTCATTTGTATAGCTGTAGTCATTGAGTGCCCAACTTTGGACTGCATCATCTTGACATCTAAGAGGACTAAGAATCCAATGGACATGAAATATACAAACAATGCTGCTACCTATTTCAAAATGATGCAACCAATGTTGTGATATGGAGGTGGCATTGTTGGACTGGGGTGGACAAAGTCAGAATCACACGACACCAGGTTACAGTCCAACAGGTTTATTTGAAATCAGAAGCTTGATAAAACGACTATGCTCTGAAAACTTATGATTTCAAATAAACCTATTGGACTATAATCTAATGTTGCATACTGAATGACCTACACTAAGCTATCTGCAACAGTTCAAGAAGCAGCTCAGCACCAAAGGCAATAGGAATAGACTGTAAATGCTGGCCCAGCAAGTGACAGCCAAACGCCACAAGTGAGTGTATAAAAATAAGGTCAATCCTATTGAACGACAACAATCTTCCACTAGCCTTGCTGCAGCCACTGGGAAAATAGAGTATAGGAACACAAGGAGAAGCAATCAGAGAGTGAACATAGGTGAATAATTTAAGGTGGTTTTGGAAATTTCATTGGCTAAGGAGGCATTACAGAAGTCAATATTCCCGGGATTTTCAATAAATGAGAAGCAATATAATGTAAACATATAAAATTCTTACAATGGAAGAACTGGGTGGTTATACATGGGACGCTTCCCCTGGCTGGTGACTCTATAATTAAGGAGTATAATCTTAGGAAAATGAGATTTAAGACCGATGTAAGGATTTTGTTTACATTCAGCGGTTGGTGAATCTTTTGAATTTTCTACCCCAAAGGGCCATGCAAGTTACATCATTAGGCAAATCGATAGGTTTCCGGAGACTGATAACCTTAGGCAATATGGAGATCGTGTAGGAAAGTGGTATTGATCAGGTGATCATTGATGATCCAGATTGGCAGGATGAATATTTCTATGTTGTCAAGCGATCTCAAAGTTTATATGTGTGGCTCTTAATCTTCATGAATAAAAGTCTCACTATTTCTTACATAGAAACATAGAAGGTAGGAACAGGAGGAGGCTATTTGAGCCTGCTGTGCCATTCTTCACGATCATGGCTGATCATTCAACTCAGTAGCCTAATCCTGCTTTCTCCCCATAGCCTATAATCCCATTTACCCCAAGTGCTATATCTAGTTGACTCTTGAATGCATTCAGTGCTTTGACATCAACTACTTCCTGTGGTAATGAATTCCAAAGGCTCACCACTCTTTGGGTGAAGAAATGTCTCCTCATCTCCGTCCTAATTGGTCTACCCTGAATCCTCATACTGTGACCCTAGACACACCCAGCATCAGGAACATCCTCCCTGCATCTACCCTGTCCAGTCCAGTTAGAATTTTATAAGTCTCTATGAGACCCCCCGTCATTTGTCTGAACTCCAGTGAAAGCATTCCCAACCTAGACAATCTCTCTTCATATGCCCGGGAATACTCAATTTCCAAGAGCAGGGGCTATTAAAATGATCATTGTTGGCATGGACCGGTTGGGCCAAAGGGTCTGTTTCTTTGCTGTATGACTGTATGATTCTGTAACCAGAACCTTGAAAAGGCCTCCTTTGATCCAGTTTCCGGTTTAAACAGTGGGCCATAGAGATTGCAATAGGCAAACACCAAAAATTGACCATTGATAAGATCATCGGTGTACTGAAAAGTAGAATCCATTGCTATCTAACCCGTTAGTCAGATACATTAGGGACAATTAAGCGACTCTTGGATAGGCACATGGATGACAGTAAAATGTCGGGTATGCAGGGTCGTTTGATCTTATTGTAGGATAATAGTTCGTGGGCCGAAGGGCCTGTACTGTGTTGTACTGTTCTATGTTCTATGCTCAATGATATATAGTTGGGGCTTCTGAATTAGAACTTAGACCATCAAATTGGGGGACCGTAGCATTGAATGTTTCCTTTGTCCTAGTTTCCCAATTAGAACAAAGACAGATAAAATATTTCAAAGATCACTGTCTTTGAAAATCCATTGGGGATTACAAATTCACCACAGTCACATATAAACCTTAAAGCACCAAATAAAAATGTCAGGATCAAAAAGAATAGGATTGGCAGGTGTCCATCAATGGGGATAATAGATTTAAGTAAATTTACAAAAGGGTACACCTGACAGAAGATTAACCAAAGGAGCTGAATAGAAGAGACAAAAAGGATCTCAGCATCGCACAGTTTAGAAGGGAATTTGTTCAACCCATTCCCATGGCTCTGCCAGCTTTCCCACTTTGGTGCAGATCCAATTTGCTTGTGAAATTTACTGCTTCCATCACCTTTTTCAAGTAGCACTTTCATAACTCAGTGAAAAACAATGAGACATGAGGATGACAGACCCACGCACTAGCAAGGATGTGCCGCACTGTTGGAGATTTCACCTTGAACCCACAGACTCCTGACTCCAATTCCAGAGTGGAGACAGTGTGTCTCAACTGACAATGTGACAAATTAACAATAAGTCAAAAGGGAAATAGTGCAGGTAACAAGGAGAATGAAGAAAATTGAAAATATAGCAGCACTGGGCATGAGAGAAAATAATGTGTACCAAAGGAGTAGAAAAACTTGTGAAAGTTATGCATTTCTGAATGTAATGGAAATTTCTGTGATCTATGCATTATAATATAAAATCAATACGAAAGGTAATGCAATCATAAAACAACCAGGACATAGCTTTCAGTAAGTATGGAACATTCTTTACAGAAAGATAGACTTTTATGACAATAAAGTAAAACCATTTCCTTTTATCAGATTGGCAGTCATGTTGTGAACAAGGTCTGTTTATTTAATGTTGGAATGTGCTTCTTGGAAAAAATAACTTAACACAGATAATTGTTATCAGATACATCCAGTTTGTTTTCTAATCTGGGCAATCCAAATAAGAATCAGCATTTTCCAAGTATGATAGTCAATTAATGGCTTGCATTTTGATGAGTACATCAAAGCAGTCCAATAGAGGAATTGAGTATAGGAGCAAAGAGGTCCTTCTGCAGCTGTACAGGGCCCTGGTGAGACCGCACCTGGAGTATTGCGTGCAGTTTTGGTCTCCAAATTTGAGGAAGGACATTCTTGCAATTGAGGGAGTGCAGCGTGGGTTCACGAGGTTAATTCCTGGAATGGCGGGACTATCATATGTTGAAAGATTGGAACGACTGGGCTTGTATACACTTGAGTTTAGAAGGATGAGAGGGGATCTGATTGAGACGTATGAGATTATTAAGGGATTGAACACTCTGGAGGCAGGGAGCATGTTTCTGCTGATGGGTGAGTCCAGAACCAGAGCACACTGTTTAAAAATAAGGGGTAGGCCATTTAGAACAGAGTTCAGAGTTCACCCAGAGAGTGGTGGATATATGGAATGCTGTGCCCCAGAAGGCAGTGGAGGCCAAGTCTGTGGATACTTTCAAGAAAGAGATGGATAGAGCTCTTATAGATAATGGAATCAAGGGTTATGGGGATAAGGCAGGAACAGGACATTGATTGTGGATGATCAGCCATGATCATAATGAATGGTGGTGCTGGCTCGAAGGGCCGAATGGCCTACTCTTGCACTTATTGTCTATTGTCAGTCCTGTCACAGTTAAAGTAAGAGATCAGTGATTCCATCAATCTGGGATGTCACGGTCTCAGAGATAAAAGAGCAGTATCTCAGACTGCAAGGTCCAATATCCCTGTCTTTTCCATGTTGAATTGGTGTTATTCTCTGTGTGTGCATGCAGTTATGACCTGGCCCCTTAGAAAGAAGGTGACATCTGCTCATGGCAAGAACCTGCAGATGGAACCTTTTAACAAGGGAAAGCTGTACCGTCGTAGCTACTATCCACAATTCTGGCTGACTATACATTTCTGCTGCTCTTACAACCTGCAATAACCAATCTGTTTAAGCATGTTACATGACACCTCTTATAGCTATCAAGTCCTGAGGTGAGATTTGAACCTGTCGCTTATAATTTACAAGTAGGGATGCTACCCACTATACCACAAGACCTCTTTTTTCTCATATTACATTTTAGGTAAAAATTTCCAGCATAATAAGGGACCATTCAGTTCAACACACAGATACAGGTATTTAGACTCCACTTAAGTGTCCTCCCACTTTGCATCACCTCCCTCTATTATTACAGGCTTTTGTAATTTACTCTTATATAATTATCCAGTTACCATTTGTATATTGTTCACTACAACTACTACTTGTGGTAACATGGTTCACATTTTCACCTTTACTCTCTGAGTAAAGGAGGTTTTTCTGAATTTGTTTTAGGATTTATTAGTCACTATCTTATAGTTGTGACCTTCAATTTTGATCTACACCCACAAATGGAAGCGAATTTACTGCTACCCTCTTAAACCCCTCGATAAATGTAAAGATTGATCTCAAGTCACTTCTCATTCTTTCCTGAACCGAAGTAAAGACTCTCAGTGTGTGACTCCAGACTCACAGCAATGTGGTTGACTCTTAACTGCCCTCAGGGCAATTGGGGATAGGCAATAAATGCTGCCTAGCCAGTAACATCCACATCCTGTGAATGAATAAAGGAAAGGAGTCTTCCATACTAGTCGTATCATCTCAGTTTTGAGCCTTCTCCAGTGCATGGTGGCTTAGTGGTTAGCACTAGTGCCTCACAGCATCAGGGACCCAGGTTCAATTCCAACCTCAGGCAACTGTCTGTGTGGAGTTTACACATTCTCTTTGCGTCTGTATGGGTTTCCTTCCACAGTCCAAAGACGTGCAGGCTAGGTGGATTGGCCATTCTAAATTGTCTGTAGCGTTCAGGGATGGGTCTGGGTGGGATGTTCTGAAGGTTGGTGTGGACTTGTTGGACCAACGGGCCTGTTTCCACACTGTAGGAATTCTATGAACTTTTCATAATACCCTGTAATATTAAAGTGAAAACTTAGAGCTATCATCAGTGTATGATATTCTATTGACAAAAGACAGACTTGGCACTTAAAGCACCTTCCATTTGTTTTACACTCACAAAAATTGGGGGAGCTGATATAGATAAGTGTCCAAATAAATAATCTTTCCCACTCCTGCACATCCTTTCTTGGTCTCATAATTCTGAAGTCCCTTTTCCTCTCCCAATAAGGTTACACTTACCAGGCAGACTTGACTTAGCTTAAAGCCAGAGACAGAAAAGGAAAGCTGCCGAGAAAAGCTAAGGGCTAAGACAAAACGTAATGCATGAAAAGATTAGGTTCTGTAGAAGAGATGGCTCTACAAGTCTATATTCCAAGGTTGTGGGATAACACTTATAGAGGCTGGGATGGCACAGGCTACAGAATCAGATCCATAATACCTACAAGAGTTGCCAACACATTCCAAGGTCTCTCTGTATCATAGAAAAAAATGTGCAAACTTTGAAAATGGGAGCAGTAGCAGGACTTTCAGCCCTTTGAGCCTGCTCTGCTGTTCATTGTTGAGAATCCAACTCAATACACAGTTCCCACTTTCTTCCCATTTCCTTTGATCCATTTAAGCCTGGGAACGATTTCTCTAGCCTTGAAAACATTTGATGTTTTGACCTTGATCATTTTCTGTGGCGTAGAATTCTACTCTCTAGCTGAAGAAATTTCCCCTCATCTAAGTCTCCCCCATACCCTTAGACTGCAATCCCTGATCCTGGACTGCCCAGTCATTGGGAATGTACTTCCTGTATTTAACATTCCAGGGAGAGGCAATGGCCTAGTGGTGTTATCACTGGACTGTTAATCCAGAGGCCCAGATAATGTTCTGGGGACCCCAACTTCAAATCCTGCTACAGCAGATAGAGGAATTTGAATTTAAAAAAAGAAGTCTGGAATTAAGAATTTAATGATGACCATGAATCTATTGCCAATTGTTGGAAAAACCCATCTGGTTCACTAATGTCCTTTAGGGAAGGAAACTGCCATCCTTACCTGGTCTGGCCTCCATGTGACTCCAGACCCACTGCCATGTGGTTGTCTCTTAACTGCCCTCTGGGCAATTAGGGATGGGCAATAAATGCTGCCTGGCCAGTGACGCCCTCATGCCATGAATGAGTAAAGAAAAGGACCTTACAACTCTCGGCAGAATTTTGTAGGTTTCTGAGATCCCCCTCATTCTTCGAAAAACTCCAGTGAATATTGTCCTCACTTAATACATCAGTCCTGCCATCCCAGAATCAGTCAGATATCATCATCTGTACAAGGGATGGAAACATTCCATTATGAAGGTGCAACAAATTAATTATATTCATGTTTCTCAGTATTGCATCTTCTTGGAAACATTTTACTTAAGGGTGTAAGAAACAGGACCTTTCATGAATGACACCTTCTAGAATAACTATAGAAAAAATTAATCAAAATTGATAAACATTGCATAAAGCCACCTCAGAGAAACAGCTCATGGAAACATCATAGTCTCTTGGTACAGGAGTCCATTTTACATTCTTAAGTAGGTAGACTAGCGCATGTGTACTTGTTTAACTATAAAAGTGTCTCGTAAGGGCTAGTAAATAACTTTTGCATGCAAATTAGAAAGTGACCTTGAGCTGAGTGATGGAAGGAGAGGAAGATGACCATCCTGATGTCTTGGTACCTGTCTTGTATTCATTGATTAAAAAGGAAATTCAATGAGTGGTTGACATAGACAAACCAACAGTGGCTAGAAATAAAGTAATGATGAGTCCTCATCAGGCAATTACCTTCCTCAGATCGTAAGCAGCCAAGTAAAGGTGAGAACGATAAGGTGAGTTTCTACTTTGGCCACAGAGTAGAATGCTGCCATCTCAAGCTACTGACAAATGGGCTGCACTCCGAAAGCTTGTGTGATTCCAAATAGACCTGTTGAACTGTAACCTGGTGTAGTGTGACTTCTGACCTTGTCTACCCCAGTCCAACACCGGCACCTCCACATCATGATCTGCCTGTACTGCTCGTAAACAAAGCTTTTGTATTTCAGTACACGTGACAATAAATTGATCAAACCAAATCAAATCAAAAGGACACCCAGGTCTCTCTGCACTGCAACTTTCTCCATTTAAATAATAATTCATTTTTCTGTTATTCCTACCAAAATACATGACTTCACATTTGCCAATATTGTACTCCATCTGCCAGACCCTTGCCCATTCACTTAGCCTATCTATATCTCTCTTGTAGCATTTGGTGTTCATTAAGCAGACGAATAATAAATAAGTAATAAATGGAAGTATAATCTTTACTTATAAAGGTGATAACTTACACAGAGAATAATCAAATAAAACACTTTATCAAAGAACAAAGAACAAAGAAAACTTACAGCCCAGGAACAGGCCCTTCGGCCCTCCAAGCCTGTGCTGATCCAAATCCACTGTCTAAACCTATCGCCCAATTCCTAAGGATCTGTATCCCTCTGCTCCCCACCTACTCATGCATCTGTCCAGACGCACCTTAAATGAATCTACCGTGCCTGCCTCTACTACCTCTGCTGGCAACGCGTTCCAGGCACCTACCACCCTCTGTGTAAAGTACTTTCCGCGTATATCCCCCTTAAACTTTTCTCCTCTCACCTTGAACGCGTGACCCCTCGTTATTGAATCCCTCACCCTGGGAAAAAGCTTATCTCTATCAACCCTGTCTATACCCTTCATGATATTGAAGACCTCAATCAGGTCCCCCCTCAATCTCCTTTTTTCTAATGAAAGCAATCCTAACCTACTCAACCTCTCTTCATAGCTCGCACCTTCCATACCAGGCAACATCCTCGTAAACCTTCTCTGTACCGTCTCCAAAGCTTCCACATCCTTTTTGTTATCCTTAGCCAGTTCTTGAAGCCTTGGTTACTATGGAAGATTCTATCTCTAGCAAGCTTGCTAAGGGTGAGGTAAAATGAGAGATTGTTGGTCGATTATGAGAATAAACACAAAATGGAAAGAAAACTGATGAAAATCCATCATGCCAATTGCTTTTGCATGCAAACAAAATGTTTCTAGTACTCTTTGATATATGTTGGACAAGTAAAAAATGTTTTGTTTGACTCAGAACGGTGCTTTAATTTATCTACACAGATTCTTTTAATGCCTAGGAGGAATCTAAACCCATCAGGGGAATTTTCACCTTCCTCCACTAAAGGAACAAGGCAGATAATTAGTTACAGGAGAAGAACCTACAGATATCCTGTGTACTGCTGAGATATTCCATTTGTGTCATATAGCCATGGTATTAACTCATGAATGATGCCAGTTCTGTTCATTTTTCATCCATCAATGGGATATCACTGGTAAGACCAGCGTTTTACAACCATCCTGACTTTCATTTGAGAGCAGGCAAGAGCCAATTACCTTGCTGTTGGTCTGAAGTCAGACGTCGCCCTGGTCAGGTAAAGATAGCAGGTTTCTCTCCCTAAAGGACATGAGTGAATCAGTGGAATCTACAGCAATCAGAGATGATATTTGCTGCCACTGAGACTGGATTTCAATTCCAGATTCTATTCATTACATTTATTTCCACCAGATGTTATGGAGGGAATTGAATCTTCATCCCTGGAGCACTAACCCAAACCTTTAGGTTATTCACTGCTCCGTCACTGTGTCTGTGTTAATCTGACATATCTTGCGAACAGACTGAAGCGAGTCAGGAGAATAATGACTCACTCTGGTCTTGTGTATGAGCTGTAGTTAGCTGGCAATCTGTTAAAACCAGTTGTGTAGCAAAACATGGAGAAATTTATTCTGATAGAGGGATAATAATTAGACAAAGCTTGACCGCAAGTAATGCTGGTCTTGTGAGAGAGATGAACCATCAAACAGGAAACCAAGAAAGCCTGGAGAAAATCATCATACCAGCTATCAGGAGCTGCCCATTCTATGAAGGAAGGATAAATAAAGTAGCATTGGGTCCTAATTTCTCAAAAAGTCCCACAGATTTGAAATTCGCAAACATAATACTTACATTCAAGAAAAGAGGGAGAAAGAATATACAACTGCAGGCAATTCCACCTAACATCAGTCTTGGACAAATTGCTGGGAGTTTATTTTTAAGGAAGTCCTAATAATTTAAAATAATCACCGTATGATCAAACAGGGTGATCCCTGGCTCTGGGGCCATCTTTAAAAGTCATTGCGCGCACAAACAAACACTGTTAATCTGGAATTGGCCTGCACAGTTCCTGGTATTAGTCCCAGAAGTGGCAGAAAAGGGAAAATTGGCATTCTGCTTTGTGGGCACAGAGTTGGAGGTGGGTACAGAGGTGGTGTTGCCTTGGCACTGGAGATCATGACAACAGACCATGCCAGGCTGGCCTGAGGATAATGCCCAGGTCAGTGCAGTCCCAGCCATGTGGACGAATGCCAGCACTGAAAGAGGAAGCTTAAAGACCTTGTCTACTCCACCAGAATAAGCATCACCATCTTCCTTCTGATGTCTAGCACTCAACACTATGTCTGCTACTGCACCCACCTCCCATCAAAGCTCATGCTCTACCATTGCCACTGTTACCTGTAACATCTTCCCACACTTGCAGTCAGCCACTTAAGCCCTGGCCCCACTAATCCCCACATGCCCTCTGCATTGCCTAATCACTCACTCGGGACTCCTCCTCACCAGCACAAATTGTATCAGATCTTTTTCAACTTTTTCAGCTCCAATAGTCCCTGCTTCTCTCTCATTCCAGGCAGCAAAGACTCTACAACTGGACAGAAAGAGTCAAGACGGATGGCATGCTGCCTAACATTTGGATCCTCAGCCTTTATGCAGACAGCATCCTGACTCTGACTGACTCAAGTGTTTGGATGACCACGTCCAAGCCCCTGGACTAGTGCCGGAAGCTGCCCTTGATTTACTGTGCTGGCACTCTCTGACCATAGGCCAGCTCCCTTGACTTGACCTAGGACTGTTGACAACTATACCAAGCTCCCTGGCTCTATGTCTGTGCTAAGTGGCACAGAAATGCAGCAGTACTGTGAGGCTGGTATCTTTGACTGAGGGCAAGGTGCAAAAAGGCAAGATAAGACATGGTTGCTGTGAGCATCCAGGTAGGCTCAGAGTGAGTAAACACTCAGAGAAAGTGAAGATGCTGGAGATGACGCTAGTCCATGTCCATGAGTAGACAATAGCAGCATTAAGCTAATAGTTACTGTTGTGCCCCAAGCATAGCAACTTTCTCTAAGTGAATCAGGGACGTACCATAGGATGCTTAATTGTTGGCATACAATGGGTGTCAGTACCCACAGGCATGAGGTGCATGTGACTGGTACGGTCCGTACTTTGGGCACGTTTACCAGTTTATGTATGAAAATCTCCGTACCCAAGTGCGATTATCACTGAGGCTGACAAAGGGGCACAGAATTCAATTTTCTGTTCAACTTGATTTTAATTTAAAAAATTCCTTACTAAAACAACATGTGCACATTTCCCAAATTCCTACAGTATTTACTCTGTACTGAGCTCTCTTTTTCTGAGAAAGGATATTATCTGCAATGATCCCATGTGCTTGAGCTGGACCGTTGAAATCTCCTTCTTCTCTGATGGTTGTCTCCAATGAAGTTGGGACTCCCAGGTCAGGGTGGATCTTTTCTTGGGTCATCTTGGGTCACCATGCAGGGGAGGTATATTTTCAGGTAGTCAAGGTGCCAGAAAGTCTGATCAATATTTCTCCAATACACAACTCTCAGGCTTGTGGTAAATGGCTCCCCCAAACCTTTGTGACCTCTTTGGTCTTGGTTACCACTGTTCTCCTGTCGTTGATAGCTGCTGCCTGCTGCTTAGTTTAGTTTGGCCAATTTTCTGTCAGGCCTAAATTTAGAATGGCCAATTTTGGGCCCATGGTCATTTGACTACATTGTTGCCCATGGAATGTGCCCTGAGAGATCGATGTCCAATATATATGTGCTTTGAAGTATACAGTAAGTTGAGGTTGCTAGGTGCCTGCTCTGATTTTCATGTCAAGAATTCTTGGCACTCGGTTTACTTGCAGCAGATGGTACGGGAGAAAGCTGCATTCTGATGAGGCAAGATCTGTAGTTAATAATGTTGTTAAGAAGCAATAGTGTCCTTTTAAAAGAAAATCACTGAGGAGGTGTGGGCATCACTGGTTGGAACAACATGTATTGCTTATTCCAATTTGTCCTTGAGAAGGTGGCAGAGAGCTGCAGTCCACATGCTGTAGTTAGACCCACAATGCTGTCAGGGAGGGAATTCCACGATTTTGATCTATTGACAATCTCGGATTTGTGGTATATTTCCAAGTCAAGATGGTGAGTGACTTGGAGGGGAACTTGCTGGTGGTGGTATTCCCATGTATCTGCTGGCCTTGTTCTTTGAGTTCGAAGTGGTTGCAGGTTTGGAAGATGCTGTATAAGTAGCTTTGGCAAATTTCTGCGGCAAATTTTGTACATAGTACGCACTGCTGTGAATGCACATCTCTGGTGAAAGGAGAGGACGTTAGTGGATGTGGTGCGAATCAAGTGGGCTGGATGGTATCAAGGTTCTTGAATGTTGTTGGAGTTCACTCATGCAGGCAAGTGGGGAGTATTCCATCACACTCCTGACTTGAGCTTTGTAGATGGTGGACAGGCTTTGAGGAGTCAGGAAGTGAGTTACTCACTGCAGTATTCCTAGCCTCTGACTGACTGTTGTAGCGACTGTGTTTATGTGGAAAGTTCAGCTGAATTTCTGGTCAGTGGTAACCCCAAGAATGTTAATACAATTGAATAACAAGGAGCAATGGCTAGATTCTGGATTTGTTAAAGATTGGTATTGCTTGTTATTTCTGTGATGCAAACATTACTTGCTACTATCAACCCAAACCTGGGTATTGTTTACAGCTTGTTGCATTTGAATATGGACTGTTTCAGTCCCTGACGAGTTGTGAAATGTGCTGAACATTATGCAATTATTGGCGAACATTCCCACTTCTGATCTTATGATGGAGGGAAGGTCATTGATGAAGCAACTGAAGATGGTTGGGCCTAGGACATTACCCTGAGGAACTCCTGCAGAGATGTCCTGGAGCTGAGATGACTGACCTCCAACAATCACAACCATCTGCCTATGTGCCATGTATGACTCCAACCAGCAGAGAGTTTGCCTCCTGATTCCCTTTGATTCACATTATTCCTCACTTGGTCAAATACAGCCTTGATGTCAAGGGCTGTCACTCTCACCTCTCCTTTGGAATTCAGCTGCTTTAACTATGTTTGAAGCCAGGCTGCATGGGTATCAAGAATTGGGTGGCTGTAGCAGAACATAAGCTGGGTGTCAGTCAGCAGGCTATTGCTAAGCAATGCTGCATTTCCACAAGTGCTTTTCCACATTGTTGGACAGATGCCATTGTTGTGGTTGTATTGGAACAGTTTGATGCAGCAAATCCTAGAACACAAGTCTTTGGTACCATTGCCAGAACGTTGTCAGGACCCATAGCCTTTGCCCTATCCGGTGCCTCCAACCATTCTTTTGATATTATATGGAGTGAATTGTATTGACTAAGGACTGGTATCTGTGATGATGGGGCGCACTAGAGGAGGCCAAAATGGATCATATACTCAGCCCTTATGACTCAAGGGTTATAGTGACTTGTCTTTTTGCATTGATATGCTTGGGTCCCCACAGCGTGGCATGCTGGCTCAGTGGTTAGCATTGCTGCCTCACATCACCAGAGACTTGGGTTCAATTCCACCCTTGGGTGACTGTCTGTGTGGAGTTTGCACATTCTCCAGGTGTTTGTGTGGGTTTCCTCTGGGTGCTCTGGTTTCCTCCCACAGTCTAAAGATGTGCAGGCTAGGTGGATCAGCTGCGCTAAATTGCCCCATAGTGTCCAGGGATGTGTAGGTTAAGTGGCTTATAGGGGTGTGTGTCTGTGTGGGATGCTCTGAGGGTTGGGCTTGTTTGGCCGAAGAGCCTGTTTCCACAATGTAGGGATTCTATCATTGAGGTTGGGGATATTTGTGTAGCTTCCTGCTCCAGAGATTTGATTAGTTGTCCACCATCATTCATGACTGGATATTGGCCAGGACTGCAAATCACTCAATTTTCTGAAGTGTAAGGCAAATCAGTCTAATTTACTTATTCATGCCTCAGATAGCAATCCCCCCATCTAAAGAGACCCTTTATTGCCCTCATTGTGTAACACCAAATTGAAGACCATTAAAGTTCTTATGGTACTGAGCAAAACACCCTTCCTGATTGGCATGAAGATAGGCCCAGTGTTCATATTGTAGCTTGTTAGTGTATTAATCCTACATATCCTTCCAGTATTCCAAACTAATTCCACTGGGCAAGAGCATTGTTACATAAAAATAAACAATTGAATTCACCTGTTAAAAGTATTTATCAAACATTCATTCGAGGAATAACATCTAAGTGTGAAATGTGTGTGAATCACTAAGAGTCCATTTTATTTGTTACTTCTTGTCTGATAAAATGCCACATTTTCACCAGCTCTCAATTTCCAAGAAGAAAACTTTCATTCAGCCCACTTACAAGTGATGAAACCATTTCTGAGAATGTTTAAATACAGTATGAAATGAGTTCTGTCATTTCTCTATTAAATAAGCAACAGTCACAAATCATTGAACACAGAGTGTATGCCTCCAGTAGATGGAGATTCAGGCTCCGCATCGAAAAGGAGACAAATAAGAGAGATGACGAGCAATACATATTTTTCCTGACAATACAAAGCTCCGTTGGAATGTTAGCAGTGAGGAGGACACAGCAAACTTGTGTATAGTCATAGTCATTGAGGTCTCTAGCACAGAGAAAGGCCCTTTTGCTGCTCGAGTCTGCACCAGCCAAAAACAAACACCTGGCAATTCTAATAGTGACAGAGGTAGCAACTGGTTAAAGTGAATGACCACCACGTGACAGACGGATTGTGCAAGTGAGAGGTTAATCAATTTGGTTGTTAGAATTGAGAAACTGAATATTTTTTCAAAGATGTGAAAACTTTTACGTGTTGGGCGTAGACTTTGGCTTCAGGTCAGGACATGTCCTTGCTCCACTGATACATTCCAGGACCAAATAGCCTGGAATTGGGATTATTGTTCTAAGGTAGTGGGGATCCATGGGAGTAGGAACTGTGGACCCGAGACAAGAGCAGAGGCTTTGGGGGCCTCCCCTGAGTATTGGTACTGCATCTCCAGAATAAAAGTATAAAGCAAACAACAACCTCCTATCTTCACTTCTCCCAACCCAGATGTGACACACGTCAAATCCATGATAACTCTTGTCACCGTATACTTTCTCTGATAATCCATTTAACCTGGAATTGCGCAGAGTAGAACAGGAGCACTTATATAGAGCTTTTAAAAGGAATGGATACCCTAAAAGCACAATCCGCTATTGCCTCCGTGACTGACCACAAAGAGAAGACACAACGTGGTCAGACACACTAGTTACCCCACTGTACATCAGAGACATATCAGAGATGACCACAAGACTACTCAGACCCCTAGGTATCAGGGTGACCCACAAACCAACAACCACCCTGTGACAGCTACTGCTGAACGTATGAACTGATGATCCCATACCCACAACCAATAAAACCAACATCATGTACAAAATACCATGCAAAGACTGTGAGAAACATTACATGGGCCAAACTGGAAGAAAACTAATAATAAGGATACATAAACATCAACGAGCCACCAAGAGACACGACCAATCCTTACTGGCCTCAATACACATGGACAAAACAGGACACGAATTCCACTGGGACAACACGTCTGTAATAGCATGAGCCAAACAGAGGCATGCCAGGAAAATCCTTGAGACTTGGCATTCCAACCGGAACTCCATCAACAAACACATTGAACTGGACCCGATATACGGTCCACAAAAAACGATACCAGAAATTATGCCAACTACCCCAGCAGATCAAGGCATATGAAAAACAAGAGGAACAGAACACCAACGCTTCACTGGAGGTGCACTGAAGATGTTACCTAGGAGGGTGACAAGACGTCCGCAATCAAACATGCTGGCTCGACAAGCATGTCTACAACCTCAACCTATTCATCCATCCATCTCTAAAATGCCTCATACTCACAGTTTATGCTCCTGCACAGACACCATGACCTTTCATGACCTATGTGCCAATCTGCGGTCCTCTTACCCTCTGACACTGTCCATACTATTCTATGACTCTCGCACCCATGTGTCTTTGTATCTTGTTTGCCAGCCAAATACAAATCCATAACATTCACCCACTACAGGCTGAGTCAGCATTTATTGCCCATTGCTGGTTGCCTTTGAGAAAGTGATGGTGACCTGCCTTTTTGAACTGCTGCAGTTCATGTGCTGTGGGTAGACCCACAATGCTGTTAAGGAGGGAAGGAGAAAGAGTTTAGGAAGGGAAAGCTTTTGCCCTTATATCTACCATGCCAATTCACTCCTTCCCAATCATGGGCAGACCTTAGGATCCATGCTGAGATGAAATGTAATAAAGTTCTATATGATTAGTGCAGACATTAGCTTGGTCCTCCCATTAGCATCAGAACAATTCCATCCAATTCCAATTATGACAGAAACTACCTACTTGCTAGTCTAAAAACCAAAAATAAAACTGCAGATGATGTAACTCAGAAACCAAAACAGAAATTGCTAAAAAAACGTTCAACAGGTCTGGCGGTATTTGTGGAGAGAAATCAAAGTTAATGTTTTGGGTTGAGTCACTCAAAACATTAAGTCTGATTTCTCTCCATTGATGTTGTCAGACCTTTCGCAGCAATTTCTGTTTTTGTACTCGCCAGTCTATGTAATTTGAGCTTCTGATACTGTGCAGTCACTGGAGCATCTAACACAGTGAGATTGATAGATCTTGACACAGTGCAGAAGGAGTGTAGCCACCCTCTTCATAGCCCTGATATCATTGTGAAGAACCCCTAAAGGCTGATAAGATAGGGAGTTAATGTCTAAGATAAGTAACCTCTGTAGCATTTTGCAGATATAATTTAGCTGTTTTATTAATTCTTAGCTTTTTAAAATTGTTATTCTTATTATTTGAACATTTGTAGATATAATATAAATTTCTTTTTAATATAGTCTAAGTGTAATTAGTTTTTTTTATTTAACAATGAATGTTACTTAATTCTTAATGAATGCATCTGGGTGAGTGAGGAATATGTGGAAAGGGGTGTGAAGGTAAATAAGTGAGGAAGGGATTGGGGTGGCATCTTGGTCATTGGTCCATAGTAGACAGGCATTTGGGTAGAGCGGGAGTTGGTAGAGCGATAGACTGGTTGGGTGGCATGTAGGGAGGGTGACAGATTAGCAGAGTGTTATGTAGTAGTGGGTAGAGTGTTTGGAGATAAGGTAGCTGATGGGTGAGGGCATAGGTTGTCTTGGGTGGATGTTGGCTTTGGTCAGAGGAAAGTTGAGAGGTAGTGTTGCTCTGGTTGTGCTTAGGGTGTGAAGTTTGGATCAGAGACATCGGGGTAATCTAGTCGGGAGCGGAAGAGTCTGACGTGGTTTTTTTCGGGTATGTTTCATGGAAGACAGATGCAGGGGCTTTCAAGGGGTCAGTAGTGACTTGAGGGAGTCAATTTTATAGCTATGCAGGGGTTAGAACTGATTTTAATTCCTCTTACATTTCCCAGACAACTGTTCCAGCAACTGGAGTTGGGGATGTTTTTGGAGAGTTCCAGAAGTTGAAAATTGTTCGTTGGAAATTTACATTAAAGGGAACTTTCCACATAGTGAAGTATGTCGCAACTTCTGCTTTATCCCAACACACATCTCCATTTAAATTACTGCAATGACTACAGTATTATCAAAATATCTGGGGTGTCATTTTTTTAAAGAAAAGCACTCTCATTCATTTGTTTTAATTTATTGAGTTCCATCCAACTGCATAAACCTTATGATGGCAATGTTTCATTCGAGCATAAAGCCTTCAAACAGCAAGCAATAGAACTTACAGTCCCACTTTTCAATTCCTTAAAATCTACTTGAAAAACCATTTGGTATCTGTTCTGATATAACCCTGCACAGATCATTTCTAATTCTGTGCCTGATATTGTGATGAAGCTGGGCTTTGGTATACCAGTTTACCGTAGTTAAAGATGCCATCCAAATGTAGATCATTTTTGTTGTTAACCTTTGCTTGGGCTGTTTAGATGTTGATAGCTTTGCTGCTTATTTCGGGCATTTTTTCTTTTTGATTTCCAGGAAATGACGCCTCGCCTCTTGTCTGATGGTGGAAAAATGCCAAGGCGTCCATCAAACGTGTAGTGCAGAGGTGTTGGAGCATTTAATGTCTAGATGTGGATGATAATTATCCACCTCTGGCTGTCTCACTGTCCCTCTGGATGGTACACAGCACTGGGAGGCTGGAACAACAAAAGGACTCATAACCCTTCGCAGTGTTTAATTCAATATTCCATTAATCCACTTATTAATTTTTTAAAAAAATATTCATTCACAGGATAACAAGCATGGGGCTGGATGAACACAGCAGGTCAAGCAGCATCATAGGAGCAGGAAAACTTGACGTTTCGGGCCTAAACCCTTCATTCACAGGATGAGTACATTGCTGGCTAGACAGCATTTATTGCCCAGAGGGCAATTAAGAGTCAACCACATGACTGTGGGTCTGGAGTCACATGTAGACCAGGCAAGGATTGCAGTTTCCTCCCCTAAAGGACATTAGTGAACCAGATGGGTTTTCCCCCCAACAATCAACTCATGGTCATCATTAGACTCCTAATTCCAGATATTTTATTGAATTCAAATTCCACCACCTGCCCTGGAGGGATTTGAACCTGTGTCCCCAGAACATTATCTGGGTTTCCTGAATTAATAGCCCAGTGATAATACCACTAAACCATCACCTCCCCACAAGCAGCAGTATTCAGACATCAATGTTACAGCGGGGAAATGCAGGAAGTTGTTGCACTATGATGCTTTTTCATCACGGCAGTATTTCCATTCCTGCGTTGCTCCCCTCATTGTGGTGTTGAGAATTAGGGCTCCCTTGCACTTTACGTACCTGAACTGATTACTCGAGAAAGGTTTCCTTCCCACTTCAGCCTCTGATGGGTCATTCTGTAATATTATCATAGGATATCTTATCCTATTTTGTTGCCCCTTTGCAGCATTAAAAGGGGTCCTGCAAGCATTACCAGGTATGAAGCCACATAAGTATGTAGCAGAACCGGTGACCAAGAACTTTGTAAGAGGAGGAGGTGTATTCTTAAAGGACAAGAAAAAGTGGTGGAAAAGCAAAGAGTTAAAAGGAGGGAATTTCTGAACATTAGACTTACGTAGTTGTTGGCTTGACCACTAATATTGAGGTAATTAAAATTAACAATGCTGAAGGTGTCAGGGCAGCACTGCTACCTCACAGCACCAGGGACTTGGGTTCGATTCCAGCTTTGGGAGACTGCGTGAACTTTGCATGTTCCGTGGGTGCTCTGCTTTCCTCCCGCAGTTCAAAGGTGTGTCGTCTGGGTGGGTTGGCCTTGCCAAATTGCCCATAGCATGCAGCTTAGGTAGATTAGCCATGAGAAATTTAGGGTTACAGGAATAAGTTAGGGGTCGGGGTCTGGATGGGAAGTTTTTTGGAGGGTCAGCATGGACCTGATGGGCCAAATGGCCTGCTCCCATGCTGTAGTAATTCTATGAATTGAAAGGCAACAACTTTCTTTGGAAATATGTGGAGCCAGATGAGATTTTAAAAAAAAAGGCTTCAATAACTCTCTGCATAAAAATATGTGTTTATTTATTTATTTCAATCGTAATATTAAATGTTTGGTTTCTAGATATTGATTCATTGACCAGCACAAGTTGCTTCATCCTTTATTGAAAACGCCTCCTAATTCTGTTATTATGATGATGGGCCTTGGAAGATGTTGTTGTGGACAGGGAACTAGCTGGACTGCAGAGTCTCGACTGTTGGAAAGGTTAACTTTGCACTTCGCATGCTGCTAACTATTTACACAAGTAAGTTTAGCTCAAAGCTATGCACAGAACCTTCTTTTCTAGACTCTACTGTCAAATGTCCTCTTACATTCATCTCTGATATAGGTCGGAGATTTACACCTTTGAGTATTAGCCCTCAACTCTGTGATAAATTTCAAAGGTTTGGTCAAATATCCCTTTCTTCTTCTTGTTTTTCACAAACAGAGCCTCACTTTCTCTCATCTTTCCTTCTTTTAGGGCCCACATCCCAGGTTTTATAGCACAACAACTACTTGTAGCAATCGCCACACAGCAAAATCTTCAAAGCGACTGTGCAAATGCCTGACACTGAGACGAATAATGGGATTTTAGGGCAGACAATTCAGATCTTAGCTGGAAAGAAATTTTGAGAGCCACCTCTAGGAGGAAAGGTGGAAAGGGGAAGAGGTTTGCAAAAGGGAATTTCAGAGTTCAAGACCTTGGCAGCTGAAGGGCTGGTTGAACATCATGGAATGATTCATATTAGGGACACTCACAAGGTCATAATTAGAGTAGCACTGCTCTCTCAGTGTGGTTGTAACACAGGATGGAACACAATATAGATTTACAAGAATTATAGGTGTTAAGTTATGAGAAAAGATTATTCAAATTTGACCTACTTTCTCTAGAATTTAAAAGGTTAGAGTTGACCCGATCAAAGCCTTCAAGATATTAACAGGAAAAGACAGGGTAGATATAGATAAATTACTTCCATTGTTTGGGAACTGTAGAACTGGGGGCATAGTCTAAAAATTAGGATTAGACTGTTCAGGAGAGTTGTTAGGAAGCATTTCTACACACAAAGGGTGGTAGAAGTTTGGAACTCTCTTCCACAACTGGCAGTTGATGCTAGATGAGTTGCTAGTTTTACATTTGAGGTAGTTAACTACTTTGTTCAGCAAAGTATTAAGGAGTATGAGCCAAAGGCATGTATATAAAGTTTGGCCACAAATCCACCATGATCATATTGAATGACAGAACAGGCTTGAGCAGCTGAATGGTCTACTTCTGTTCCAATGGAGACAGTTGCGGAGATAGGACAAACATAGGTGTGGGCAGTATTTTCTTCACTGCAAATCCACCTATAACTCAGCATTATTTCACAAAGAAGTTGCAATCGCATTTGTTTCTTGAAATAGAACTGTGTGAATATAGATGGTTAAGTGTAATATGCATGTTTATCTGAAATTGCATCAACTGCAAATTGAACAGAAATCTTTAATCACTTTTGTTTCGCACCCCATGCCAAAATAGCAAGCAACGAAACATCATACAAATGATCTTATTAATAACACATTCTTATTTCAAGGACTAGAAGAACTTTCAAGGATGGGAAGTGTGGAAAATGCAGATGAAGTATTTCTGCAGGAGTAGATCTTCGGGTCTTCTGAATTAGAACTACACAGTTTACACAATGCAGAGGAAGCTTTGTTCTGTGCCTGGATGCTGCACTGACGTGCAAGTCTGCTTGGTAGCAGCCAAGTACACAGCTATTTATTTAAAAAGTCTGATCTGCCTCAGTGTGGCAAGCCCAAACAGGTCAGTAAAAGGATAAATTCATAGAAAGACATGGGGAAAACAGTCCCAGAAAGCTCTTTACTGCAATTTCATTTTGATAAGCTATCACTCTTAGTCCAAAATAAAAAGACAACTAGTGTTTAAGTATAGAAAGCATCTTTCGGCTATGTGTAAGTGATCACTCAATCACTTTTCAATGCTGCAACTGGCTATTGTACAAGTAATTCATCTTCGATTACCTGAATACTTCAAAGGATTGCTCAATAGTTTGGTTTTGAGACTCACAACCTCTTTAGATAAAAGGCTGTTCAGAAGGAAAAGGACAAACAAGAACATCCTTCACTTCCCACACAGTTTAGAATTATTATTGTGTTAGCTTGTTTTTATTTGCGAGTTTCACTGGCAATGTCAACATTTGTTGTCCATATCTAGATGCCCTTGAACTGATTGGCTCCTTAGACCAGTTCAGGGGGCAGTTAAGAGTGAACCACATTGCTGTGGGTCTGGAGTCCAAGCTGGGTAGGGACAGCAGGTTTCCTTCCCCAAAGCACGTCAGTGAACCAGATGGGATTTTAATCATAAGTGACAGTGACAATGGCCACTATTATTCCAGATTTTATTGAATTTAAATCTTGCCATCAATCATGGCAGGATCTGAACCCATTCCCCAGGACATTTATCTGGGGTTCTGCATTACTAGTCTAGTGACATTACCTTGACACTATCATTTCCCTTCCTGAAGGATTGCAACAATTATTTTTCAGGTGGTTTCAGGGGTCACCCGCTGTATCCATAAGCACAATACTGGAGTTTTCCTTAACCATGGAATCGAGAAATGCGTTCCAGAGTATCTTTAAAGCTTGCAGGTCTGGCAGTGATTTTTTGGAGAGAGAAACAGAGTTAATGTTTCAGGTCGAATGATTCTTCTGCGGAACTAAAAAGAGCTGGAAAATTGTCCATTTTATGCTGTTTACAAAGGCAGAGAAGGAATGAGTGGAACTGATGGTGAGGAAGTTCAGTACAAAAGAAAGTGGAAGTACTGATGGTGGTAAGAGAGTGATAGAGATGTAAAATGGGTATCAATGGTCGGTGTAAAAAGGAGCAAATACATTCGCTATGCTGAAGGCAAAGCCAAGAACATACAGCTGAGGAGTACGGATTTTTGCAGTTGTAAATTGATTATCCAGAGGGCCGGTATAATGTTCAATGTTAAACAAAATGTCCAGAAATGCCAAGACAAGGCAAATGAACTTCTGCATTGTTAAAGGGTTTCTATCCTGGGCCTCCTGCAATGCCACAGTGATGCCACCCGAAGGCTGCAGGAACAGCAAATCATATTCAGCCTGGGAACCCTGCAGCCCAATGGCATCAATGTGGATTTCACAAGCTTCAAAATCTCCCCTCTCCCATCCGCATCCCAAAACCGGCCCAGCTCATCTCCACCTCCCTAACCTGTTTTTCCTCTCACCTCAAGCCACACCCCCATCTCCTATCTACTAACATCATCCCGCCCCCTTGACCTGTCCGTCCTCCCTGGACTGACCTATCTCCTCCCTACCCCTCTACCTACACTCACCTTTACTGGCTCCATCCCCGCCTCTTCGACTTGTCTGCCTCCTCTCCACCTATCCTCTCCTCTATCCATCCTCTATCCGCCTCCCCCTCTCTCCCTATTTATTTCAGAACCCTCTTCCCCTCCCCCATTTCTGATGAAGGGTTTAGGCCCGAAACGTCAAGTTTTCCTGCTCCTATGATGCTGCTTGACCTGCTGTGTTCATCCAGCCCCATGCTTGTTATCTCAGATTCTCCAGCATCTGCAGTACCTTTTATCTCTATTATTTTACTGTTTTCTATCTCTTATCTCTCACTCATGGGGCTTCGTCTCTGTCTCTCTCTGTCTCTCTATCTCTCTATCTCTCTAAGTCCACCACTACACATACCTTTCAGTAAGGCTTGTAGACAACAGCTTTCACAATTCCATACAGCATATCAAATCGGAGTGCAAATTTCACCATGTGACATGGTGGCTTTCAAATTCAAATCCCCAGAGCATTAGCCTGGGATCTTGGATTACTAATACAGGGACATTAACGGTACGGCACTGCCTCCCTAACAGTGCTGTATAAATGCATGTTGTGGTAGTATCTGACAGTGCTCGTGGACGTTATATCAGTTGTTGTAGAGTTGTTTTGTGGAAGTTTTGGCGCGCAAGCTTGCTCACATGGGAGTCCTTGCAGTTAACAAAAGTTTTAACTTTGCAACAAGGGTTTATGACACCCTGAGCCTATGGAAAATCCTGTAATATGGGGAAAATAAATGCAGGTCCTTCTCCTTTCCATCCCATTCACCCATTGGGCAAGTGATGTTGTTGTTTTGTTTCTGTGAACACTGTGTCAGTTGCCAATGATATTCTAGGTTAACTGATGTTGTCGAGGTCCCTAGTGGCAGCCTAGAATGAGCCTGAGGCATAACCAAAAGTAGCTCAGCAAATGTCACAGCAACAGACTTTACTGTGCCTTGAGAGGGAGGTCACCTTGTAGAGTGTATCATTGCATTCCTAGGGGAATTGTAGCCTTGCTACACATTTCTCCTCTGACTACTCTAAAGGCAACTGGATGTATGTGGGCGACAAATTCATGATATATTGCAGAGATTTTCTGATGAAGGGTTTAGGCCCGAAACGTCAAGTTTTCCTGCTCCTATGATGCTGCTTGGCCTGCTGTGTTCATCCAGCCCCATGCTTGTTATCCCATGATATACTGCAGTTTCTTTTTTACCTGCGACTTCTGCTTCTTTATCCAATTAAGAGAAGTAAATAGATGAGAAGTCATAATAAAGCCCCCAGTCCAGATGGGTGGATATCTTTTCAGACTCAGAGCTCACCACAGTCTTCCCAAAAATCCTCTTCAAATGGAGGAACTGGTGTTGTTCCTAAAGTGGCAGGGACCTGGGTGATTTCAAAGCCATGGCTGTTCGGTTCTTGGGCCAGAAATAGTTATGAAATTCATCTAGATACATTTAGACTTGCAATTGCATGCATTGTTAAACAAGGGGCTTTTCCCAGTACACTCCTTCTGCTGGTATTTCTGTGTTTAAATGCTTAAGTGGACAAAATACATGATATAACTTTCACTACCCTATATTGAGTTCATTCATTTTTGCCAGGCAAACTGTTCAATATCAAACAGTTGTCTCAATGCAATTCTCCAAATCGGGAAAAGCAAAACGAAAGGCCAGATCGTCTGCTAATAAAGCATATCACTCGGGCAGGAATCATAGACTTTTACAGTACAGAAGGAGACCATTAGACCCATTGTGTCTGTACTGGCTCCTGAAAGAACTGCCCAGCTAGTTCTATTCTCCAGCATTATCTCCGCATTCCTCTCAATTCATCACATTCAAATATATATTTAGTCCATTCCAAATCCGTGCTGAAGGGCCCTTACTCATACTAAAACTAAAACATATCCGGCTGATTTCTCCTTTGCCTCCAAGTGCACAAGATGTCCAGTATGACTAACTCCTTATCTAGCACTAACCATGCTTCCCTGTCCCTTGCCCACTTTTTCCTGTACTCATCCCCAATATTCTGTGACAACAAAACTGTCTATTATGCATTGACTCCAGGTGGAGTGTAGCCAGTTGTAAGACGCAATTTCATAAAGTTAATTGGTAATAGGCTACTTCTGGCTAAGGGATGATGGTGGATAGGTTTGGAAGAGATGGGGCAGTGGTAATAGCGGTAATGGCAATGGCATGGGTTCAAATCCCATCACACTGTGATTAATTAATCCAGAATTGAAAGCTAGCCCAAATAATGATGACCATGCAACTATAACCAATTGTTGTGAAACCTCATCTGGTTCACCGATGTTCTTTAGGGAAAGAAATATGCCTTTCTTATCCAGTCTGGCCTAAATGTGACTCCAGACACATAGTGCCCGCCTTCCTTCAAATTCACCCCTGCCAACACTGAATGATGCAGGATAATTCTCAAAGGGAGACCCTGGCAGAACAAGTGACACAAAAGATACTGAAAATGAACCAGAGTGAAAGACATGGCTTGAAAAATTGTCCCTAGGGTCTTCAAACTAAAAAGGAGCATTACTCAATTATCCATGCTTCCTATTAGCCATGCTTATATTATGGAAGAGACCCTTGGCTGATTAACATTGGGATTGTGAACACATACATGTGTTTAATAATCTCGATCAGATTTAAGCATTGTAATAAAGCTTTTACCTTTTCAAGCCAGTCCTCTTGCCCCCCAGTTAATTCAGATACATCAATAACCTGCTGAAAAGGTATGGAAATCTGTTGAATTTTCTGACCAGGAAACAAAACAGTTTCCTCATGAAACTGTTCAAAGCCAAATATCGTTTGTCTCAGTGCTTTATTCACCTACGTTCTTTTTTAATATACATGTTTTATTAATATATTGCCTCCAATGTTCATTATTACTCAATTTTAGTTTTATAAAGATTAAATCAAATAATAGCTGTAACCTACCAGCTGTTCCCCAGTGTCCATATAGTTGGCAAAAACAGCTCTCAGATTTTGATTAAATGCTTTAGCCTGTAGTCTTAGTACTTAATCAGCATGGGAACGATTTATTACTGTAATGCACTGGGGATCAGCACAGGTTATTGCTTAACTATAATTCAGGTATAATTAACAGATGTTTAACTCACTTCTTGACTACACGGAAAAGTGTATGCTGCAGTAATGCGTTATAAATTGTCACATATCACATTGTTTTAACACTGAGAGGCCAGCAACACAATGTGCTTCAAGTATTTCAAGACATGTCTTGCTTCTGGCTTTCAGAGACTTAAGTCTGGTGTCAGAAAGTATATCTTCACACAAAATGGTGTACTGGCATGACTCCTGGTGCATCTCATGAAATGGCTGAAATCTATAATGGCTTTCATTGGCAGGGAAATTGAGTTCAAGAGCTGTGAGGTTATGCTGCAGCTCTATAAAACTCTGGTTGGACCACACTTGGAATATTGTGTCCAGTTCTGGTCACCTCATTACAGGAAAGATGTGGAAGCTTTAGAGAGGGTGCAGAGGAGATTTACCAGGATGTTGCCTGGACTGGAGGGCAAGTCTTATGAGGAAAGGTTGAGGGAGCTAGGGCTTTTTTCATTGGAACGAAGAAGGATGAGAGGTGACTTGATAGAGGTGTACAAGATGATGAGAGGCATAGATAGAGTGGATAGTCAGAGACTTTTTCCCAGTGCGGAAATGACTATTACGACGGGGCATAATTTTAAGGTGATCGGAGGAAGGTAGAGGGGAGATGTCAGAGGTAGGTCCTTTACACAGAGAGTGGTGGGCGTGTGGAATGTGCTGCCGGCAGTGGTAGTGGGGTCAGATACATTAGTGACTCTTGGATAGGCACATGGAGGATAGTAAAACGTAGGATATGCAGGGTAGTTTGGTCTTTGTAGGATAATAAGTCAGCACAACATCGTGGGCTGAAGGGCCTGTACTGTGCTGTACTGTTCTATGTTCTACGTTCTATATTCTATAATGGGGAAAGAATAGGACTTGAGTAAAAGACGGACTAAATAGTCCCTAGTCTTTATTTGTCATTGAACGGTTCTCCTTTGGAGCAGCTCCTCTACTCCAAAACCTCATCCACTGCTTTGCTATTTTATTACATTCAATTATTCCAATGGAGATCTTCCAACATTGAACATTCCTCAGAGCTCATCCAATGATTCTGTGAACTCAGAACACGACCCGTTCACTTTTTGCCTGTATGCTTGTAAACCTGCAGCGCCCTCCTGCCCCAAGTCCAGCAAGATCTCAGTTTTAAAGTTATCTTCCTTATTTTCAAACACCTTCATAATCTCACACCTTCCTATCATTGTATCCTTCCTCCAGCCTTACAACTCTTTGAAATGCCTACACTCCTCTAAATCTGGGATCCAGCTCATTCATGTGGCTAAGCCTCCAGTTAGCTTGGTCCTGAGCTTTGGAACTCCCTCACCAACACGCCTTTCTGCATCAGCCTCTAAATTTCAGATATTCCTGAAAATCTCCCACTTTCCTTCAACCTTTTGCACTGGTCTTAACATCTCTTTATGCGCCTCAGTGTCAAATGTCCGATCACTGTTCATGTGAATGGAAAAGAATTACATTTCGCATTTCAAGCTCTCAGGACATCCCGAATCACTTTACTACTTTTCAAGTACTAATGCATGAAAGGAACAGGGCAGACATTTTGTGCACAGCAAGATCCCATGAATAGCTGTGTGATCATGGCCAGTCAATCTAATTTTGTAATGTTGGTTAACAGATTCATTATGGTCGAGTCAGGAGGGGAATCCCAGCCCCCTAGGTCTCCTTTGAAGCAGGATCTCTTATATCCACCAGTGAGGGCAAACAGGTTTTCAGTGTAAGGTGAGGCCACAGCTTGAGTATTGTGTGCAGTTTTGGTCTCCTAGCCTGAGGAAGGACACTCTTGCTATTGAGGGAGTCCAGCAAAGGCTCACCAGACTGATTCCCAGGATGGCATTATTGACATATGAAGAAAGACTGGATTGACTGGGTTCTTACTCACTGGAATTTAGAAGAATGAGGGGGGCCCTCACAGAAACATGTAAAATTCTGATGGGGCTTGATAAGGGAAGACTATTCCCAATGTTGGGGAAGTTCAGCACTATGGTCACAGTCTAAGAATAAGGGGTAAGCCATTCAGGATTGAGATGAGAAAGAATTTCTCCACTCAGAGTGTTGTGAACCTGTGGAATTCTCTCCCACAGAAAGCTGTTGGGGCCAGTTCATTTGATAAATTCAAGACAGGGCTGGACGTGGTCCTTGCAGCTAAAGGAATCAAGGGGTATGGAGAGAAAGCAGGAGTGGGATACTGAAATTGCATGATCAGCTGTGATCATGTTGAATGGTGGTGCAGTCTCGCAGGGCTGAATGGCCTACTCCTGCACCTATTTTCTACATTTCTTTGTAACATCTCATCTGAAGGGCATGACTTCCATTAGTGAACCACTCTAACAGTGCCACACTGGAATATTAGCCTGTATTTTTGTGCCTCTGTCTCTCGCTATGTAATTGCAAGTATCGATGGTTTGACAATCTTTGTCCTCCTAAACGGTAAAATTATCCAGTCAGACACATTGTTAGACTAAAGCCTCAACTAAGAGGAAATTCACATCAATAAAGGAACTTTGTCAGCTTTACTAGCTACAGATGGGTCCTGGAATTAAATGTATTCCCCGTAGGAGTTTGCAGCCTAGGAAACTTATCTCAGGATAGAATATATCGACAGGCATATTATAGCAGAAACAGCTCGTCTAAGTTAACCAATGCCAGAAAATCAAATCCTAATTTAAGAATTCTAAGACATTGTTATCTGTGTGTGAGCATAATACTACAATCTTTTAATATTTACTGATGATTATTTATTATCAGAATCAATTTGACATCATATTGAAGTGATAATTATTATATTGTAGAGTATTTAGCAACTAAAGATCATTATAGCATAGCAACTCTACTTAAAAATAAAAAGCATTTAAATTTCATCTTAACAATCAATTAAGTATTCAAACAAACATATGTAATGAAGATTTTACTCGTAATCCATTACAATTAATTTATAGGAGAGATTGACTTTGTCTCAGCCTTAAGGGGAAATTCTACTTAGAATGTAACCCCTTCTTCTCTCCAACAACATTTGTCTATTTGAACCTATATGTTCAAACATTGCCTTTTCAAGAAAATATCTTGCCTCTGTATCTGTTACGAATAAGCGGAAATTACGCATTGTTCAGATTTTCTTACGACAAAAGGTTCTTGAGGATCAAAATATCCAGTTCTTTAAAGAGGTCTATTTTAAAGTAAACAAACTCACGGTTTCAGGTTTAACAATGTTCCTAAGGCCGTCTCCTACTTCCCCTCTGTCTGCAATAAAATCAAAGAAATTGCACCTGAAAAAAATCAAATTCTCATGCTGCTTCAGTTTTGATTTATGTGGATTTCTTAATTATTATTTACTATGTTTTTCTATTTTGATATTGGATTTTTGCTGAAAAAGATAGCATTTTGTAAATGTATTTCATCTTGTACTCAAAGATATAAGAGCAGAATTAAGCTATTCAGCCCATCGAGTCTGCTCTGCCATTTGATCAAAGCTGATATGTTTCTCAACTCCATTCTCCTACCTTTCCTCTGTAGCCTTTGATCCCCTCACTAATCAAGAATCTACCCATATCGTCTTAAATACACTAAATGACTTGGCCTTCAAAGTCCTCTGTGGCAACAAGTTCCATAGATTCACCACCCTCATAAGAAATTCCACTTCATCTCAGTTCTGAAGGGTCATCCCTTCACTCTGAGGCTGTCCCCTTGGATCCTAGTCTCCCCTACTAGTGGACATATCTTCTCTAAGTCCACTTTGTCCAGGCCTCTCAGTTATTTTCTGATTCTTTTAAATTCCATTGAGTACAAATCCAGAGTCCTCAATTGCTCCACATCTGACAAGTCATTTATCCCCTGGATCATTCTTTTGAACATCCTCTGGACCATCTCCAAAGCCAACACACCCTTCCTTGGACATGGGGCCTGAAACTGCTCACAATATTCCAAATGTGTCTGACCAGAGCCTTATACAACCTCAGCAATACAGCTCTTTTCTTCTATTCCTGCTATATTGAAAATAATGCTAAATTACATTTTTCCTCCAACTTCCAGCTGAACACATCAACCCTACGACAACTGCTCACCCGAACTAAAGACCCACTTCCCGCCATGGACAGGACCAATGTCATCTATAAGACCCCCTGCAGAGACTGTGAGAAACACTACATCAGACAACCAGGAAGGAAACTAACAACAAGCGTACACGAACACCAACTGGCTACAAAAAGACACGACCAATACTCACTCATCTCAATCACATGGATAAGGAGAACCAGCAATTCGACTGGGACAACACTAAATTCCTGGGACAAGCTAAGCAGAGACAGACACAGGAATTCCTAGAAGCCTGGCACTCCACGAAGAAAGCCATTAATAAACACATAGAACTCAACCCCATATACACTCCACTATGAAGGAAAACCGGAAGTGAAGCAATCCAGCTCAAAGGACTCCAGAGTTTAAAAACCAGGCGGGAAAACACACCGACGCTTCATCGGAGGCTGCACTGATGATGTTACCCAACAGGGTAACAAAACATATGCGGAACAACAAACCAGCTTGGCGAGCCAATCAACCTCAAGAACCAGCATGTTAACCTTAAGAGAATCCTGAACTAAGACTCCCAAGTCCCTTTGCACTTCAGATTTCTGAAGCCTTTCCTCATTTAGAAAATAGTCCACTCCTCTATTCTTCCCACCAAAGTACATAGCTTCGCATTTTCCCATTTGTATTTCATCTGCCACTCCCTTGCCCACTCTCCTGGACTGTCCAATTTCTTTTTATTTGCAAACATAGCAACAATGCCCTCAGTTTGTTCATTTAGCTTGTGAATTTGTCATGAATAATTGTAGTCCTAACACTGAGCCTGTTGAACTCCACTGGTCCCTACTTGCCATCCTGAAAAAGACCCCTTTATCCCTATTTTCTGTCTTCTGCCAGGTAGCCAATCCTCTCTCCAAGCCAGTACTTTGACTTTACCAACATGGGCTCTTATCTTATTTAGCAGCCTTCTGTGCAGCACCTTGTCCAAAGCCTTATGGAAATCTAAATTGATCTTGTCCACTGGCTCTCCTTTGTCTCACCTGTTTGCAATATCCTCAAAGAATTCTAACAAATTTGTCAGGTCTTATCTTTTACATATCTGAATAAAAAACTCTTGCAATCTTCTTTTTTGTGACTAGCAAGCTTACCTCATATTTCATCTTCTTCTCCCTTATGCTTTTTGAATGTTGTGCCCAGCTGGCGTTTAAAGGCTTTCTAATCCTCTGGCTTCCCACTAATCCTCACCACATTGACTGTTTTTTATTTGAATAGCGCATTAACAGAGTAAAACATCATAATGAATGTGAAAAAGCCATAAGGTATAGGAGCAGAATTAAACTATTCATCTCATCAAATCTGTTCCACCAGTCGATCATGACAATATGTTTCTCAACCCGATTCTCCTGCCTTTTCCCCATGACTTTTGATCCTTTTAATAATCAAACCCATCCATCCGTGCCTTAAATACACTCAATGACATAGCCTCCAGAGCCTTCTGTGGCAATGAGTTCCAAAGGAAGTGGTGGAGGTTGGTACAATTACAGCATTTACATGGTATCCGGATGGGTATATGAATGGAAAAGGTTTACGGGGATATGGGCCAAATGCTAGCAAATGGGACTAGTTAAATTTAAGATATTTTTAAGCTTCTTGCAAAGATTCGTAGCTCGGGTTGTAGATGATGTTGCTGGCTTGCTCACCGAGCTGTCTGGTTGTTGCAATGACGTGTTGTCACCATGCTAGGTAACATCATCAGTCAGGCCTCCAATGAAGCAATGTTATTCTACTCTGCTTGGTTAATTACATGATCAAGTCTGTTAAGTTGGGTTGTGTCATTTCCGGTTCTGTTCTGTATGAGTTTGTATATGGGGTCTAATTCGATATGTTTGTTGATTGCATTACGGGTTGAAAACCAGGCTTCTAGGGATTCTCATGTATGTCTGTGATTGGCTTGAGCTAGGATGGTCATGTTGTCCCAGTTAAGTTGATGGCCTTCATTGTCCCAGTGCACTGAGATGAGGGAAAGCTCGTCATGTCGTTTTGCTGCTAGCTAGTGTTCGTGTATCCCAATGGTTAGTTTCCTTCTGATCTGGCTGATGTAATGTTTGTTGTAGTAATTGCAGGATATTTTGTAAACCACATTGGTCCTGCATGTCATGGGTATGCGATCTTTGGTCCTCGTGAGTGCTTATCATAGTGAGGCTGTGGCTTTGTGTGCCACCATGATTCCTAGTGGTTGTGGGAGTCTTGTCAATTCTGATATGCTCTTGATATAAGGTGGTGCGGCCAGTGTATTGGGGCATTCTGTGTCCTCTTGGTGTTGTCTCTGTAGTAGGCACCTGCAGATGAATCCATTGGGATATCCGTTGTTAGCAAAGACCCTGCATAGGTGGTCTTCTGACTGCCTCTGCAATAAGTCCTGAGATGGGTGCCCCCATAGGTGTGCCATTGATTTTTTTGTATATTTGGCTGTTAAAGATAAAGTGTACAGTGAAGCATAGGTCCAGTAGACTGAGTTTGTCGTCCTTGGTGATGGAGCTGTTTGGAGTCAGTGTTTCTGTTGCACCCAGTAATGTGGCAAATGTTTCTTTGTTTAGTGGTATGTCAACGGATGTAAATAGTGCTGGGAGATCAAAGGATACCATAATCTTGTCGTCATTGATTTTAACATTCTTGAGGTTGTTAAGGAATTCCTGGGTTGAGTGAATGGAGTGGGGTGATCCGTCAACCAGGTGTTTCAGTCTCTGTTGTAGGTCCTTGGCCAGTTTGTGTGTGGGTGTGCCTGGTAGGGAGATAATGGGTCTGAATGGGATGTCTGGTTTGTGCCAGACTTTGGGTAGTCCATAGAAGCAGGGATGTTCGAGCCTTCTGGTTTCATTTTCATATAGTCTGTCTTGGTTATTTGTCCTGCATTTTTTAGTCTCCTCAGCGTTTGGGTGATCCTGTTGGCTTGCTGTGGTGTTGGGTCTATCTCCACCTGTTGGTAAGTGTCTGTATCTGCAAGCAATGCCTGTGCTTTCTCAATGTAGTTTGGTTTGTTCATAATTACGGTCGTGCACCCTTTGTCCACTGGTAGGATGACGATGTTTCTGTCTCTCCTGAGCCCTTCGAGTGTTTTTCTGTCTGATGTGTTGACGGTGTCCCATTCATTCCTCTGGTTCAGTGTAGGGATTATAGTTTGTCGGTTGGCTTGCTGTGTTTCGTCCGTGAGTCCATTTCCTTTTAGTGTATCTTCCAGACCGGCTATGAAGTCTGCTCTGTTGGTGTCTCTGTGGTTATAGTTTAGTCCATATATTAGTACAGCTTTCTTAGTTTCTGTAAGTGGTCTGCTGGATAGGTTCCTTATCCATGAGTCTGGTTTCTTGATGTCCTTGTTTTTTTGGATCAGTTTGGTCAGTTTTTCCTGTAGCTTGTGTTCCTTCTTTGTTCAGGTCCTGTGTTGTTTGAAGGTGATGGCTGTTCCACGGTTGTAGTCCATTGCTGGTCGCTAGTGTTTTGGCATAATGATTTTTGGTGTAAAATTTCATACTTGTAGAGCCAGTTATGGGCATTGTTGATCGTTACCCATAGCATACTCCACCCATTTTGTTCACCTGTTTGGTGTGCCAGTGGGTTGTTAAGTAGATGTTTGTATTTAATACTGTGGGGCAGGACCTGATTCCTGAGGCATTTGTGGAGAAAGTGACATTATTTGCAGGTGGCGCTCAGTCAGTTGGCAAAGGTTTCTCATTGTCAGGCTATTTGGAGTGTGTTGTGTCCGTCTGTGTTTAAGGTTTCTTGTGAAGATTTGTAGCTTAGGTTGTGGATGAGGCTGTTGACTTGGTCACCAAGATGTCTGGTTATCGTACAGATGTTTCATCACTATGCTAGGTAACATCATCAGTCAGGCCTCCAAAGAAGCGATGTTGTTCTACTCCACTTGGTATTTCTAAGATCCAGTCTGTTAAGTTGACTTGTGTCATTTTCGGTTCTGTTCTGTAAGGCTTTGTATATGGGATCGAATTTGTTGATTGCATTACGGGTTGAAAACCAGGCCTGTAGGAATTTCTGTGCATGTCTGTGTTTAGCTTGAGCTAAGATGGTCACGTTGTCCCAGTTAAATTGATGGCCTTCATTTTTCGAGTGCACTGAGTTGAGGAAAGTTTGTTGTGTCGTTTTGATGCTAGCTGGTGTTTGTGTATACTGATGGCTAGTTTCCTTCTGGTCTGGTCGATGTAATGTTCTTTGCAGTTATTGCAAGGTATTTTGAAAACTATATTGGTCCTGCACATCATGGGGTATGGAGTCTTTGGTCCTTGTGAGTGTTTATCATAGTGTGGCTGTATGTTTGTGTGCGACCATGATTTGTAGTGTTCGTAGGAGTCTCGTTGTCGGTTCTGATACATTCTTGATATAGGGTAGTGTGACCAGTGTATTGGGGCATACTGTGTCCTCTTGGTGTTGTCTATCTTGTAGGCACCTGCAGATGAAGCTGTTGAGATATCCGTTGTTAGCAAAGGCTTTGTATAGGTCCTCCTTACTGCATAGTTCTGGCCTGTTGCAATGAGTTGTGGCCCATTTAAATAGTGTCCTTACACAGCTTTGTTTGTGGAAATTGGGGATTTGGTCAGCGTGGGTTGCCCTCCTATATACTGTGGTTTGGACCTCCCTGTTGGTCAATTTTGGGTGGGGAACAGTCACTAGCTGCAGCTTGCAAAGTTTGAATGTATATATGGAAAGATTGCTCCCTTTAAAGATCTGTCACTTTAAGGTCTGCCTGTTATTGCTGTATACAGCCTTGGGTTCCAGTACATCTTTACAATATTCCAGGAGGAACAGAACAAACAGATACTTGGAAAAGGGCCCCACTGAATGATTCACGGGCCCTGCACACCTATATTTTTGCTGTCCACCAATATGGTGGTTGGTGCCTGTGGAGTTCGTATGGGGCGCATGCATGAATAGCAATTGAAATAAAAAGTCTCCCATGTATGTCTTAAGCTGGCATCTTATTTATCAGTTATTGCTGACTGATATTCACGTCTTTCACCACACTCCAGCCTCTAACCACAAAGGGAAAATAGGGGCAACGGAGAATGCAAAACAGCTCCAAGGATAGCCTTGCATTTTTCTTCCTTTCCAGTTAGTTGTCTTGAGTGGAAGCTGATGAGTTGTAAAGCAATTTTTCACACTTTAAATTCATAAAGAACAGTCAAAGAAGAGCTGAGTTATGCAGGGATAATTTTCTCAGTGTGGTGCCAACAGCGGAATGCAATGGATTACAAGCACACTGGATTTGAGCAATCAATCTTTCCGTGAACTCTTATGGAAATGAATGGTTATTACTTACAGATAAGCGAATGTTAGACCCACTTCACAGAATATCATAAAAATAAGTGAAGTCTCATTAATGGGTCTTGCACAAGCACCTTTCCTGGGAAGGCAAGCAATTGCAAAAGCTGTCCCAGTCACCAGGGTTACAATGCTTAATAATACAAACGGAATTACTCCAGACCAAAACACGCTGTGTGCCTAGTTAACTGCAGCGAGTAATGAGTCGTAGGATTGGATCTCAAGATTAAATAGCTGTTACATCCATCTTTGCAAATCCATTGATTTCTACCTTGTGTATTGCAACATCAACCTGTCTCTTACAAGTTTATGAAAAATAAAGATTAGCATTCATATAGCACCTGTATGATTTCAAGTTATCTGACAGTGCTTTCTGGCCAAGAAAGTTCTTTTGAATTGCTAACAGGATTCTATTGTGGGGAATGTGGCAGCCAATTGACAAATGATAAATTGGCAATGACCAGATAATGTGTTGCTCCAATGTTTGTTAAGGGGTGCATATTAGTCTAGGACATCAAAAAAGAGCTCCCAACTTACCTTCAAAATGTTGCCTGGATTATGGTTTAATGTCACTTGCAAAAGGTGGCAACTGTAATGGCGCAAGACTCCCTCAGTCTTGCTCTGCTGAATTTGCGAGGGAAACACAACTGACTCTAAAATTGCTGGGTGGAAATCAAATGAAAAATCCTGACCCTACTTCTGATAGATTGCAGGTTTGTGAATGCGGGAACGGGATGGGTGGTGGTTCACGTAGCAGGTAGACCCAAACCTAGCAGGGCTATTTGAATGAGCACTGAGTACACACAAACCATAATTTAACTGTTTCAGGGGATTTCATCTATTGTATGGGAGTCATGAATTGATGAAGTAGATGTACAGTGGATAATCTCTGTATAACTGTTATTAACTGAAGATTTTTAAATGTTGCTCCCCTTCCCATCCCAAGCATGTTTTAAATGGCTGAAGCTGTCACTGAAATTAAAACAAAAACCCTTTTGGCGGAGTGCATGATTGTCAAGTCATCTGGTGTAGGTTAAAGAGAAAATAAAAACATGTGGTTGTGGAGGCTCAATAGAGTTCTTTGTTGACATTTCCATATGTTATGCCATTAGGAATGCTTGGTTGAGTTTCATATGCTACCAATATTTCAAAGGAGGTTGTAAGGCCACCGTTTGGTTCACAGCTTAAAGAAACGAGTAAAGGATTAGTTGTCAGAGTGTGTTTGTTTTGATAAGAGATGAACCATTTGGGGAGTTTTACAGGCTTGTGATGGATTTTATGAATGGAGTATTCTTCATCCTAGTGTATGTTTGAATGTGATCTATAGCTAATTAGAAGTTAATTTTCTTCACCTGCGCTTGGCACATGAGATTGACCTGGTCCAGCGAATTTCACTGCTGCTCCACTCCCCTACTTTCCACTAGTCTGCTTCTCCCCAAGGAAAAATTGTGTGTATTGGGGCACGTTTTGCTCAAGTGGGCCCACAAGGCTGCGAATTTTCCCGACTACAGCTATTTACCTTGGGAGCGGAAATTTGGCTTGAATAAGGGCCTAAGTCCATAATTCTGCCTCAGAAATGAGGAAACAGCCATTGATGATGCATGGTTAACATCTGAGATTTTTTCACCTTGATATCTATATGCAGAAACGTACCCAAGATGTTCATCACATTTGGTCTTTTGGACCACCCTAGATTTGTTCTTCAGTTATCTCTTCACCAATTTGAATCTTTTCCCTTATCATCAAGTTTTACCTTAAAGTGGTGCTCAATACTAACCCTTTCTCTCTGCCTGTTTAATTTTTTTTTACCAAGATCCAGAATTAAGATCATCTGGTTCTTTCAAGGGATGGACTTGGGATTGAGTAATGAATAAGGGCAGCTGGAATAACAAGCATGGGGCTGGATGAACACAGCAGGTCAAGCAGCATCATAGGAGCAGGAAAACTTGACGTTTCGGGCCTAAACCCTTCATCAGAAATGGGGGAGGGGAAGAGGGTTCTGAAATAAATAGGGAGAGAGGGGGAGGCGGATAGAGGATGGATAGAGGAGAAGATAGGTGGAGAGGAGGCAGACAAGTCGAAGAGGCGGGGATGGAGCCAGTAAAGATGAGTGTAGGTAGGGGGGTAGGGAGGAGATAGGTCAGTCCAGGGAGGACGGACAGGTCAAGGGGGCGGGATGATGTTAGTAGATAGGATTCTCCAGCATCTGCAGTACCTTTTATCTCTAAGGGCAGCTGGAAGTTTCCTTCAGGATTTTTCTACTCCCACTTGAGGAACATTAACTGTTGTTCAATGGAATGTCTATTTCTTCAGATATATAGGGTTTCAGGTGAAAGGGCTGAGAGTTAAAGAGCACTGGTCTTCATATGGTTCAAGCAGTATCCACTGATGCAAGATAATTCTATTGATTTTGCTGCCCTTGGTTTAGTCGCTTCATATTGTGCTTTGTGTGAGTGAGTGTGTTTGAAAGTGAGATAGATCTGAGTGTTTGTGTGTCAGTGCGCATCAATATAATTAACTCTGTGGTTGAGTACATACGAGTGTGAGCAAATATGTATGTGTGTGTGTGTTTTTATGTGTTTGCGAGTGTGTGTTTGTGTGGTTGAGTGACTGGGTGTGTTTAAATGTGTTTTGAAATGGTTGAGCATGTCAGCAAATGTGTATGTTGAAGTACGTGGAAATGGTTGAGTTGGGAGACTGTGTCTATGAATAAATGTGTGTTCAAGAGCATGTGGATAGCTGTCTGTACATGTATGGCGAAATATCTGTGTGTTTGTGTGTGAGACAAGGTGAAGCTATGGGTAAGTGAGTGTGAGTGAGTGTGTGCTTTTAGGTGCACATGAGTGGTTGGGCATGTGGTGCAATCAGACTGAAGTTGCAGAGAGAGGCAAACCTGTCTTCATTCCGATGATCCACAGTCTCACATTATCTACTTACACAAAGTACGTAAGGGAGTAGGAGAGAGCATTCTTGACACCCTGCAGCCTTTTTTGGAGCTCTAAGAGTTTTCTCCATTTGAACAGACATTGCTGATGGCGCATACAGAGATTTACCCATTTTCTTGCACCTCCTGCAAATCTTTCAGCTCTATCTCTTTGAACAATTATCATTGAAACATTAACATTTCCCCTAACATTTACCTAACATTTCTCTCACACCCACTCTTATGGCCTATCATCTCATTAGGTTTCTTTTTGACTCTCAACCTCTTCTAGGGGCAGAGATGAAGATTCACTTTCAGCTTCAGAGAAGGCAGAAGGAGAACAGTCACAATTGCAGATCCCAGTTTGGGGCTGTTAATCTGGTCCAGTCAGGGTGCCTTGGCTGTCAGCCATAAACAGGAGTATCAGGCATCGTGTTCACGCTGTGATCTGGCTCTGAGGGAGCTGGATCAGTGTTAAGGACTTCCCACGTATAAATAAAGGGTGACTTGGTGACAGGATACCGGCCTCTGTAGAGTTATTGCAGTAGCAACAACAGTAAAGCACAGAAACCTGCTCGCAATAGTCATCTACTGAGTGGTTAGGCATTATTTGCATCAATATTTGGGAAGCTTGACTCGTTTGACCCTGTTGTCAAAGATTGGATCCAGAATGTGGAAAGAATGCGTTATTTTTTTGGGAAAATGACATAAGGGCAGATAAAAAGCAATGAGCAATTCTCCTGACAGCTTGTGGACCCACAGCTTTTTCGATTATTAGGAACCTAACTTTCCCTGAGGCACCAGATACTAAAACCTTTCAAGAGTTGACAGATTTAGTCAAGGAATGTTCTGACACTAAGCCTCCTCTAATTCTGAGATGCTATCGGTTTTACTCGTCAATTCAAGAACCAGACGAATGCATATTAGAATTTTTGACTGGGTTAAGATGACCAGCAGGAGCAGGTGACTTTGTTTTAACCCTTAATGAGATGCTGAGAGACTGTTTGGTATGTGGGATTAATGATGTAGCCATACAAAAGCGCCTACTGACTGAAGCCAAACTGGACTTCAAACCAGCAATACAGCTGGCTTTCTCATCGGAAAATGCGGCAAGTGAAGTTGTAGGGTATTCTAATGGAAGTGGACACTCTCACCATTCTGACTGAGTTTGGGGGGAGAAAAGCCGCCTAAGTGAAGGCAATTACATAGCCTCACTCAGGATATATCCTGATCAGAGGGAGTCTAGGTCAGCCCACAGCAAAACCCCAAAACAAAGCCAAGCCTCAACCAAACAGTTAACAATTTCTGCAGGATTTGAGCCAGCAAGCCATCGTACAGCCTTTATGGTTGCAATTTCCACAGGTGGGCCACCCTCTGAGTGAAGAACAATCTTGCCATCTCAGTCCGAAATGACCTATTCTGTATTTTGAGACTCTGACACCTGGATCTAGATTCTCCGGTCAGAGAAATATCCTCTCTGCATCGAATCTGCCCAGCCCTGTTAGAATTTCACACTTTTCAATCAACTTTCCTCTCGCCCTTTGAAACTCTAGTGAATACAGGATCAATAAATATTGAGCACAATTTTACAGTGAAAGGCAGGGCATTTAATTGGGATTTGAGGAAACGTCTTTTCATCCAGAGGGTGAATGTACTAGGATCGGGAAAGCACGGCCTGGGAGGGTTGTTGAGGCAAGAAACCTCACAACTTTTAAAAAGTGCTTGAAACATCATAACATTCACGGCTATGGGCCACGTGCTGGAAAGTGCTGGACTAGAGTAGATTTGGAGTTGTTTTTGTTGGTGCAGAATTGATGGGCCAAAGGGCCTCTTCAGTAATTTCATGCTAGTGTAATTCTGTAATGCAGACCCAGTCAAATCTATTTTTCCTCATAGGACAGCCCTGCCATCCATAGTAATCCTCAGTTACTCTCCTTTGTTATGGGGGAATGACGAAATGAATCACCCGATGCCCGGCATCTACTTTCAGCATCAAGGGGTTTATTGAAATTACCCCTGTGGGAAAGAAACCCTCTAAAAATCCAGACAGCTGTTCAACTGACAAAGGAAAGGCATTCATCTTTATACATTTGCTTTCAGCCCGCCTTTAGCAATTACAGGCCAATGATGTTATTAGTTAATTACATACGCTTCCAATCAAATTGATCATGTGACTGTATGATTGATGACAGACAGGACAGGGACAACCCTAAGCTTTCCCGTGTTCTCACCATGTTTACTAGACACTCTTAGCCTTCTCTTTGGGCTTTTCACAATGGACGCTGTATTTAAATACATTCCTTCCTGGATACTTGCCAGCTGCACGACATCAATTACCAATACATTAGATGCTTGCTAATCACGTAAAGACTTTTTAAATTCTGTTATGCAGTTTATATTTCTTACTAACCTTATTACAGGAAATACAAAAGGATATTAATTTCTACTAATTTTTATAAAATTTTTAATATCAGTTCCAACATAAAGTTAGATACACACACACACACTCATTCACTCTCCCTCACACACACTCACATTAATACAGTTACACCTAATATTAGAATGGGAACAAGCTCGCTCAACACTGGAAGGTCTCTCTATCTTGCAAAAGTAATGTATATCCTTCTGAGGAGAGGTGGCAGCCTAATTGTATTATCACTAGTTATTCGTCCAGAGGCCCAGTGAACTCTGCGGACTCAGGTCAAATCCACCATGGCAGATGGTGGAATTTGAATCTGGAATTGAGCATCTAATGATGACCATGAATCCATAGGTGAATGTCAGGAAAAAAGCCCATCTGTTTCACTAATGTCCTTCAGGGAGGGAAACTGCCATCCCCACCTGGCCGGGCCCACGTGTGACTCCAGACCCACAGCAAACTGGTTGACTTTTAACTTCCTCTGGGCAATTAGAGATGGGCAATAAATGCTGCCTCGCCAGCAACAGTCGCTTACTATGAATGAATAAAAAAATGACGTGCTGTAAGTAGCTTTGTCTATAAATGTGTACATTTTTAACTAACTAAGAATCCATACTTATGATGGTTTGGAGAATCTTAACTAAAATCTACTATTGTAACAGATTCCAGACTTCAAATTAATTAAATGTAGAATTCTTATGCGAAATATTCTCACTTAATGTTTTGAATTTCTGTAAGCAAATACAGCTGCATGTTTGCATAATTATTAGGGCTCGTCTATGCTATCTGAATTCTGTTAGCTTGGGTCTACAGAGCAACCATTGTTTTAACTTATAAAGACTACACCAAGCAAAATGCTAGCCTAAGCTTTCTAAACTGCTGTCAGCCATGTTCTGCTGCTTTTAGCCATGGGCAACCCTTCAGCCATTTTGTGTTGCTCTTAGCTATGGGCAGCCCCAACACCTTCTATGGCAAGTAAATCCTCTCTCACGTAAGAAAACCAAAACTGCCCAGAATAGTCCAGATGTGGTCTTACCGAGACCCTATATAATTGCAGTAAGATGTCCTTACTTCTGAAACAAGCACAGAAAATTCTGGAGAAATTCAGCAGGTCTGGCAGCATCAGTTGAGAGCAAAGCAAAGTTAACATATCAAGTCCAGTGTGAATGTTTTTCAGACTGCAGAATGTTATTTTTCATTGACTGGTGAACAATGACGCCCAAATTCCTTTATACATTCACATTACCCAATATATTGCCATTAGATATACACTACCTTTTTCTTCACACCGAGTGCATAACTTCATATTTATCTACATAATGTTACATGTGCCATGTGTTAGTCCACACATTCAATTTCTCTAGATCAGCCCGAAATCTCCTCACATCCTCTTCATGACTCATTAACCCACCTAGCTTTGAGTCATGAGCAACCTTTGAAATATTGTCTTTGCTTTCCTCATTCAAGCTATTAATATGTATTGAGAATAGCTGGCTCCCAAGTACAGGTTCCTGTGGCATGCCATTAGCCACCTCCTGCCACCAGAAAAAAAAAACATTTATTTCATAACAAGCATGGGGCTGGATGAACACAGCAGGTCAAGCAGCATCATAGGAGCAGGAAAACTTGACGTTTCGGGCCTAAACCCTTTCTGATGAAGGGTTTAGGCCCGA
>JAHRHZ010000061.1:21887276-21989776 GCA_024137785.1 Ginglymostoma cirratum
GGCCTAAACCCTTTCTGATGAAGGGTTTAGGCCCGAAACGTCAAGTTTTCCTGCTCCTATGATGCTGCTTGACCTGCTGTGTTCATCCAGCCCCATGCTTGTTATCTCGGATCCTCCAGCATCTGCAGTACCTTTTATCTCTGATAACATTTATTTCATGTCTACTTCCAGTCTATCGACCAATCCTCAGTCCTTTCCAATAAATTACCAGCAATCTGGTGTGCCTTAATTTTGCCCACTAGCCCTATACATGATCCCTTATCAAAAGCCTACTCGAAATCCAAATACACCACATCCAGTTATTCAACTGTATCTACTCTTCTAGTGACATCCTCAAAACGCTGCAGCATGTTAGTTGATAGAATGTTGGAAGATGACTATCTTGCATCTAACTCACACCCACTACAGTTAAGTGAGTTGCCTCGTAACTTTCATTGAAACACCTCCAATACCTTGTGGTTTGGACATTAGAAGATTGAAGATAGAGAGGACTGAGTCACAGTTAAGTATCAGAAAGAATGAACGACAGCCCCAGCGTCTAATCTGAAAGAGTCATTTCACCATAATCAAAAATATTCAAATACCAGAAGTCAACTTAAGGATTTATATCTTCCCATTGGAAAAACACACTAATGTTTCCATTGGCATCTATTTCTTGGATAGGAATAAGATGTTGCAATCTCTTTTTTGCTATTTCATTCCATGCTGGAACTGTTTGAGCGCTCTTGCACATAGTTTTGAAATTGCCTCTTTTGCTATATATCTGGTCTTATGCAATAATGACTGGGCAGTTTTTCCTTTGCGGGGACAATAGACAAAGGGGTGACAGTGGCTGCTGTTCCTTCTGCCCATTGCTTTTGATTCCGAAATGGCATAACTAGCAATCATTTCATAAACTGAACAAATTCACCTCTCGGCTGTCAGGGAGAATCTCTATCTCTTCAGAAAAGGGGCTTAGTCTGTTTACAAATCTCAACTTACTGGTCTATGTGAACAGCTGTGGATAACATGAAGTCTTCTTTGGGCTAAAGAATCTGAAAAAGCTTCATCCCGAATGCCAATTGGGACTGGATATGCCACACAGTGACCGTGGTCTGCCAAATGCAAGAGCTTATTTACAAAACAATTCATACTCCGTCCTGCCTCCTAGCTGTGCTGATTAAACCTAGCACAGTCTATAACTGTGAAATAGGCATCAAGAGCTTTAACTAAATCTTTGTACTTTGCTCTGTCTTACTCTATCCCAGGTTGAGAATTAGTGACATTACTGATGGCGCATGGGTGCCAGCTAACTTGATCTTTATTAGGTATGAGAGCAAACCCTGAGGTGAGACAGCATTAGGTAAACCATTGGTGCCAATCTATCCACTGAGGGCTTCTTGTCCAAAGACTGAGTGAAGTGTTGGGGGTTATCCATTGCTAAAGATGTGAGCATGTTCTGCAGTTAAGTAAGCATGTGAGTTAATTTATCTGTGTTCAGTGGCCTATAAGTATATTTTCAACTGACCCTTCACTAGTCACCTTTTGCAGTCTGGATTAAAGAGGCTTCTTGAAGTTCTCCCACTGTGAACATGACCCCTGATATAGAGGCTGAAAAATCTATCCACACACACTAAGGAAGGGTCACTGGATCCGAGACATTAACTCTATTTTTTTCCTTCACAGATGCTGCCAGACCTGCTGAGCTTTTCCAGCAACTTCTGTTTTTGTTCCTGATTTACAGCATCTGCAGTTCTTTCTGTTTTTATTCTGAAAAATCTATCTCAGATTGACAGAGGCTGATTGCTTTGACATCAAGATTTCCACAGACATTTGACTTGTGCTGACTACTTTGAATGTTCCTGCCACCACTTAGGTTGACCAAGAAGTCTGACTGAAGTAAGGATCGTGAATCATTGCCACCATTGGAGGAAAATCAATCAGAAGTTATAGAAAGAGCGAGATTGCTCTCATGTTGGTGACCAGTAACTCTTGTTAACTGGTTCCACGATACGTATAAGTCCCTAGGAGATGGCATTCTTTGAAGCCTGCTTATTCAGTCCTAAGTTGAAGAGAATTCTCCACGTCAGCAGGTATCGCTGATGCTATATACTACTCCTTGTCATAAAAGGACCTATCCATTATTCTGCAGCATGTGTCCGTGAATGTGTGTGTTTGAATGTGCTGTCGTGTGGCTTAGTGCATGGTTGAATGTGTGTATTTAAGTTGTGATGCTGATCTTGCTAACTTTGATCTTGCCTAGTGCACACCCAATATAATACACCCTGTATGACTCTGTTTAAGTCTTTTTGATCTGTACATCCTTGCTTACTATGATATGCCCATACTGCTCATAAACAAAACGTTTCACTCTACTTAGATCCACATGACAATAAATCAATGTTTCTGAGTAGTTGCTATGCAGGTGAGTGCATCAATGTGTGCTTAAGAGTGTATGAATGTAAATGTGAGTGTGTTTAGATATTTATGAGTAGTTGTGTGTGTACGTGTGAGAGTATGTGTGGGTCAGTGTATGCCCACAAGAGAGCGTGTGAACATGTGTGTGTAGCTGGAGGAACACAGCAGGTCAGGCAGCATCAGAGGATCTGCGGGTTAGGATCCTTCTTCAGAAAGGCTCTCTTTAATAATATTCTGACAATAATAACTTTCTGAAGAAGGGTCCTGACCCGAAACGTCAACTTTTCTGCTCCTCTGATGCTGCCTGGCCTGCTGTGTTCCTCCAGCTCCACACCGTGTTGTCTCTGACCCAACATCTGCTATTCTTGCTATCTTTTTGTGAACATGTGTTTTGTCTCCTACTGTGCCAGAAGGAATTTAGAGCAAAATGATGAATTTCCTCAAGTGGAAGGATTCAATATAGGAAGAACAGTTTGCATGTAAGTTGACTGAGGAGTTAAGCTTTGGTACTAAGCTCAACATCAGAAAATAGGATTAATTTAAAGAAGATTTACAGGGAACAGTCAATAGATTGGTAACCGTAAAAAAAACCAAACATTACAACTGATCAACTTCTGCGTCTGAAGAGAGGAGAAAACAGTAAGGTTGAATTAGGGATAAGAGCATGTTGAAAGAGGAGCTTAAGTGTTCACACTTTACTACTATGAAGATTAGAGATAGACACTTGGAATTAGTGATGTTGGCAGCCAGTGATTTTATTGACAATTGAGACACCGAGAGATAAATAGTTATAAATATAAGAGGGACAAAAACATGGGAGATAAGAAAAGTTTGGAAATATAAATTTATTAAGAAGAGTCACATAGCAAGTTCAAGAGTAAATATAGCTCCAAACCATAAGATTCATAACCAGTAAGACTAAAAATATGTAATGTTATATAATTGGTAACAGATATTGAAAGTTCAAATTAGCTGAATAGCTGTTTCGTTAACTGCTTGCTGTTACGAAGGATTATAACTTTATAGTCAGAAGAAAATGAAATGCTCTAAAGACAAAGTAGGCAGAACAGTGAACATGGTGAAAGTACAAACAAGTTCACAGATCAAACTATTTCTTACACAGCAGTCAATTACAAAAATCCAACCGCTTCGCAAATGTCCTTTAGGGAAGGAAATACACTGGGCAAAGTCAAATCTGATAACTGTGTCATGTCATACCGTTGAATTATGACAGACTTGTGAAGTGGTAACAAAACATTTAGTTCAGGGCTACCAAGTTTGTTTAAAAAAATGCTGACAATAGCCACTGCCCTACAGTGTATAAGTCATGCTGTATCAGATTTCGATAATATAGGATGAAATAACTCCAAAGAGGCTGGTACCCTGTCACCAAGTCACCCTTTATTTGCACACAAAGTGCCCTGGACACTGATCTGGGTCCCACAGAACCAGCTATCAGAGTGAACAGGATGTCTGACACTCCTGTTCTTTTCTGTCAGTCAGGACTCCTTGATTGGGCCAGATTAACAGCCCCAATCGGGGGTTCATTTCCCTCCAACTCTGTCTCTGATACAGGCCATGTGTAATGCACAGTTGCTCGCCTTTCGCGCCCAGAGCATCTCAGGAGAAATTAGTTCTCTTCTTTAGGCAGCACAGGCATTGAGGCGACAACTTCCGCTGTGTCCATCTCATATTTCAAGGTATCTTCAATGCTGGGCAGAGAGGGAGAACACATGGGTTCCAGAACAGTCGGAAAGACTGTCGGGGAGCTGGGTACATTTCGCTCCCGCACTGTTTGCGAGTTTGTAACTTTCATATGGTCCACATGTTTGTTCAGGACCATCAATCCTACTCAAACTTTAAATGTCACTGGACCTCACATCAGCCATGCCTCTTAGCCACGCAGGGCCATTCTCGTGGCTCCTACACCAAACTTTGCCCCTGAAGTAAAATTTCTCACTCGCTTAGCAGAGTCTTGTGTCTGGCATTGACGTTCCTGATGTCATTTCACCCTCCTCCCTAGTTTGGGGAGATCAGATTTAACCCGGTGTGCAGTCTTCTTGCAATTAGTAACTCTACAGGAACTATTCCTGTAGTCCTGTGGTCCTACAATCAAATAGGACCCAAAACCAATGGGTGGCACAGTGGCTGAGTGATCAGCACTGCTGCCTCACAGTGCGAGGGACCTGGGTTCAATTCAACCCTTGGGTAACTGTCTGTGTGGAGTTTGCATGTTCTCCTTGTGTCTGTGTGGGTTTCCTCCAGGTGCTTTGGTTTTGTCCCACAGTCCAAAGATGTGCATGATAGGTGGATTGGCCAGGCTAAATTGCCAATAGTCTCCAGGGAGATATGTACGTTTGGTGGATTAGCCATGGGAAATACAGGGTTACAGGGAAAGGGGAGGGGAATGGGTCTGGGTGGGATGGTCTTCAGAGCGTCAGTGCAGACTTGTTGGGCCGAATGGCCTGTTTACACATTGTAGGGATTCTATGGTTCTATGAATTTGGTATCTAGTGAAGCTATAGGTTGTTTCTTTAAGCCTGCCTTCAAAGTTTGGACTTCCCTTTTTTCCAGACCATTGGATGATGGATAGTGTGGAGTTTTCCACACATGGCAAATGTACCATTCAACTTTAGGAAATACTCAAATTCTCTGCTGGTAAATTATGGCCTGTTGTCTGTGACCAACACTTCCAGGAGTCTGTGCACTGCAAAAGATACTTGCAACTTTTCTATCATTCTCCCCATATTTGATGAATGAACTCTATGTACATCCAACCACTCACAGCACGCTCCCACAATGACTAAGAACATTGAGCCCATGAAAGGACCTGCATACTCGACATGTCACCGAGCCCAGAGTTTACTGGCCATTCCCATGAATGCGGGGGAGCTTCTGAAGGTAATTTTTGACCTTGTTGGCAGTCTGGGCACTGCCTCACCAATATGGCTGTGTCTGCATCCAATCCTGGCCACCAAACATAATATCTCACCCACACCTTCATTTTTGAAGCCATGGTGGATTTCAACGAGTATCTGGCGGCAACATTTACTCGGGACGATCACTCTAGCTCCCCATAACTATGTGGCTTCCTCTATTTTTATCCAGTCTCTCCAGGCCCAGAAAGGTTCCAATTCTGGTTGCGATCGTCCTTTGGTTTCCCCATCACCACCAACTGTTTCAGTTTTGCCAGGACTGATACTTTCTGTGTCCAAAATCTGATATTGTCAACTGTGACTGGAAGTATGCCCAGAAAATTTAAACCCATTATGGACTCTTCCAGTGGTGGTCCCATGGGTTAGTGTATCTGCCAGGGAGAGGGAACTGAATGCATCTGCATTTGGTACTGACCTTACAGAGAATGTTCCGATTTGCAGTTATACATACTTGGTAGTGTTAGAGCCCACCGCTGAATTCAGCCTGAAGACATGGGTGGCACTGCCTTGTCTTTTTTAAGTAGACTTGGCAGGGCTTTGTGGTCTATTATTATTACACATTTACATCAGTAAAGGTTTTGGTGGAACTTCATGACTTCAAATGTAACCGCGAAACCTTCCTTCTCTATCTGGGCGTTTTTTCCGCACTATATTAGTCAAAGTCCTGGATGCTTATGCTATTGTGTGCTCCTCTCCATTGGGCCACCTATACAGGCGCTGTCGGGGTGCATTGCATGTCAGTACGAGATCTTGCTTAGGATCATAACGTGCCAACATATTTGAAGATGATAGTTGTTTCTTCACTTCCCTGTATGGCTACGCAACCATCCCCAAAGCAGACTCTTTTTTAAGACTTGATGCAATGATGCCAGAATAGAGGTCAGGTTATGTATTCGCCAGTCCAAGGAAGGTCCGAAGCTCCAGTACAGACTTGGGAACCTGGGCAGCTAAACCATTCTTACTTAATTGTCCAAATGGTGTAAATCAGTCTTATTAACTCTGTAGCCTAAGTAAGTCACTTGAGGTGCCTGCAACACACATTTTTTCCTGTCTAAGATTTACACCCATTTGAGAGAAATGTCGGACGACAATGTCCAAGCTCTCTAAGTGCTCCTTATTGGTCTTACCTGCTATTAGAATGTCATCTGGATAAATGGTGAAGTGGGTAGATCTTGTAAAATGTTCTCCGTCATCTGTTGAAAAATTGCACAGGCTAACAATCCCCCAAATGGCAGTCTTTTATACAGGTACATTAATTGGAGCAGACTACTGGGAATCCTCATCTAACTGCAATTGCAGTCCACGTGGCTCATGCCAAGTTTTGTAAAGGACAGCCCTCCTGCTAGCTTTGCATATAATTCCTCTATGCAAGGGATTGGGTATTTATCCAGCTATAAAAAGCAGTTTACCATTTGTTTAAAATTTCCACAAAGGTGAACTGTGCCTTCAGGCTTCACTATTGTTTTGGCCGATGTTGCCCTTTCTGCAAATTGCAATGGTTTGATGATTCCTTCGTTTTCCAGACTCCTGATTTTGCCTGTAATGCAAATGGCACTGAGTGGACCTTGCAGAATCATGGAATTACTTCCTGGTCAACATGCAAGGTGGCCTTGGCTCCTTTGATGAAAAACTTCCTGAAAAATGTTCAGGTATTTCATAAGGGCTTCGCTCAGGCAGCCATTTGCTAATCAAAAAATGTCAAGCCAATCTAGGTGAATCTTTCTCAACCAATTTCACCCCATCAGGCTTGGGCCTGAACCTTTAAGCACTATCAGCGATAACCGAACCAGCTGCTGCTCATAAGAGACTGGAACTGAAGCTGTACCCTTAATCTTTGAAGGTTCCCCAGTAGAGCTTTTCAAATTGCCAAGTAAAACCCACAGCATCTCAGGATTAGGGGAGGCTTAGGATCATAATATTCCTTAACTAAATCCGTCAACTCTTGAAAGTTTTTAATATCTGTTGCCTTAGAGAAGGTCGGGCTCCAATAACCAAAAAAGCTATGGGTCCACAAACTGTCAGGAGAATTACTTGTTGCTTTTATCTGCCCCAATATCATTTGACTGGAAAAAAACTAACACATTGTTTCCGCATACTGGGCCTTGCCTTTGACGGCAGGATCAAACAAGTCAAGCTTCTCAAATAACGGCACGATGCCAGAAATGTTTATGCTAACTAAACGACAACTCTTGCGAGCAAATTTCATCAAAAGCACACTTTTCTCTCATCGCTACAGAAATAACACCACAGAGGCTAGTTTCCAATCATGAAGTCACCCCTTTTATTTATATGTATAATCATAGAATCCCTACAGTGTGGAAACAGGTCATTTGGCCCCACAAGTCCAGACCGCGCCTCCGAAGAGCATCTCACCCAGACCCAATCCCTTAATTTCCCATGTCTAGCCCGAAGAGACCATGACACTGGTCCAGCTTCCTTGGGGCCAGCTCTCAGAGTGAACAGAACCTCTGACACTCCTGTTGCTACTTGTCAGCCAGGGTAATAGTTGGCAGGTCATGTTACAGCTGTATAAGACTTTGGTTCGACCACATTTGGAATACGGCGTACAGTTCTGGTCACCACATTACCAAAAGGATGTGGATGCTTTGGAGAGGGTGCAGAGGAGGTTCACCAGTATGTTGCCTGGTATGGACAGCGCTAGCTATGAAGAGAGGTTGAGTAGATTAGGATTATTTACTTTAGAAAGATGGAGGTTGAGGGAGGCCCTGATTGAGGTCTACAAAATCATGAGAGATATAGACTGGGTGGCTAGCAAGAACCTTTTTCCCAGAGTGAGGGACTCAATTACTAGGGGCCACGATTTCAAGGTGAGAGGGGAAAAGTTTAAGGGAGATATGCGTGGAAAGTTCCTTAAGCAGAGGGTGGTGGGTGCCTGGAACACGTTGCCAGCTGAGGTCATAGAGGTGGGCACGATAGCGTCATTTAAGATGTACCTAGACAGATACATGAATGGGCAGGGAGCAGAGGGATACAGATCCTTGGAAAATAGGCGACAGGTTTAGGTAGAGGATCTGGATCGGCGCAGGCCTGGAGGGCCGAAGGGCCTGTTCCTGTGCTGTAATTTTCTTTGTTCTTTGTTCTTTTGTTCTTTGACAGAGATATTTACATACGTCAAATGGAAAGAAAATGCTTTTCCTTCAGTCAGTTCAAAATGAACTTGGTCGTGGAGATGTCAAACAAAGAATTCAGGGGAAACACAGCATAATTACAATGTGGAACTCACAACTACAAGGAATAGTTTTTGTTTTATTCACCAACGGGATGTGGGCATTGCTGGCTGGGCCAGCTTTTATTACCCATGCCTAATTGCCCAGAGGGTAGTTAACAGTTAAGGCCATTGCTCTGGGTCTGAAACACAGAAAGGCCAAGCTAGGTAAGGGTAATGGATTTCCTTCCCTTAAAGGGATGGGTGAATACAGATAGGGCTTTTCCTCACAGTCAGCAATCATTTCATGGTCATCATCAAACCCTTTAATTCCAGATTGTTTATTGAATTCAAATGCATTATCTGCAGTGATGGGATTTGAACCCAAGTCCCAGAATATTAGCTGAGTTTCTAGATTACTATTTTGGCAATAATACTGTCAGACAGAGTTTGATTTCAGAGGAAGTTGGATTGGTCCTTGAAATAGACAGGAGTAGAAGGATATGCGGATAGAGTTTGATGAGGGCGAGATGGAAAAGGACCATTTAGAATATTAATACCAGCATGGACAAGTTAGACTGAAATGTTTCAATTGAAATGTAATCATGTATAAGTGCCCGTTCTAATCTGCGATGTCATGTGATATCTAGCACGAGGCATATACAATGGAGGCAGAAATCCCAAACCTCACTTCAATAAATTCCTTGTATTGAACACATAAGATAAAACTGTGGATTGCAGTGGTTCAAGAAAGTAGCTCATTACAACCTTCCGAAAGACAATAAGGCGAGGTAAGTAAATGCTACTGAGCCAGCAAAGTCCACATCCTGTGAATGAATATGAAATAAAGGTTGTACTGTTGCAGAGCCAGAGCCAAACTTATCAGCCAGGATGAGGGGTCATAAATGTGTGATCTAGTGGCTCCTGTGGTAGGGTCCGTATCTCCAGGGTGAAACAGCCAAGGAAAGTGCATTCCTTACTCAGCCAAATGGATCAAATATTGGGTTCAGCAAATCGCAAAGTGTTACAGTGTTGAAGGAGGTCATTCAGCCCACTGTGCTTATACCTACGCATTAAATAAATATCACAACCTGGTGCTAATCTCTTGCTTTATCTCCATACTCCTGTACATTATTTTTATCCAAATAACCATCCAATACCCTCTTTAATTGAAGAGGGTATTAATTGAACCTGTCTCCACCACGTTTCCAGGTAATGAATTTCAGACCTTAACAGCTCACTGTGTGTCAAAAGTTTTGCCTCTCTTCTCTCTTGCTTCTTTTACACATCACTTTAATTCTATGCCCTCTTGTTCTTCTTCCTTTTAGGGTGTGGGAACAATTTCTCTCTATCTACTCTGCTCAGCTCACTCATGATTTTGAAAAATTCTGTCAGGTTTTCTCATGGCTTTGCTCCCTTCAAGGCAAAGATCCCTAACTTCTTTCATCAATCCTCATCTCTAGAACTATTCTTGGAAACCACTTGCGTACTTTCTCCATTATGTCCATAACCTTCTTATAATGTGGTACTGAGATCGCTACACAATACTCAAGCTGTGGTCTAAGAAGTGTCTTTTACAACTGTAAATCCTTCCAACATACGCCAATGGCGTCAGTAAGATTTGGAGAGATTCCTGGTCAGTCATATAGTTAAAAGAAAATTGAACCTTCCAGCATCATTATCCATAGCTCCGGAATAAAACATGCATAGATTAATGCATGTCATCATAGCAATGCAGGATGCTTGAGGGATTGTTGCCTCAGTTGTCAGGGCAACTGGTTGGGATTATATTGGTGCCAAGAGCACAGAGTCTGACCCCTGCTCTGGCTGGGCAGGTCCGTGAAGAAAAATGGAGTCAGTATCAATGCAGAATGCAAGGAAGGGAAAAGTCTAATGAAGCTAGGAAATGAAAATGTTGTTGTTTAATGGTTGGGGTATTACTACAGGGAAAACCTGGCATTCATGCTGTTTGCCTGCCCAAGCGGCATCAAGCAAATATCATCTTAAATGAGATTGAAGTTTTAGCTTTATTTCAAAACTCATACTGCTGAGCTAAAAAGGTTAAACTAGCTGGACAGGTTGAGCAGACTTGGCTTCTATCTCCTTAGCTGCAGACAGTACAAAATAGTGCTCTCGTGGTACAGTGATAGTGTTCCTACCTCTGGGTTAGGAGACCCTGGTTCAGTTCCCATTAACTCCAGGGGTATATTATAACAGGCTGATTAAAGAATTGAAATGATGAAGTGTTGATTTTTTTAAAAAAATGCTCATTTGGGGGTATGGTGTTCAAAATGTGGTTCCCGTCCCTAATTGTGCTTGAGAAGTTAATGATAAAATGCCTCTTTGAACTGTCACAGTTTATTTATGTAGGTACACCTACTGTGCTATTGGGGAGTGAGTTCCAGCATATTTAGGACAGAACAAGTAGAGCACAGCGAAATTGTTTCCTCTGGTGGAGGAAATCCAAGGAAACATGGTCTTAAATTTTGCTTTTCATAGATGAAGTGAGGAAGTGCCTTTTCACACCGAACAATGGAAATCTTAAATTCACTTACATAGAAACACAGAAGACAGGAGTAAGAGCAGGGCATTAAGCCTTTCGAGTCTGTCTCACCATTCAATGTGATCATGGCTGATCATTCAACTCAATACATTGTTCCTGCTTTCTGCCCATGCGCTGTGCTCCCTTTAGTCCTTAGAATTATAGCTAACTCCTTCCTGAAAACATTCAGTGTTTGGCCCCAATCTCTTTCTATAGCAGAGAATTCCACAGGCTCACCACTCTGTTCTCTAAGATGCTGTTGAGGATTAGTGAAATTTGTATTTGGCTAGGTCAAGGTTGCAAAATGGAGGTGAGTGGATGGACTTAAGATGCAGATCAGTGATAGTCTAATTGAAGGGTGGGACAGTGTCAAGATACTTTTTGGCATATTCTTGATTCAACGTTCCTGTGAATGACCGTGTGGTCTGGCTCTGATCATTGCAGCTTTGTTGTTTTATGCATGGTACACTGATGCCTGGTTATATCTTATTTACAAAATGACACTGTTCTCTGTGTTGAAATCTCCAGATGTAAAGAGAATCTACTGTCGCCCTTCCCACACTACCAAGGTGCAAGTATGTGGGTAGAAATGCCAGTTTTAAAAGGACTTTCTTGTGTTGTATACTTGCTTCAGGTTTTATTGTAATACAAAACTTCAATGAGAAAATGATGACTATATTAACATTGCAAACATTGCAACAATTCTGACATGATTAACAAAACCCTCTCTTTAGTATAAGATAACAAAGTGTGGAGCTGGATGAACACAGCAGGCCAGGCGGCATCAGAGGAACAGGAAAGCTGCCATTTTGGGCCGGGACCCTCCTTCTGAAAAGGCCTTTCTGCATCAGCAGTTCTTGCTATCTCAGTGATTTATAAACCCATTGCGAAGCCTCCAGCAACTGCAGTTCTTGCTAACTCTCTCTCTTTATTATTCTGGCTGCCCTTCAATATGGATGCCATTTCATCCCAAGTCAGATACTCACCTCGTTAATAGGACACCCCCAAATTGCACACTGAACCTTATACAAAACTTACAGATATAAATGAATATTGACCCATACTAAGAATAAGATAGGGTTCTGCATAGTGTAATGCTAGGTTACATTACTGGAAGAATCTCTTGAGGACTGAACTGTTGAAATTTGAGTTTAAATCTTACTATGGAGCTGGTGAATGTAAATTCAGTCATTGAAGTAACTGTTGAATATGTTAGCATCATTTTTTACCATTGAAGCATAGAAATAAAGAAAATAGGCCATTCATCCCTTTGAACCTACTCTCCTATTCAATGTGATCATGGCTGATAAATTAACACTGTCCCTTGTTCCTGCTTTCCCCCTTTACCCTTTGATCCCTTCAGACCTAAGAACCATATCCAATTCCTTCTTGAAAACATGCAATATTTTGGCCTCAACCATTTTCTGTAGCAGAGAATGCCATAGGCTCATCATTTTCTGGGTTAAGCAATTTCTCCTCACCTCAGTCCAAAAAGGCCCGCAGCATATCCTCAGACCTAAATGCCTGGTTCTGGATTCCCCAGTCATCAGAAACGTCCTTCCTGTGTTTACCATGTCTGGTCCTGTTGGAATCATATAGGTTTATATAAGACCCCAATACTGTGAGCAGTTTTGGGCTCTGTATAGAAGGAAGGATGTGCTGCCCTTGGAAGAGACCCAGATGAGGTTTACAAAAATAATCCGGGGGGATGAAGAGCTTGTCATATGGGGAGCAGATGAGGGCTTTGGGTTTGTATTTGGTGGAGTTTAGAAGAGTGAGGGTGGGATCTCATTAAAACTTAGAGAATATTGAGACACCTGGATAGAATGGATGTGGAGAAGATGTTTCCACTAGCAGGAGAGACTATGACATGAGGGCACAGCCCTCCAGAATGGAGATGAGTGGGAATTTCTTCAGCCAGAGGGTGGTGAATCTGTGGAACTTATTGCCACAGAGGACTGTGGAGGCCAAGTCATTGAGTGTATTTAAGGCAGAGATAGATAAATTCTTGATTAGTAAGGGGATCAAACGTTATGGGGAGAAGGCAGGAGAAAAGTGGTTGAGAAACATGTCAGCTATGACTGAATGGTGGAGCAGGCTTGAGAGACCAAATTCTGCTTAAATATCTTATGGCCTATTTGGGGGAGGAGGGCGAAAGGAGATGCTGTAGTTTGGTGACCTCAAAGCCACCCTGAGTCACTGGCCCCCACTGGCAGGATCCTACGTCTGCCCAGCTGGCTAGTTCCTGTCATCTCAGAGGGCATAGCGGACAAGTGACCTGTCTCACTCGGTTACCTGTTTGCAGTGTATTGAAAATTACATTTTATGTTTTGTTCTCTTGAGGTTGCAAATGTACTAGCAATGTGCATCTACTAGGAGGAGATGATATATAATCCGCATTTAAGAGCTAATCCGAATTCCAAATGCCTCTGGCTAAACACAAAGCTGTTTCAGGTGACAGAGAGATAATGCTATTGGGCTGCTAAACCAGAGATGCAGGTTGGGGGCCTGGGTTCACATCCCACCATGGCAGTTGGTGGTATTTGCATTGGTAATGATGTTATGAAACTACTGGTGTCTGTTATTTAAAAACATCTGGTTCACTAACAACCTTGAGGGAAGGAAACTGTCATCCTTACCTGGTCTGGCCAACATGTGACTCCAGACAACTGCAATGTGGCTAATTTGTTAACTTCCCTCTGAATCAGCCAAATGAGACACTCAGCTCGAGTGCAATTAGGGATGGAAAGCCAGTGTTATTGAAAATATTATTTTTAGTTGAATTACATTATTAATTAATCATTCTGAACATACTAAGTTTTTCTTATGAAACATTCAATGTTAAATGGTGGACCCAGAGGCTTTGAATATTTTTAGAGCAGGGGCAGATTGATTCTTGACAAGGAAAGCTGTCAGGGAGAGGCAGGAATAAAAAGCCATGATTTTTGGGACTGACAGCACACCAGATTCTAATTCATACATTCATATTTTACTGAATGCCACTTGGTGATGGTGAGTGGGTGAGGGAAGTAGTTTGGCAAGGGGGTTGGTTGACATTCGTGTAAATAGGCAACAAGCTAAGTGAAATAACTCAATGAAGGCCGGTATCCCATCACCCAGTCACCCTTAATTTACACATGCAGGGTACATGACACTGACCCAGCTAGCGTAGAGCTGGATCATAGAGTGAGCAGAACCCCTGACACTTCTGTTTACATCTGTCAGCCAGGGCTCCCTGATTGTATCAGACTAACAGCCCCAATCAGGGAACTCAAATTCTATGAGGTCCACCTGGCTGATCTAGTTATAAATCATACAATAAGGTGACAGTGTGTAGGGGAGAAGTTTGCAGGTGGGAAGTTTGGTGAGGTACCAGGCTGGCAGGTGTGTGGTGTGGTATAATGGCAGGTGGGTCAGGGAGGCTATGTGGTACTGGCAGGGTGGGGCAGAGGTTGAATGACAGACACATGAAGGGGCGGTGAAGGGAGTGGGAATTCAGACGGTGAAGTCAGGCCAGGGAGTTGGGAGGGGCGCAATGTAGGGCTGTGGGCTATCAAAGGTTTGGGTCATGGGGTGGGGAGTCAAAACATCGGGGTTTTTTGAGTCAGGGTCGGTTGGTTTTCACAGGGAGGCAGATCAAAGCTGCGGAGGGTGGCAAAGTCAGCTCAGGGTGGTGTTTGGGTCGTGCAGTCAGGTTGGGTGGTCATCAGGGTCGTTGGACTCAGGGGATAGTGTCGGGTAGGGGAATTAGTCAGAGGCGTTCAGCGTTTCGAATGATTTGATTTATCATTGTCACATGTACCGAGACACAGTGAAAAGTATTATTTTGTGTGCTAACCAAATAAAGCATATCTTATATAATGCATAAAGGAAATAACCAGAATACTAAATGTAGTGTTATAGTTGCAGAGAAGGTGGAGAGAAAGATCAAATTTAATATATTTGGGGTCCGTTCATAAGTCTGATAACTGCAGAGAAGAAGCTGTCCTTAAATTTTTTGGCTCAAACTTCTATATCTTCTCCCTGCAGGAAGATGTTGGAAGAGAGTATAACTGGGGTGGGAGTGATCTTTGATTATGCTGGCTGCTTTCCCAAGGTAGTGGGAAGTATAGCTGGAAGGAAGACTGGTTTTGTGATGGACTGGGCTGGATTCACAACTCTCCGTAATTTCTAGCAGACTTGGGCAGAACATTTGCCATGCCAAGTTGCAATGCATCCGGATAGGTGGTGGTGCTGTAGGGAATATCAATAATGAATTAAATTGGGGGGGGGGAATGATCCCAGGGTTTAGAGCAGGTTTTAGTTCCTCTGCTTTTTCCTGGGTTAACTATTCAGGTAAATGAGTCTGAGCCCTAAATCTCTGACTCTAATGCAGTGGATTTTCAAAGAATTTTAGACACTAGGCAATTGTCCGTAATAAAATTAAAATTTATGATATTAAACTTTCTAGAAACCTCCAATTTAGTTAAAGACATCAGGGGCTCAGCATGGTCCTATCATGTAACTCCAGCCGACATTGCTATTACAAGGACCTGCCTATTGAGAGCTCTGGGCTGCATTTCCAACGCAGAGGCAGATGATCAGCCTGTGCAGGGATATCATTACAGCCTGCTGGACCAGGTGGGACTTAAACCCAGCTCTCGTTGGCTCAGTGGTAGGGACACTGCCACCGCATCTCAACAACCCCTCAGGCTCAGAAGTAAAACTGTTACCTGTAACTGACCTACCTGAACTGGTTTAATGGATGTTGCTGGATTGGATCGAGCTCTGTGCAATAGGGAGAAGAAACTGTAGGCAGAACAATAAAGTCACGGGCACCTCATTTGAGCCAGCGAAAATAATAATGCAATATAAATAAGGTATTAAACACACACTTTATTGCTCATTTGCAACTGTTGTGGAAGGATAGGGAAATTACATTATGTTGCTGTTTCTCAGTAGCTGGTGAAGTTAATACAGTACATTGAGTCCAGACGGCGCAATAATATAGAATCATTGTCCCTGCTATTGAGAGTGAAGGGCATAAAGTATAGCAGATGGGTGAAATCAGACAATATGTTGCTCTGTGATTAATCAGTGGGTAACAACTGAACTGAAATTCATTTGAATCTGTTTAAAGTCTCCTCATCCATATGAGCACACATCCCCTTTGCCATTAACTGGCTAATTGGCAGACCAGGAATGCGGATCGTGCCACAGCTAACATGGGCAATGATTCATTCCTGGGGAGATGTGAATCCACACATTGAACTAAAAATGATTGCGGCACAGCCTTTAGAAGCAGATGTACAGTGTTGTGTGAACTGTCCTCATTGTCGATCATAGAGTTTGAGGCTGGCATTGCCCACCTGGCATCCATTTGCTGCCACCTTCCTCTTTTGGATTAGGGATCCACAGGAGCTGGTCTGATCTAGTGAGAAAAATGCACTTTTAATTCTAACAAGAATAGGCCCTTATTGTAAACATGAGGTAGTTTATTACATGTTAGCAACTAAGTACTGGTTGCAGTGATGTGATGGACATTGTCACAGCGAATATGAGGAAGACCAGAATGTTAGCTCTTGACCCTTCGAACACCTGAGCTCACAAGTCCATATAGGGAGGCATGGTGGCTCAGTGGTTAGCACTGCTGCCTCACAGTGCCAGAGATCTGGGTTTGATCCTGCCCTCAGGTGACAATCTGTGTGGAATTTTGCTCATTCTCCCCGTGTCTGCATAGGTTTCATCTGCATGCTCCGTTTTCCTTCCACAGTCCAAAGATGTGCAGGTTAGGCGGATAGGTTGTGGGAGATGAAGGGTTAGGAGATAAGGTCTAGATGGATGCTCTTCAGAGAAGCTGTGTGGACTCAATAGGTTGAATGGCCTGCTTCCACACTGTAGGGATTCCATGATGATATAGAATCACCATAGTGGGTTCTGCTTGATGCACTCCTTAATAACAGTTTCAAACTCTTGAACATCTCATGGTTCCAGAGGGCCAGGTAGCACTCTGTGAATCTATGTGGACAATGTTATTACACTGTAGGGGAGGCAATAGCCTAGTGATATTATCGCTATCACTAACGACTGTTAATCCTGAGACCCAGATAGTGTTCTGAGGACCTGGGTTTGAATCCCACCATGTCAGGTAGTGTAAATGCCTACAACCGTACCTCTTGCATTTCCTGAACTTCTGCCCGCACATCCCCTCTCCCCAACAAACATAAAGACAGAATCCCCTAGTCCTCACATATCACCTCACCAACCTGAGCTTCCAACTTATCATTCTCCGCCACTTCCGCCACCTACAATCGGACCCCACAACCAAAGTGTTATTTCCTCCCTCACCCCTATCTGCCTTTCAAAGGGACTGCTGTCTCTGTGACTCCCTTGTCCACTCCACACTCCCCATTATCCCCACCACCCCCTGCACCTTTCCCTGCAACCACACAAAGTGCTACCTCTGCCCTTACACCTCCCCCCTCACCTCCATTCAAGGCCCAAAACAAATCTTTCATACTCGGGTTTCATCTGCACATCCATCGACTTGATCTACTGTATCCATTGCTCCAGATGTGGCCTCCTCTACATTGGTGAGACCAAGCGTAGACTCGGAGACCATTTGGTAAAGCATCTACGCTCTGTTTGTGATGAACAACAACACATTTTGGTCACCAACCATTTTAACTCCCCCTCCCACTTCCAGAATGACATGACCGTCCTGGTCCTCCTTCAGTGTCACAATGACACCACGCGCAAAATAGAGGAACAACACCTCATATTCCGCCTCGGGAGTCTACAGCCTGATGGCCTAAACATGGAATTCACCAGTTTTAAAATCTCCCCTCATGGCCTCATCCCATGCCCAACACTCTCTCTCATCCCCGCCTCCTTGAACTGACGCAACCTGTATATCTTTTCTCCCACCTATCTGCCCCACCCATCCCACTGACCAATTCCCACCGCTGCCTACCTGCACTCACTTATCACCATCCCACCTACCTTCCCCAGCCCCACTCCTCCTCTAGCTATTTATTTCAGAGCTTCCTTCCCCCTCCCCCAATCCTGAAGAAGGATCCCGACTCGAAACATCAGCTTTCCTGCTCCTCTGATGCTGCCTGGCCTGCTGTGTTCCTCCAGCTCCACACTGTATTGTCTCTGACCCCAGCATCTGAAGTTCTTGCGATCCCTAGTGAGATAGTGAAGTTTGAATTCAATAAAAATCTGGAATTAAGAGCCTAATGATGACCATGATGACCCCCCATGTTTGTGGGGGTCGGGGGGGTGGGGTGGGGGTTCCCATCAAGTTCATTAATGTCCTTTAGGAAAGGAAATTGCTGTCCTTTCCTGGTCTGGTCTCAATGTGACTCCAGCCCACTCTTAACTGCAAGGGTGGAATGATATGCAAGGCGTTTGATAATCTTCCCCGTGGTAGGCTCATTCAAAAGTAAGGAGGCATGGGATTCAGGGAAATTTGGAGTGATACAAAACTAGCTGTCAAATAGAAAACAGAGGTGGTAGTAGATGGAAAGTATTCAGCCTATAGTGTTCCATCAGTGTTCTGCAGGGATCTGTTATGGGGCCTCTGCCCTTTGTGATCTTTATAAATGACATGGATGAGGAAGTGGAAGGGTGGGTTAGTAAGTTTGCCGATGACACGAAGGTGGGTGGAGTTGTGGATAGTGTAGAGGGCTGTTGTAGGTTACAACGGAACATTGACAGGATGCAGAGCTGGGCAAAGGAGTGGCAGATGCAATTCAACCCGGAAAAGTGTGAAGTGATTCATTTTGGAAGGTCGAATTTGAATGCAGAATACAGGGTTAATGGCAGGATTCTTGGCAGTGTGGACCCACAGAGGGATCTTGGGTTCCACGTCCATAGATCCCTTAAAGTTGCTACCCAAGTTGATAGGGTTGTTAAGAAGGCGTATAGTGTGTTGGCTTTCATTGGAGGGGAATTGAGTTTAAGAGCCGCCAGGTTATGCTGCAGCTCTACAAAATATTGGGTAGACCACACTTGGATTATTGTGTTCAATTCTGGTCACGTCATTTTAGGAAGGATGTGGAAGTTTTGGAAAGGGTGCAGAGGAGATTTACCAGAACCGCCTGGACTGGAGGACAGGTCCTATGAGGAAAGGTTGAGGGAGCTAGGGCTTTTTTCATTAGAGCGAAGAAGGATGAGAGGTGACTTGATAGAGGTGTAGAAGATGACGAGAGGCACAGATAGACTGGGTACCCAGAGACTTATTCCCAGGGCAGAAATGACTATTATGAGGGGGCATAATTTTCAGGTGATTGGAGGAAGATTTAGGGGAAGATATCAGAGGTAGGTTCTTCACACAGAGAATGGTGGGCGTGTGGAATGCGCTGCTGGCAGTGGTAATGGAGTCAGATACTTTAGAGCCATTTAAACGATTCTTGGATTGCAACATGGAGGATAGTAAAGTGTAGGGTATGCTCTTGATCTTATTAAGATAATAGGTCAGCACAACATCGTGGGCTGAAGGGCCTGCACTGTGCTGTACTGTTCTATGTTCTATGTTCTTAACTGCTTTCTGGTCATTTGCTAGGCTATCCTGTAATTCCTGCATCCCATGACACCAAAATTGCTGATATAGTGGACGGTGAAGAAGATTATCTAAGATTACAAAGAGGTCTTAATCAATTGGGTCAATGGGCTGAGGAGTGACAGATGGAATTTAATTTGGATAAATGTGAGGCACTGCATTTTGGTAATATAAACAGGGACAATTATATAATTAATGGTAGGGTCCTGGGCTGTAGAAGAGAGACAATTAGACGCTCAGGCACATAATTCTTTGAAATTTGCGCCACAGTTAGACAAGGTGGTTAAGAAGGTGTTGTACAGACTTGCCTTCATTGCTTAGACCTTTGAGTATAGTAGTTGGGACATCATGTTGAGGTTGTACAGGATGTTGGCGAGGCCTCTTTTGGCGTACTGTGTGCAATTCTGGTCACCCTGTTCTAGGAAGGATATTATTAAATGGAGATGGTTCGGAAAAGATTTATCAGGATGTTGCTGGGAATGGCGAGATTGAGTTATGAAAACAGACTGGAAAGACTGGGACTTTTTCCCCTGGAGCATAGAAGGTTCAGGGATGACCTTTCTGAGGTTCATAAAATCATGAGGGGCATCGATAAGGTGAATGACAAGCGTCTTTCACTCAGGTGGGGGAGTTCAAAATTAGGGAGCATATTTTAAAGGTGAGAAGAGAAAGATTTAAAATGGACACGATGTGCAACTTTTTACACAGAGAATGGTTTGTGTGTGGAATGAACTTCCAGAGAAGTGTTGGATGCTGGTACAGTTGCAATGTTTAAGAGACATTTGGATAAGTACATGAATAGGGAAGATTTGGAGGGATGCCTTCGAATCCTTACAGTATGGAAACAGGCCATTCAGCCCAACAAGTCCACACCAACCCTCTGAAGAGCATCCCACCGAGAACCAACTTCTGTAACCCTGCATTTCCCACAGCTAACACACCTAACTTACACATCCCTGAGCACTATGGACAAGCATAGCCATTTCACCTAACCTGTACAGCTTTCAACTGTGGGAGGAAACCACAGCACTTGGCAAAAACCCACATAGACACAGGGAGAATGTGCAAACTCCACACAGACAGTCACATGAGGGTGGAACTGAACCCAGGTCCCTAGTGCTGGGAGGCAGCAGTGTTAACCACTGAGCCACCATGCCATCCTAAGGGCCAAAGTGTAGGCAAGTGAGACTAGTTTAGTTTGGGAACATGGTCGGTGTTGGGCCGAAGGGTCTGTTTCTATGCTGTATGACCCTGACTAACTTCGTGAATTTAAAGAAGAGACAGCAGCTCTAACAGTGTGGTACTTAAACTTTGACTTTGGAGTTAGATTTAATTCTGATTTAATTTCAAGACCAAGTCTAACATAGACACGGCATGCGGGCATTTTGAACATGCACACGTATGTACAGAGCATGCATGTGCACACAGAACAGACATGTGTACAAAATGTATACTCACACACACAGGGCATGAACACATACAATATGTACATACACATGTACATACAGGACATGAACACGTGTACAAAACACATACATGTGCAGAGAGTATGCACCCATACGTACAGAGAATGCACATATGCATGTGGAACATGTACATATGCCCATATAAAGGGACACCCATTCAGTGTACAAGCTCACCCAAGCACACACATATTCCATCTGGTTGAAAGTGCTAAGGAGTGGGAACTCTATCTGATTTATGAGCCTGGAGACAACTCCAGAAATCAATGTTACTCGTGCGGCAGTCTGCAACAAGCATGTTCTTCTTAATGTGTTTTTGTTTTTCACTATGCTTTCAAAATGATTCTTTATTGCCTAATGAATCATTTGGAAGATCACACAGGAGATTGTTGGTATTTTTTTCTCTGGGTGATTGTTACTGCAGCTGTCATTTGGAATGTTTTCTGCTCGTTCAGCTGCTTGCATGGAAGTTTTACCAACATCACTTTAAACTTAATTATCTACACAGCAATGCACTTTTGTAGAACTAGAAAACATTTAGGAGTAAGCCATTTGGCCCCTTCTGTTTCCAAAATGCTACCAATCTCAAACCAGACTCCTGTAACAAATGCCCTAAAGGTCATATATTCATGTGTAAGCAAGGGTTCGAGAATTTTTCATTAAGGCCTGGTTCAGTGAGTTGTATTTCTCTCTGTGTTAGAAAGGATTGAGTTCAAGTCCCACTCTGCAGACTCAAGTACAAAACCCAACTTGATATTTGACTGAGAGATAGTAGGAACTGCAGATGCTGGAGAAGAAACGTCAGCCTTCCTGCTCCTCTGATGCTGCTTGGCCTGCTGTGTTCATCCAGCTCTACACATTGTTATCTCAGATTCTCCAGCATCTGCAGTTCCTACCATCTCTGAAACGAACACAGCGGGCCAAGCAGCATCATAGGAGCAGGAAAGCTTGACGTTTCGGGCCTAGACCCTTCATCAGAAATGGGGGAGGGGAAGAGGGTTCTGAAATAAATAGGGAGAGGGGGGAGGCGGATAGAAGATGGATAGAGGAGAGGATAGGTGGAGAGTAGACAGACAAGTCAAAGAGGCGGGGATGGAGCCAGTAAAGGTGAGTGTAGGTGGGGAGGTAGGGAGGAGATAGGTCAGTCCAAGGAGGATGGACAGGTCAAGGGGGCGGGATGAGGTTAGTAGGTAGGAGATAGGGGTACGGCTTGAGGTGAGAGGAGGGGATAGGTGAGAGGAAGAACAGGTTAGGGAGGCAGGGACGAGCTGGGCTGGTTTTGGGATGCGGTTGGGAGGGGAGATTTTGAAGCTTGTGAAATCCCCATTGATACCATTGGGCTGCAGGGTTCCCAGGCTGAATATGAGTTGCTGTTCCTGTAGCCTTCGGGTGGCATCATTGTGGCACTGCAGGAGGCCCAGGACAGACATGTCGTCTGAGGAATGGGAGGGGGAGTTGAAATGGTTTGCGACTGGGAGGTGCAATTGTTTGTTGTGAACTGAGCGCAGGTGTTCTGCAAAGCAGTCCCCAAGCCCCTGCTTGGTTTCCCCGATGTAGAGGAGGCCACAATGGGTACAGCAGATGGAGTATACCACATTGGCAGATGTGCAGATGAACATCTGCTTGATGTGGAAAGTCTTCTTGGGGCCTGGGATTGGGGTGAGGGAGGAGGTGTTGGGGCAGGTGTAGCACTTCCTGTAGTTGCATGGAAAAGTGCCGGGTGTGGTGGGGCTAGAGGGGAGTGTGGAGCGGACAAGGGAGTCACGGAGAAGAGTGGTCCCTCCGGAAAGCAGACAAGGGTGGGGAGGGAAAATGTCTTTGGTGCTGGGGTCTGATTGCAGATGGCGGAAGTGTCGGATGATGATGCATTGGATCCGGAGGTTGGTGGGGTGGTATGTGAGGACAAGGGGGATTCTTTTTTGGTTGTTATTGTGGGGACGGGGTGTGAGGGATGAGTTGTGGGAAATGCGGGAGACACGGTAGAGGGCGTTCTCGACCACTGCGTGGGGGAAGTTGCGGTCCTTGAAGAAGGAGGACATCTGAGATGTATGGGAGTGGAATGCCTCATCCTGGGACCAGATGTGGCGGAGGCGAAGGAATTGGGAATAGGGGATGGCATTTTTGCAGGGAGGTGGGTGGGAGGAGGTGTATTCTCGGTAGCTGTGGGAGTCGGTGGGCTTGGAATGGATATCAGTTTCTAGGTGGTTACCGAGATGGAGACAGAGAGATCCAGGAAGGTAAGAGAGGTGTTAGAGATAGTCCAGGTGAACTTAAGGTTGGGGTGGAAGGTGTTGGTGAAGTGGATGAACTGTTCGAGCTCCTCGTAGGAGCATGAGGCGGCGCTGATGCAGTCATCAATGTATCGGAGGAAGAGGTGGAATTTAGGGCCAGTGTAGGCACGGAAGAGGGATTGTTCCACGTAACCTACAAAGAGGCAGGCATAGCTTGGGCCCATACACGTCTGCTTTCTGGAGGGACCACGTTCTCAGTTGTCGGCTCCACACTCCCCTCCAGCCCCATTACACCCGGCACTTTTCCCTGCAACTGCAGGAAGTGTTACACCTGCCCCCACACCTCCTCCCTCACCCCAATCCCAGGCCCCAAGAAGACTTTCCATATCAAGCAGATGTTCATCTGCACATCTGCCAATGTGGTATACTCCATCTGCTGTACCCATTGTGGCCTCCTCTGCATCGGGGAAACCAAGCAGAGGCTTGGGGACCGCTTTGCAGATCACCTGCGCTCGGTTCGCAAGGAACAATTGCACCTCCCAGTCGCGAACCATTTCAACTCGCCCTCCCATTCCTCAGACGGCATGTCCATCCTGGGCTTCCTGCAGTGCCACAATGATGCCACCTGAAGGCTACAGGGACAGCAACTCATATTCAGCCTGGGAACCCTGCAGCCCAATGGTATCAATGGGGATTTCACAAGCTTCAAAATCTCCCCTCCCCTAACCGCATCCCAAAACCAGCCCAGCTCGTCCCTGCCTCCCTAACCTGTTCTTCCTCTCACCTATCCCCTCCTCCCACCTCAAGCCGTACCCCTATCTCCTACCTACTAACCTCATCCCGCTCCCTTGACTTGTCCATCCTCCCTGGACTGACCTATCTCCTCCCTATCCCCCCCACCTACACTCACCTTTACTGGCTCCATCCCCACTTCTTTGACTTGTCTGTCTCCTCTCCACCTATCCTCTCCTCGATCCATCTTCTATCCACCTCCCTCTCTCTCCCTATTTATTTCAGAACCCTCTTCCCCTCCCCCATTTCTGATGAAGAGTCTAGGCCCGAAACGTCAAGCTTTCCTGCTCCTATGATGCTGCTTGGCCTGCTGTGTTCATCCAGCTCCACACCTTGTTATATCAGATTCTCCAACATCTGCAGTTCCTATTATCTCTGAAACGAATATGCTTTTATGTGTTGTCTTGGGTGGATGAAGGATATCTCATTGCATTGTTTCAAAGTAGAGCAGTAGAGTTCCCCCAGGAGTCCTGGCCAATATTTATCCCAATCAACACATTAAAGGCAAATAGTTGTGTTGTCTGCCTCATTGAAAAGCAGTGATAATGTGCGATGACAAGGTGTAGAGCTGGGTGAACACAGCAGACCAAGCTGCATCAGAGGAGCAGGAAAGCTGACATTTCGGGCCTAGACCCTTCTTCAGAAATGGGGGAAGGGAAGGGGCTCTGAAATAAATAGGAAGAGAGGGTGAGGCGGATAGAAGATAGATAGAGGAGAAAATAGGTGGAGTGGAGACAGACAGGTAGTACCTGGTTTGCTTCAGGATGTGGTCGAGCAGTTTCAGGGCCACAGTGATTATGAAAGAGTTGCAGTGGGAGGGAGATCCACTGAAACAATTTTAACCCCACTGCAAAGCCTCTTCTAAGGATGCCTACCTTGAAGAAGTTATCCTCCTCCCTCTGGAAAGACCTCAGTGGATCTCTCTACCACTGCAACTCTCTCATAATCGCTTCGGCTCTGAAACTGCTCTACCATATCCTGAAGCAAACCAGGTACTATCTGTCTGTCTCCACTCTACCTATCTTCTCCTCTATTCATCTTCTATCCGCCTCTCCCTCTCTCCCTATTTATTTCAGAACACCCTTCCCCTCCCCCATTTCTGAAGAAGGGTCTCGGCCTGAAACGTCAGCCTTCCTGCTCCTCTGATGCTGCTTGGTCTGCTGTGTTCCTCCAGCTCTACACCTTGTTATCTCAGATTCTCCAGCATCTGCAGTTCCTACTATCTCTGAAGGAGAGATAATGTGCCAAGCTTGTATGTCTCAGCAAGAGCTTTATTTGCAATGTTTTTGAAATGTCTGCTTGCTTTCACTTTCTCAGTCATCACACCCAGACTTAAGAAGTAGTACTCAGCACAGAGATTATTTCCAATCACACAATTCAACAACTGCATAGATTATCTGATGAGGTTTGTCCTTTGTGGGATCTTACAGTGCATTTATTGGTTACTGTACCTCCCTGCAAAGTCTTTTCTTCATTTGGCAAACATCAAAACAGAAACATAGAAGATAGGAGCAGAAGGAGGCTATTCGGCCTGTCAAGCCTAGTCTGCCATTCTTCACGATCATGGCTGATTATCCAACTCAATAACCTAATCCTGCTTTCTCCCAATAACCTTTGATTCCATTCGCCCAAAGTGCTGTATCTAGCCTCTTAAATACAACAATTTGGCATCAACTACTTCCTGTGGTAATGAATTCCACAGGCTCACCACTCTTTAGGTAAAGAAATGTATCCTCATCTCCATCGTAAATCATCTGTCCTGAATCCTCATACTGTGGCCCCTAGTTCTGGGCACACCCACCATCAGGAACATCCTCCCTGCATCAACCCTGTCCAGTCCTGTTAGAAGTTTATAAGTCTCTCTATGAGATTCCCCCTCATTCAGCTGAACTCCAGCGAAAACAATCCCAACCCAGTCAATCTCTCCTCAGCGTCAGTCCTGCCACCCCCAGAATCAGCCTGGTAAACCTTCGCTGTACTCCCTCGAGAGCAAGAGTATCCTTCCTCAGAAAAGGAGGAACTGCACACACTATTCTAGGTGTGGCCTCACCAAGGCCCTTTATAACTGCAACAACACATCCTTGCTCCTGTACTCGAAACCTCTCACAATGAAGGCCAACATACCATTTGCCTTCTTTACCGCCTGCTGCACCTGCATGCTTACCTTCAGCGACTAGTGCACAAGGAGACCCAGGTCGTGCTACACACTCCCCTCTCCCAATTTACAGCCATTTAGGGAGTAATCTGCCTTCTTGTTTTTGCTTCCAAAGTGAATAACCTCACGTTTAGCCAAATTATACTGCATCTGCCATTGATGTGCCCACTCACCCAACCTGTCCAGATTATGCTGAAGGATCTCTGCATCCTAGTCACAGTTCACCCTCCCACCCAGCTTAGTATCATTTGCATACTTTGAGTTGTTACATTTTGTTCCCTCATCCAAATCTTTAATATATATTGTGTTCCTCCCTTGTTACTGCCTGCCGTTTAGAAAATGAACCATTAATTCCTAACTTTGCTTTCTCTCTGCCCCAACCAGTTTTCTATACATCTCAATACATTTCCCCCAATCCAATGCACTTTAATCTTGCACAATAAACCCTATAAAGATACTTGATCAGTAGCTTGACCAGCAATGTCATTTCGTGCATCTAGAATTTAAAGCTGAGTCTCCTAGGTCAGGGGCAGGGGCACTATCACTGTACCACAAGATTCCTACTAACTACTAAAGTCTGAAGTAAACACCAGAAACAGGACTGATGCCACAACCTTACTGCTATTTAGCACCTCACTCTAACCATCTGAGCTAGCCAGCCTTGGTTCAGGGAAAATGGAAGCTACATTATAAGTCATTAAAGCCTTAAATTGGCTCACAACCTCTTTTGAGTAGTCTCGGTGAAACATTTTTTCAGTATTTGCATCTACTACAGTTACTAATTATTTGCATTTTCTTTTCTTATCCTTAAAGATTTAGGTATATAGCTGTGACTGGATGTATTCTTATACCGTTAGGGTCACAACCTACAATTTGAAAATGAGCAATAGATGTGTTCCATGCTTCACCTGATCTCCCAAGTGTCTACAGCAGGAAATCAGTGGAAATCTCACAGGGAATTATGAAATCAAACAGCCACAGACAGTGTTTCACATCATTCAAACTCGGAAATATATAGCCGTTCCTTCAGTGTTATTGAGTCAAAATCTCCCTCTATCTTGATAGTGTGTGTTTACCTCTACCAAAAATGGACAGTATCAGTTCAAGAAGGCAGCTCAAAAGCATCTTCTCAAGTTCCCCTCCAAACAACTTGCCATCCAGTTTTGGAAATATATCACTGTTCCTTCAACGTTGCTGGGTCAAAATCCTGGCACACCATCCATAATGGCATTGCAGATTTCCCAATGCTGCATTGTGGTCAAGTGATTACAGGCCCAAAATTGACATTCTACATTGACCCACAGCTGGAGAAAACAGGCCTGACAGAAAATTGGCCAAACTAAATTAAACAGCAGCCAGCAGCTATTGGCTACAGAGAGCAGTGGAAACCCAGATCAAAGAGGTCGCACATTTTCAAGGGGCACCAGTTACAATCAGTATGTTGAAGGAATATGGACGAGACCTTCTGGTGCCTCGAGTTCCAACCAGTGCCTGAAATAGTGCCGTTTACACCTTCCTATCATGTCAGCAGTGAAGGGTATTGGTGCGATCCCATTGGATGCTTTGAACCCTGCTCAAGACCCCATTGGCCAAAGACCACAGAACATTGTGGAAGATCCAGAGCAAGGGAACATAAAAGCATGCGCTTTGAAGCCACTAACTCAGCAAAGACCAGCAGCAAAGTTCATGGTAAAAGACTGTGCAGTAAATCAAGAAGATCTATCCTGACCTGTGAGATCTACATTCATGGGAGAGAGCCAGCCCTACGTCAGAGAGGAAGGAGATTCCAATGGCCTAGCTCAAACATTGTGGATTATATCCTTTGTCAGAAGAATAGAGTTAGCGAGTAAATATTGTGAGAACAAGATATTTTTAATCAGGAATATTTTATTAATACATTCAAGTGGAAAGACAGCCAAATTCTGCTTCACTTTGGCTGCCTCATTGACAACAGTGCTTGAGTAAAGTGTTTTTATTACATAAACTAGTCAAAATGTTCCAAACACAGACATCAGCAGTGGTTCAAGAAGGCAGCTCCATGCCGCTTTCTCAAAAGCAGTTATGGATGGCTAATATAACATGAACCAGCCAATAACACCCACATCCCATGAATGAATCTTTTAAAAATTCACAAAGGAGATGTCCTTTTCTCACCCACCCTAAACTGGTCACCAGTGGGGCAGTTTGGCTCCTTAATCTCGGCACAACCAAAACAGCCACTCTGCACTGTCTTTCTCTCTCTGGCAATGTAATTAGGGCCCAATGCAGACACAACATGAGGTTTGCTGCTTAGACAAATGTTGCATGTCTTCATAATACTTGGCATTAAGTGACTTTCAGATGAATACCACTTCTCTTTCATTTCTGTGCAGTATGATTGAATGAGATGCATTTGCATAAACATTGTACCTGATTCATCAGGACGTCAGCATGTTTGATCTTGAATAGAACATTTGAGTTAATTTATTTTCATGATGCATTTGGGGATTATGTACTGAAATAAGAGATCAGTGCTGACGGTATCTGTTTATCATTCAATCTAAAGGTTGTAAGTTCAAACTTTCCAGGACTGGAGTTCATAAATTATGCTTTAGTTACACTGAATGAGGTACTTCATTGCAGATTTTGACAATATTTCAAGGCATCTTCACGTTGACAACACATTTGAAATCTTCAGCCATGGCTGAGGCGTTATTTGATCGTGGGTGTGTTTCTAGTTCTATATTAGTTCTGTTACTAGGGCTGCGGAATACCATTTCTGTTTGCCTCTGCCTCAGCACAACTGCTGTTGACAGCTTTAGCAAGTTTTGTGTTCTCTCTATACTTTGCTTCTCTAATGTTTTTTTGTCATGTTGAACCCTCTGTAAAGCTGTGCTCATTTGTTACTTGTATTCTGACTTCATCGAGCTGTCATGACTCTGGACTAGTGGTATTATTGCCTGGTTATTAATCTAGAGACCCACGTAGTGTTCTGGGGACCTGGGTTCAAATCTCAACATGGCCAGTGGTAGAGAGAGATAATAGGAACTGCAGATGCCGGAGTATCCGAGATAACAAGGCGTGGAGCTGGATGAACACAGCGGGTCAAGCAGCATCATAGCAGCAGGAAAGCTTGATGTTTTGGGCCTAGACCCTTCATCAGAAATGGGGGAGGGGAAGAGGGTTCTGAAATAAATAGGGAGGGAGAGGGAGGTGGATGGTGGAGAGGAGACAGACAAGTCAAAGAGGCGGGGATGGAGCCAGTAAAGGTGAGTGTAGGTGGGGAGGTAGGGAGGAGATAGGTCAGTCCAGGGAGGATGGACAGGTCAAGGGGGTGGGATGAGGTTAGTAGATAGGAGATGGGGGTGGGGCTTGAGGTGGGAGGAGGGGATAGGTGAGAGGAAGAACAGGTTAGGGAGGCGGGGACAAGCTGGGCTGGTTTTGGGATGCGGTTGGGGGAGGGGAGATTTTGAAGCTTGTGAAATCCCCATTGATACCATTGGGCTGCAGGGTTCCCAGGCTGAATATGATTTGCTGTTCCTGCAGCCTTCGGGTGGCATCACTGTGGCATTGCAGGAGGCCCAGGATAGACATGTCGTCTGAGGAATGGGAGGGGGAGTTGAAATGGTTTGCGACTGGGAGGTGCAGTTGTTTGTTGCGAACTGAACGCAGGTGTTCAGTGGTGGAATTTGAGTTCAATAAGAATCTGGAATTAAGGGTTTAATGATGACCACAAATCTATTGTCAATTGCTGTAATAACACACCTTGTTCACTAATGTTCTTTAAGGAAGAAGCAACCGCCGTCCTTACCTGGTCTGACCTACATGTGACTCCAGACCAACAACAATGTGATGACTTAACTGCTGGCCTAGCCAGAGACACACTCATCCCATAAATGAATGCAAAAAAAGCCCTGTTCACCCATCAATCATGTATTAATGGACAGACATTGGCACCTGATCGGCTGATGCTTCCATTACAAAATTTGAATCTTTGTTTTTAGACACCTTCATGGCCTTGGTTTGCCTTACGTTTGTGACTTCCTTCAACCCCACAGCCTCTTGGCTCTTGTACATCTCCAATTTTCAGCATTTCACCATGGATGGCCATGTGTTCAGCTATCTCATCCAGATATTCTAAAATTCCTTTCCTAAACCTCCAACACACGCTCTTTGCCTTCCAGACCTCAATAAAATCTACCTCATTGACTGTACAGTGGAGGGGGGGGAGGAAGAAGAAGGAAGAGCAATACTGATGGGGCATTCTTTAGTCAGGGGAGCAACAGGCGTTTTGTGACCTAAAATGTGACTTCAGGATGGTGCCAGAGTCATGAATGTCATGGAATGGCTGCAGGGCATCCTGAAAGGGGAGGGTGATGAATTGAGGTCATGGTACAAGTTGGTACCAACCATATGGGCAAAGCAAGGAATGAGGTCTTGCATCAAGAAATCAGGGAGATAGGCAGTACATTAAAAAGCAGGACCTTAATGGTTGTAATCTCTGGGTTACTCCTGCTGCCACATGCTAGTGAGTTTAGAAATTGGAAAATAGGACAGATGAATGCCTGGCTCAAGAGTTGTTGCAAGAGGAAGGATTTTAAATTCCTGGATCACTGAGATTGTTTTTGGAGAAGGTGGGACTTGTACACATGGGACAGTCTGCACCTGAACCATATTGGGACCGATATCCTTGCAGGTACGTTTGCTAGTGCTGTTGGGAGGATTTTAAACTAGTCTGGCAGGGGGAGGGGACACAGAATATTGAAGAAACAGATACACATCATGCTACAGCAAAGGAAGTAAGTCACAGTGAGTTCAGTTATATTGAGTGTCAAGGAAGTAAGGCAAGGCTGGATGGTCTTTAATGCTTGGAATGTAATAGATAAGACTGATGAGTTAATGGTGTGGATTGAAATGTGGAAGTATGATATTGTTGTCAAAATAGACCATGGTTGAGGGAAGGCCCGGACTGGCAACTCAAAATTCGGGGGTATTGAGGCAAGGTGGAGGAGGATGTAAAAAGGGTGGTGGTGTAGCTCTAATAATTAAGGAATCAATTACTGCAATAAGGACAGATGATATCTTGGAAGTATCCTTAAACAGGTCTTTGTGAGTAGAACTTAGGAATGTTAAGGGGGCAGCTACTGTACTGGGAATGTGTTATAGGCCCCCAAAGAGTCAGCGGGAAATGGAGAAACGAATATGTAGACAGCTCATAGATGTGTGTAAGAGTAATAATTGGGTAATTATACTAGAGAATTTCAACCTTCCCAACGTAAGCTGGGACTGTCACAGTGTTAAGGGTTTAGAGAAGGTGAATTTCTGGAAATGTATCTAGGAGAGTTTTTTGTATCGATATATAGAAGGCCCATCAAGAGGAAGTGCAGTGCTGGATCTGGTTCTGGGGACAAATGCCAGTTAAGTGTTCAATGTGGCACAGGGAAGGAATTAGGTAATAGTGACCATGACGCAGTATAGTTCATATTTGCTCCGTGCAAGGAAAAAGACAGCCTGCAAAAGATAGCTTTGGATTGGTGGAAGGCATATTTTATTAAAATAAAGCAGGATTTTGCCACAGCAGACTGGAAACAGCTCCTTGCAGGTCAGTCTACAGTGGAGGAATGGTGGGGAGGGAGCATTCAAAAAGGAACTGGGGAGAGCACTGGTTCAACATGTACCCTTGCGAGGGAAATGTTGGAGCAATAAGTCCAGAGAATCCTGAATGCCAAGGATGATTTAGGACTGTATAAGGAAGAAGAGAAGGGCTTTTAGCAAGTCCAAGGGGAGCAATTCTGCTGTGGCCCTGGAGGAATACAAGAAGTGCAGGAAGGAATTTAAGAAAGCATAAGAAGCGCAAAAAGGGGGCATGATAAAGGACTTGTGAACAGAATTAAGGAGCATCCTAAGGTATTTCATAAGAGTGTTAAAGGAAAGAGGTTAACCAGGGAAAGAGAAGGCCCAATAGGGACCAACGGGGCAATCTGAATGCAAAGCCATAGGATATTGGAAGGGTGTTGAATGAATACTTCACTTCAGTTTTCACTCTGGAAAAGGAGAACATAAGTACAGAATTCAGGAAAAGGGACAGTGAGGAAATTGCAGAATTTAACATTGGACTTGGGGAGGTGCTGAATGCTCTGTCAAGCTTCAAAACAGACAAATCCCCTGGCCCAGATTTATTGCATCCCAGGCTGCTATGGGAGGCACAGCAGGAAATTGCAGGGGCCCTGACACAAATTTTTAATTTGTGTCTGGCCATGGAGAGGACTGGAGGATGGCTAATGTGGTTCCACCTTTTAAGAGGAGTGGTGAACATAAACCAGGGCGTTAAAAATCGGTGAGTCTCACATCAGTACTAGGAAAACTATTGGGGAAAATTCTGAAGGAGCAATTTAATACCCACTTGGAAAGGCATAGGTTAATTAGTGATAGTCAGCATGGCTTTGTCAGAGGGAGGTCACGCCGAATAAATTTGTTTGAATTTTTGGAAAATTGATCAAGTGTGTGGATGGCGGAAGTTCAGCTGATTCAATTTATATGGATTTTAGCAAAGCTTTTGAAACATGGGAGATTGATTGAGAAGGTTAAAGAACTTGGAATTGAGGGAAACTTGGTGAGATGAATCAGGAACTGGCTTAATAATAGGACACAAAGGGTAGTGGTTTGAGTGACTGGAGGCCGATGTGCAGCAGTGTACCACAAGGATCGGGACCCTTATTGTTTGTTTTATATATTTATGTAAATGATACAGATTAAAACATGGAGGCAATGTTAAGCAAATTTGCAGACAACACTAAGAGTGGTAGAGTGGTTAATAGTGAAGAAGATAGTTGTAGGTTACAGAAAGATATAGACGGGTTGGTCAGATGAGAAGACCAGTGGCAGATGATATTGAACCCTAAGAAGTGTGAGGTGATGCACTTTTGGAAGAAAAAACAAGATGAGGCAGTATTTAATGATGGCAGGATGCTGGGTAGCTGAGAGGAATAGAGGGATCTTGTAGTAATTATTCACAGATCCCTGAAGTCAGCATAGCACGTGAATAAGAGATAACAAGGTGTAGAGCTGGATGAACACGGCAGGCCAAGCAGCATCATAGGAGCAGGAAAGCTTGACGTTTCGGGCACGTGAATAGGATCGTTAAGAAAGCTTATGGGACACTTTGCTTTCATCAGCCATGGCATAGAGTATAAGCGCAAGAAGGTAATGTTGGAGTTGTACAGAGCATTGATCGGACTGCAACTGGACTACTGTGTGAAGTTCTGGTCACCTTACTGCAGGAAAGTTGTGATGGCACTGGAAGGGTACTGAGGAGATTCACCCAGGGTGTTGCCTGGGATGGAGAAGTTGAGCTTTAAGGAGAGACTAGATAGGCTTGGACTGTTTTCTTCAGAGCAGATTAGACTGAGGTGGGGGGGACATGACTGAAGTGTGTAAGATTATGAGGGGTATGGAAACGGTGAATGGAGAGCAACTGTTCCCCTTGCTTGAGGGGTCAGTCATGAGAGGGCATAGTTTTTGGGGAAGGTAGTATTCAAAAGATATTTGGCTGAGCACTTCAAATATCAAAACATTCAAGGATATGGGACAAATGCAGGAAATTGAGCTTAGTTCGCCTTTCGTGGTAGTTATATCAATGCAGACTCAAAAGGCAAAAATGCCTTTTCTGCACTGTATGACTGTGAATCTATGAATCATTGAGTTTGGTCTCCTGTTATAACATTTCCTCTCAATGTTGCCATCTCTATCACAGTGATGTACCCAGCTTGACATGCAGGAAATCCTTTTGTCTACTTCTCTTTATTTCCCTCTCTGCCTGGGCACTTTCTGCATCTATTTGACCCATGTCTTCATCCTGCACACCCCCATACACTCTATCCTGTTGTCAGCATAATTACTGCCATTTCTCAGCTGCTTTTGTTGTGATGAAGGGTCAACAGACTCAAAATGCTCCTCTCTCCAAGCTGCTGCCAATTCTTCCAAGTTACTCCAGAATTTCCCATATTTTTGTAAAAGTGGGCCTTGTAGAATCATAGCTTCTTAGAGTACAGCAGTGGTCCTTCAGACCTTCGACTCTGTACTACCAAAAATACTCTAAAACTACTCCAGCCTCACTTTCCAGTACATGGCTCATACCCCTTAATGTTATGGCACATCAAGTTCTTATCCAAGTGCTTTTTTAAAGGTTGAGAGGTTTCCCACCTCAATTCCCCTCCCAGGCAATGTTTTCCAGATTCCCACCCACTCTGTATGAGAAACAAAACTTCTGTAAACCTCCCACCATGCAGCTTAAAATTATGTCCCTCGTATGATTAGCAAAGATCAAGGAGAAAGAAATGGACAGCCCAGGAGCTTGCTAAAGCTTAATTTTCCAGGTTACAGTGGTCGAATAAGGAGATGAGAGAATTCAAACTAATTGCACACCAATTCAAAGCTAAAGTGACTTAGATTGATGCAGAACATGTGGTGCACCAGGAGATTTGAAAACGTCCAATAAACCCAGCACACTAACACATCACTGCTTCTGTGGCTACAGCCACTACTGCAGGCTTTGTTCACGACCTCGTTAAATCAATTCATAGCGCAATTAACAAAGACAAAATTAATCGCGGTGTTTTGTTTTTCTCTTCAAGTTCCACATGCCGCTAAGCGATCAGAGAGTTTCACTGGAGGGGATTTCAGGTTTCGATATTCACGTTATGTGACCACAACACCAAAGGCCGCAGAAGCATAATGCCTGTCGAGCAACTGCAGTGAATGAGAGAGAATACTTGGAAATATTCACGTCAGCTTACAATTTTGATTGCTTATTACTGTCTCCTCTAACCACAGAATGCCTCATTATATTAGCATTAATCTGACAGTCTAACACACTGTCCTAGTACATTCTATACCAAACCTGGTTCAATTCAATTTGTAGCCAAGAAGCGCCCTCCCTTAAGTAAATTGTAGCTCATTGCTTTTCTGCAGATAGAATATTTATCAGGTTATGGATGTGTTCACCAGGGTACTGACAATGTACTTACATATAATTAAATCCATTAGGCTCAGGTCTGATATAAGTATCGTCTGATTGGTATTGACTTTTGCAAGGTTTCTTTCACATGTAACAAGTGCCTAGCAACAGGACAAAAAAAGCCGACTCCGATTAGTTTGTTATGTATGAAGAAATACAGATCGGCAGAATCGAAAAGCTTCCTTCACTGACCAGGAATTACCTCCTCCATTTGAAATGCAGTGATTTTAGAAGGGGCATTATTAAAGGATCAATTTGCCTCGACCATTAATCAGTGGCGAGAATACATGGAATTAAGGTTAATGCCAATTGGATAAAGACGGAAGACAGAAGCATTTTTTCTTTGCAAGCAAAAGGTCATTATTCTATGGAATTCATTACCATAAGTGGATATGGCAACTGAGGCAATGACAATAAACTCTGCAAGAGCGTAATTCTCTTTATTCAAGGGTGTGGGGAAACAGCAGGGAGAGAACAGATTAGAGGAGATTGCAAGGATATAGAGAGAAAACCTGCACAGAGCTGATGAGCCTGAAAATCCTCCTTTGGTGCTGTCATTTCCACAATGTTGCAAACTCTGAATCTCCTTTTCTCTCATACTAATAATCTGAGCCTTAGAAGTGGGGCCTCAGATGATTTATAGAACACTAAATTTACGCCGATTGTCCATGTGATGGTTTCTAATAGTAACATTGGAAGCAACATTGGAACTTTCTTAATAAAAAGCGAAAGAACTGCAGATGCTGTAAGTCAGGAACAAAAACAGAAGTTGCTGGAAAAGCTCACCAGGTCAGGCAGCATCTGCGAAGGAAAAAACAGTTATCGTTTCGGGTCCGGCGACTCTTCCTCAGAACTGACAGTTTTTTCCTTCACAGATGCTGCCAGACCTGCTGAGCTTTTCCAGCAACTTTGTCTGTGTTGGAACTTCCTTGACTGAAAACAAAAAATGCCAGAGATCACAGCTGGTCAGGCAGCGTCTGTGGAGAGAAAGAGAGAGAGAGAGAGAGAAAGCAAGCTAACATATTGAGTCTAGATGACTCTTCACCAGAGCTGATGTGAAGTGTGGATGGGGCAGTGTGCATGCAATAGTGGCAGGGAGGAGAGGAGGAGTGCTTGGGGAGAAAGGATGTTGATAGTTAAGATTAAGTGATGGAATGTGAGAATGGCAGAACAATGGTGTGTCTTAACGGCCAGACTGGAAAGAACACACAGTCTCACTGGAATGAGGAGGTGAGGATGATGGGAAGGGGTAGGTTGTCATTTCTCGTATCAATACAATTGCAATCATAAAAACAATCTGCTGACCAACATGACTAGCTCAAAATAGCGTTTTGGAATCTGAGCCCTGTCTGGAACTATTCATTATTTGATTGTTCTGGTTTGATGCCGTGAAGCATTCAGCTGACTAACACCTGTGTATTTCAGGCACTTTGAGGATGGAGAGGTCAAAGCACTCAGTTTAATTACAAATGTTATATCCAATGTAATCTTTCGGAAATATTTTTGTGTTTAACAGACCGACTCTCATTTTCTGCTTCCAGGAATGTTTCTTTGCCTTTTTAAAATTTATTTTTTTAAATCAATGAGCTTGAAGCTGAAATTTTTAAAGAGTGATTGTGGAACTAGAATTTAGATAAAGAGAATAAACTAGTACTTAGGAGTGATATGAAACGGATGATTAAAAAGCCATGGAAACAAATATTGATCCTCCTATATCTGGTCGCAGGAAGGTTAACTATTAATGATTGTCTATTGTGTGAAGTGGCGAGTGTTATGATTCTGCAGTTATTTGTAATATCTTTTGCTTAATAAAATTCACTGCTTTTAAAAGTGAAAATAAGATCCAGCCTGGCCAAAATTTGGAAGTGAGAGAATTCCGCTGGTGCACTGTGCTGCTCTAATTCTCAGCTCCTGTGCTTCTCTAATTCTCAGCTCTTGTGCAGAGAGTTTCCTAATCAACCTGTTCAGGGGTGTTGTTACACACCTCGTTGAAGCCAGGCCTCCTGGCTTAGAGGGAGGGACACTGCCACTGCACTACAAGAACACAGAAGGGCTTTCGCCTTTTGCTGATTTTGATAGCTACTCTGTTGGTATTAGTGCTTCAGCCACTAGGAACAGGCATAGACCAATTGATTCCACAAAGCTGCTCCACTATTTATTAGGAGCATCCCTGACCCGATTGTGGAATAACTCATTTCCCACTTACCTCTGAAACTCTTTGATTCCCTTGTTAGTCAAGAATCCATCTACCGCTACCTTGGATAAAAATGTTCAATGTTCCTGCCCCTACTGATCTCTCGGGAAAAAAACTCCACTGATGCATAAAAAAGTTCTCATATCCATAATAAATAGGACCCCTTATTTTTAACTTGTGTCCCACATCCTAGTCTCTCCTACAAGGGGATAAACTTTTCAAGTTTGCACACTGTCAAGTTCCTAAAGGATCTTATTCATTTCAGCACTCCTAAACCCCAATTGATGTGGGCCCAACTTGTCTAAACTTTCCTGTAGAAGGCAACCCTTAAATCCATGAATCAGTCAAGTGAACTTTCCCTGCACCACTTTGAATGTGACTAAAGATATTTTTGAACTGACCTGTTCAGAGATGTTGTTAAACCTCTCTGCAGCAGGTGATACATAAACTGGGCCTCCTAGCTAAGGGATAGGGACACTACCACTGTGTCGCAAGTGTACCACAAATGTTAGTTTATCCTTTCTTGATTAAGAATACTGTATTCTAGGTATGATTTCATCAAGGCCCTGTGCAATTGTAGCAAAACATCCTTAATTTTACATTCAATTCCCCTCGCAATAAAAAGAACCCATTTATCTTCCTAATTGCTCGTTGTACTTGAATACTAAAATGTTGTGATTTACGTACCAGGAAACCAGATCCCTCCGTACCAAAAAGTACTGCCTGCTCTTTCCATTTAAATCATATGCTACTTTTAAAAAAACTCTTCTGCCTAAATATATACAGTCACTTTTTTTCTCTGATTATGTTCCATCAGCCATTTTTCCACAGTTACTTAAGCGTTACCCCTTTGCAGACTCCTTATATCTACATCACGTTACCCACTTCTCCTTAAATTATGTCAACAGCAAATTTAACAACAAGTCATTACTTCCCTTCACCCTAGTCATAGATATTTGTAAATAGTTGAGGTTCCTACACGGATTCTTGTGGCACTCCCATCATTAAATTTTGCCAACATTAAAATCTGGAATTCCCTCCATAGTGCCTCTTCCACTTTCGCTCCCTTTCTTCCTTCAGAGTATTGCTTTCAATCAAGCACTTGGCCTGGGTTTTATGTCATCTAATTTAACACCACATTATTTGCTTGGTGAAAAGTCTTAATTTGATACAACAAACATGAAGTACCTTGTAATGTTTTACTAGGTCAAGGCATTATAAATGAAATAACTCACAGAGGACGGTATATCATTACCAAGTCACCCTTGATTTACGTGTGCAAAGTATTTGACACTGGTTTGGCTTACTCAAAGATGGCTGTTGGAGTGAGCAGAACCTCTGACACTCCTGTTTATATCGGTCAGCCAGGGCTTCCTGATTGGACCAGGTTAACAGCCCCAATCAGGGAACACATATTCTATAAGGTCCAGCTGGCTGACCTTGTTACCGTTACCTCATCCCTCATCCCTAGGTCCAGGGACATAAGCCTGTTGTTTTTTTGTTACCTCTCCTGGAGTGTTTTTGCTCTGGGTCCTGATCCTCCGAGTCAGCCTTGGATAGGGGCACGTGTACCGCGCCATAGCCTGCCTCTTGCGCCCAGTTCGTCTTGTAAGAAATTCACCCTCTTATTCAGGCAGTGAAGGCATCGAGGCTGTGACCTCCACTGTGTCCATCTCACCCTCCCAGGTTTCTTCAACACTAAATGGAGGGGAAGAACTCATGGGCTCCAAAACAGTCAGAAAGGCAGTCGAGGATCTGGGCATGTTGCGCACCATTTGCAAGTTTGCATCTTTCATGTGGTCCATGTGCTTGTTTAGGACTGCCTCACCATTGGATGATGGACGGTATGGAGCTGTTCTTATATGCCAAATGTCATTTTACTTCAGGAAATACCCGAATTCCCTGCTGGAAAATGATGGCCTGCTTTATGTGACCAACACTTACAGGGGCCTGTGTACTGCAAAAGATGTATGCAGTTCTTCTATTGTCACCCGCTGTGTTTGACGAATGAACTCTACGCACATCCATCCACTTTGAGTAGACGTTCACAATGACTGAGAATGTTGGTCCCATGAAATGGCTGGCAAAGTTGACTTGTAACTGAGTACAGGATTTACCTGAACATTCCCAGGGAATCGGGGGAGCTGCTGGCAGTAGTTTTTGTCCTTGTTGGCACTGTGCGCACTGCCCCACCAATGTGGCCTGTTAGCATCCAATAATGGCCACCAGACATAACTTTTTGCTGAACTCTTTATTTTGGAAACCCCTGGATGTCCCTGGTGGTGACTTTTGGTTGGGCTTCTTGCTCCCCATTATAAAATGCCATCCTCTACGGTGATCTGGTCTCGCTGGATCCAGAAAGGTTTCAATCCTGGTTGATGTAGCTTTTCTGATGAAGGGTCTAGGCCCGAAACATCAAGCTTTCCTGCTCCTATGATGCTGCTTGGCCTGCTGTGTTCATCCAGCTCCACATCTTGTTATCTCGGATTCTCCAGCATCTGCAGTACCTATTATCTTTGATGTAGCTCTTTTGCTTCCCCCATCAACAACCAGCTGTTAAGTTTTTCCAAGACCAGATCATTTTCTGTCCACAGTCTGACATTGTCAACGGTGACTGGAGGGTGTCCAGAAAGTTTAAAACCAGAATGGGCTCTTCCAGTGGCGGCTCCACTGGTGGAGTATCTGCCAGTGAGAGGTGGATCATGGCATCCGCATTTGCTACTTGGCCTCCCGGACAGTGTTCCAACTTGTAATTGTAAGCACTTAGAATGAGATCCCACTGCTGAATTCAACCTGAAGCAATTGGCAGTGCGGCCTTTCCTCTTTGAGTACCCCTAGCAGGGGCTTGTGGTCTGTTACATTACAGATTGATGTCCGTGAAGGTATTGGTGAAACTTCCTCACACCAGAGATGGCTGCTAAAGCTTCCTTCTCTATGTGGGTGTATTTGTGCTCTGCATCAGCCAAAGTCCAGGAAGTATACACTACTGAGTGTTCCGCTGTATCGGGCCACTGGTGAGTCAAAACCACCCCAATACCGTATGGGGAGGCATCACATGTTTTCATCAGATCTCGTTTGGGATCATAGTGTGCTAACACCTTAGACAAAGATATAAGCTGCTTCTTCACTTCCCTAAAGGCTATGTCTTGGCTTTGAGACCATTTCCAAGGCTGACCGTTTCTCAATAGCAGATGTAATGGTGCCAGGATGGAGGCCAGGTTATGTATGAACTTTCCATAATAATTCATCTACCCAAGGAAAGACCTAAACTCCAGTACGGACATGGGCGTTTGGGCCTTCGCTTTATCTTCCAATGGTGTAGCCTGTTCTTGTCGACTCTGTAGCCCAAATCAATCACTTCGGGAGCTTGGAATGTATATTTTTCCCTTCTAAGGCATATGCTTACCTTGGAGAAGCATGACTGACCTCGTTACGATCGCTAAAATATATTCCATTGTAGCACAATATATTCCATACCCACAATAAAGAAGGCAATGGTTGAACAGCCAAACATTGGTTAATCATGACAGTGATGTTGAGGCCTCAGGCAAAAACAAAAGGTGAAAACAAGATTACTGAACGTGAATAGTGCTCTCCATTATTAATGTGAAGATCAGACAGCAATTTTCAGGAGCCACACATGCATTGTTCAATAGTGAAGTCAGGCTACTGCTGTCTCAGGTGCGTTGCTCTCTATAAACCTTCTGAAATCAGCATCACAGTGCCTGATTCCACAGTTGAAATACATTAACCAGCATGAAATTGCTGTATTCACCTCATGAGTTTGAATTGAACTTGTCAGCAAATGTCAGGTCTTCTTTTACCAGGAAAAGTTCCCTGGCACTGAAAAATAACCTTAACATGAGCAGAGTCTTATTCAGATTTTAATTATTGCTGTACGTAATTAAAAATTACAATATTTGAATTATTTTAACGTTCTGATGTCTTCTTTTCTCATTTCAACATTTATTTCCCCTCTCTTTGTTTCATTTTTGATACCTGATTTTAGTATTAAATCCACTTCTACAGTATGTTTCCCGGTTCTGACATTTTCTCTCTCTCCACAACTGTTATGGTCACCCTATTTTGCTGCAAAGGTTAGTTGGAAAAAGCACAAAGACATTTTGACAATTCTCATAATAGGAAGGTGGGAAGATGTTGACTTCGTTGTATTATCAATGGACTGTTAATCCAGAGACCCAGATAATGTTCTGGGGACTCGGGATCGAATCCCGCCACGGCAGATGATGGAATTTGAATTCAATAAATATCTGGAATTAAGAACCTAATGATGACTGTGAATCCATTGCTGATTGTTGGAAAAGCCCATCTGGTTCACTAATGTCCCTTAGGGAAGGAAACTACCATCCTTACCTGGTCTGGCCTACATGTGACTCCAGACCCACAGCAATGCAGTTGACCCTTAACTGCCTGTAGAAATATATTTGTATTATACCTTCATCATGACTCAGATCAGGGCTACGTAAAGGGCTTGGAGCTCTCAAGGAAATAATGTTCTCAGGTTGTGGCTGGGCTGGACGCTTTGACAAGGAACCACATCTGTGCCTGCACATTCTGACTTCAGCCCTGATCTTCACTACAAAGCTCAACCATAATGAACTGATCATTGATGTCAGGAAGAAAGGAAGAGGAAAAACGCCCATCTACATCAACGGAGCTGAGGTGTAGAGGGTCAAAAGTGTCAAATTCCTAAGAGTGATGATAACCGACAAACTGCCCTGGAACTCCCACAATGATGCGACAGTCAAGAAGGCGCAACAACACTTCTTCTTCCTCGGGTGACTCAGGAAATACAGCATAAGGACTCTCATAAAGTTTTACAGATGCACCATAGAAATCAATTAGAGATCTTTTATGGGGACTGGGAATAAAGTAATGAGCCCTTTGAGATTTATCTACTCCCAATGACTTATACTTGCGGGAACACCACTCCCCACATGCATGGCAGATACTCATGTGACTCAGCCAGCATTGTCTATCTCATACGCTGCAACATGAACCTAAGATCCCAAATGAGGCCATCCTCACAGGTACGGAACTTTGCTATCAACCTCTGTTTGGCAACTCTGCGTTGTTGTGTATCCCAAAGTCCACCTTGGAGGATGCTGACCCAAAGAAACAAGGCCAAATATCATCAACTGCTGAAGTGTTCCCCCACTGGGAGGGAACATTTCTGTCTGGTGATCGCTGTGTGGTGTCCATTCATCCATTGCCAAAGCGTCTGCATGGTTTTACTAATGTACCATGCCTCAGGGCTTCCTTGCCTGCAGTGGTAGAGACAGACAATGTTGCCGAGTCACATGAGTATGTGCTGTGCATGTGCTAGGTGGCGTTCCCACTTGTGATGGTAGTGTCCATATCAAAGATCTGACATGTCTTGCAGAGGTTGCCATGACACATAAATCTATAGGTTGAATTTGCATTTGCAAATTTGTCTTTGCAGATACTTTCTTTTTTGTTTAAAAAGCACACAACTTGTAGACACAGTGAGTCAAAGAGGCATTTTATAAATTCTTGCTTTGGAAATAAAACCAGTCTGACTCCAGGTTAAAATACAGACAGATTTTAAACAAGGCTCACACCTAAAATGTATTGTCTAACCTGAGATGTCACCTCTTGTATACCTTAATAAAACCTTTAGTTATCTTAGGGCAGTGACTTGAAAGAAATTCTGGGATTTGCTTTTTAATTGACTGAAACCCTTATCTTTCTACCTGACTAAAAATTTTAACAAGAGGGAATCAGCAAACCATTTTAGGTTTATTCGATACCTTCGCAGCAGCTATATGATCTTTTGAAGTTTTACTTATAAATTCTGTGTCTTGATGCCTCACTCACTACACCTGATGAAGTAGCAATGCTTCGAAAGCTATTGTTTTCAAATAAACCTGTCAGACTATAACCTGGTGTCGTGTGATTTTTGACCTTGTCCAGCCCATTTCAATACTGGCACCTCCAATGAAGGCAAGCATGCTGAGATAGACAGCTTCCCCTGCTTCCCCTGGTTGGGGAGCCTGGGACCATTTAAAAATATGGGGAATGCCATTTATAACTGAGATGAGGAGGTTTTTTTTATCCAGAGAGTCGAAAATCTTTGGAATTCTCTCCCCCAGAGGGGTGTAGATGGTTAGTCTTTGAGTATGGTGAAAACAGGGGTTGGTAAACTTCTGATTATCAATAGTGTAAGTGATATGGGTTGTCTTTGTGAATAACATTGAAGTGTTCAATCAGCCATGATCACACTGAATGACAGAGCAAGCTTAATGGGCTAAATGGCCTACTCCTGTTCCTGTGTTTCTGTCAGACTATGTTTTAATGAACAAGACTGCTTTTCTCAATGGGGTGTATTCTGCACTGTCGAAAGGCATTTTTATTTGTATTTAATGTTTGTTGCTTAAAAATAAGGGGTTGCTCATTTAAAACAGAGATGATGAGAAATATTTTCTCATCGAGTTGTGAGTCTTTGGAATTCTCATCCTCAAAAGGTAATGGAAGCAGAGACCCTGAACAGTTTTAAGGCAGAGATCGATAGATTCTTGAGAAGCAAGGGTTGAAAGGTTATCAGTGTAGGCAGCAATATGGAGTATTCAGATCAACCTTGGCTTTATTGAGCGGCAGAGAGGCTCAAGGGACTATGTGAAGTACTCCACCTCCAATTCATATATTTGTACGGCCTTGTGGACACTGATTAAGTTGTCATAGTGAATGAGGAAAGGATGGAGAGTGTAAGTAGGCACTAAGTTGGTACAGACAGAATGAGGTCTCATGTGAGGGGCACAGAGGTCTTGGGGTAGAGTAGGAGTGAGGGCTGGAGGAATGTTTTATTCTTTTATTTTAATTTGTGGGCATTACAATGATGCCCCAATTCAGGCTTTCCTCTGAACCCTCCTCAGGAACCGGCAGCCTCTTCAGTTCTTTCCAACTCGCCCATTCCATCTCCCTTTCCAGTTTGCACCCCAGACTTAAAGTGGGAAGTACAAGCATTTTTAAAGGTCAGGATTTCTTGCACCTCCGTACAGCTGACCTGGGAATGTAAATTGGGGCCTTGTTGTTCAGGGAAACACCCAATTGCTTGCCTTTTTCACACAGGTTGCAGATACCGTCTAGGGAATATCATACATTTTCCACCCACCATCTTGTGGCAACTTGTTATGCAAAATGTTTTAAAGTCGTGAAAAGCTCGTAAAGAATGTGTCAGGGTAAATGCTGAAAGACAGTTTTCCCTGACCAAGAGTTTGAAAACTCAGCCTCATGGCTTCAGGGCAAGTTGGTCATTTAGGATTGAGGGCAGGAGAGAGTTCCTCAGTCAGAGGATTGTGACTCTTTGAAATTCTAGGAGGAACCATTCCCTGCAACCGCAGGAGGTGCTACATCTGCCCCTACACGTCCCCCCTCACCCCCATCCCAGGCCCCAAAAAAACCTTCCACATGAAACAGATGTTCACCTGCACATCTGCTGATGTGGTCTGTTGTATCCGCTGTTTCCAATGTGGTCTCCTCTACATCGGGGAAACCAAGTGGAGGCTCGGAGACCGCTTTGAGGAACACCTGTGCTCGGTTCGTGACAAACAACAACACCTCCCAGTCGCGAACCACTTCAACTCCCCTCCCACTCCCTGGATGACATGTCATTCCTGGGCCTCCTCCAGTGTCACAACGATGCCACCCAAGAACTAGAGGAACAGCACCTCCTATTCTGCCTTGGAACCCTACAACCCAATAGTCTCGATGTGGACTTTATGAGCTTCAAAATCTCCCCAACCCTGACCTCATCCCAAGATAGCACCCCCATCTCGTTCCCGCCTCCTTGACCTGTCTGTCTTCTCTCCCACCTAGCTGTACCTCCCACCTCACTGACCAACCCCCACCCCCACTTCCTACCTACACTCACCTCTACTAGCTACATCCCCGCCTCCTTGACCTGTCCGTCTTCTCTCCCACTTATCTGCTCCACTATCCACCTTCTATCACCATCCCCCTCCTCTCTCTATTTAATTCTGAGCCCCCTTCCCCTCCCCCATTCCTGAAGAAGGGTCTAGGCCCGAAACGTCAGCTTTCCTGCTCCTTTGATGCTGCCTGGCCAGAGATGGATCAGAGATTTCTTATTGGCTAAAATCTCTGATCCATCTATGGTCCATCTTCACACCTAGAGACACCATCTAGAGCAAAAGAATCCTGATAAGAAGTTTAGCCAATCTCTGTCTAACACTGTTATCTTTAGGAATTTTAGCTCGTTCTGGTCTACATTCCATTTCATGTCCCCTTCTTCTGTTTTTGTTTTGTAATTGAAATGATCCAATCCCCTGTCTGACCCTGGTTCACTAGCCACAACGTGACATCAATTATGAATGGCAATATTTCTATTTAGTAACGTTCTTAGCAAAGCATTTATCTTAAACAAAAATGATACAAAACGTCAGGTTCACAGTCACATGATCCTAACTCGAAGCAAAACCGCATAAGCTACAATCTGTAACTTCAGTAGAATAAAACAAAGAACTGTGAGTATTGGAGGGACAAAAACAGAAGTTGCTGGAAAAGCTCAGCAGGTCTGGCAGCATCTGGTGAAGAAAAAAATCAGAGTTAACGTTTTGCGTCGGGTGACCCTTCCTCAGAACGTCTTTCAGTTTTTATTGTGACTTTTAGGTGGGTAATAGGGGAATGGGTCTGGGTGCGATTGTCTGAGTGTCAGTGCGGACTTGTTGGGCCAAAGGGCCTGTGTCCACACTGTAGGGATGCTATTCTATGATTCTATTGAAGGTCTGAAACTAGAGAAGAAATTGCTGGAAGAACTTGGCAGGTTTGGCAGCATCTGTGAAAAGACAGATGAGTTAACTTTTCAAGTCCAGTGACCATTCCTCAGAACTGTAATCTCAGGTTGGCCTTCACTAACAGCTAAGTAAGATGTCAAGTAGCGCAGTACTCTTTGCATTAAGCTATATTAGCTTTACAAACAAAGAACCCTGTCCTGGCCGTACTAACCTCAGTTTAGAGATAATACCAGCAAATAGAAATTGCAAGCAAAACTCTTCCCTATATTCATACTTATAACTGCAGCAGTTTTCCATGGTAGGAAAGTGAAGTTGAAGTGGAGGATTAGCCCTGATCTTTATAAATGGTTCAGGAGGTTCAAGGGCCAGTTGGTTTGCTCCTGCCTTTACTTCTTATTTTGTTATGTCGAAGTTCTCCCAGACTTGCGAATATTGAGAAGACAAAATCAGACCTAACAAACTGAGGGGTCTCTTTGCGCATTGACTACAGGCAATTCAGGTCCATTAATCCTCAGATTGAGCCATGTTAGTGGAGTATCACTGACACTGGATGCAGAGTAAGGAAAACGATACCTAACTTCCAGTCATCAGTCATTCAGGAAATAGTGTCCAAACCTGTGAGTGACGCTTCTGCAGCATTTATGCTTGCAGTACAGGCATGGTTTTGAGTACCGATGTGTTTCTGTCTCCTCTTCCAGACAAGACAAATTGAAACAGAATTCGCTAATGACCCATGATCAGAGGGTCAGATCTGTAAGTCATGCTGTCAAGATGTTTCCCCACTTTCCTTCATGTTGCTTAGAAAGTGCCTGGTGCTGATCATCAAGATTGTTACATGGAGGGTTTGAGCTATCACCTGCCTGTTTCACTGGCTAACAACTGTAAAATTGGAAATCCGATAACCATCAAGAAAGGAACACGAGATTAAAAATCCGGCAAAGCATCTGTTGTGTGGCACATGGAATCATAAAATGGAAAAGGAGGCCATTCAGCCTATCATGCTTTTGTCTGCCATCCCCTGCTGTTTCCCCACAGCCTTGAAAGTAATTTTTCTTCCCTTATTGTTATCTAGTGTATCTTTTTTAGGAAGTTGCTATTGAAACTGCATTCATCAGCTTTTCAGGAAGTGCGTTCCAGATCATAATAATCAACAAATAAGAAGATTTCTCTTCTGTTTCCCCCAGTGACATTTTTTGATTCAATTATTATGAAACTGAAAGGGAACTTCTTCTGTTTTAATAACAAAGGAGTAAATTTTTCCATGATGGTCCCAATGTCCAGGTAATGATTTTGACGTAGAGAAATAAGAGTAGGAGGTAAACAGCAATAATAAGGATAAAATAGAACTCATCTGGGAATATAAGAATTGAGGGGACAGGAAGAGATGGCTTCTCAGGCACAAAGACATGACTGAAAGACCAGATTTTGAGTATTTTTACAAAGAGGTAATGAACAAACAGTGTCAAAGATTCCAAAGATGGTGATGCAGTGTTTACATAAATGAGAACTTCTGAAAATGCAGACAGAGCTGGATCATGATGCAGAAACTACAAGGATAGTTGAAATGTTACTGAACGCATGATCCAGAAGCAAATGTTTAGGGTCATGTCTTCAAATCCCACCAGCGCAGCTGATGGAATTAAAAATTCAATCAGAAAGATGTAATCTAGTCTTGTGGCAATGATAATTATTGTTAAAAAAAAACAAAAAAAAAACCCTTTGGTTCACTAATGTTCTTTAGGGAAATCTGCCATCTTTACCTGATCTAACTCTTACGGAACACCAAACTCACACCTTCACTTCTCTCTGAAAAGGCTTAACAAACCCACTAAATTCAAGGGCAGTTAGGGACAGACAACTGACAGTGACTTTACCAGCAATGTCCACATCCCAGGGAAGAATGAAAAAGAAGGTTACACAACTTTACTAAATTTTTGCAGAGAGAAACAGTCGATAATGATAAAATATTGACCTTAACTCGTTTGTTGATGGACTCTTTAAAGACGTTGGAGGTATGACGCGCAGGTGAGTAGAGTTGGTGAAAGGTCATTTTGTGAAGATGAGGGATTTGTTAACATCAAGAAAATTCAAGCTTATACTAGGGGAAAAACCTCATTAGATGCTACACTCTATTAACTTGCCTTAAAGTGTAGAACCCTGGGCAATGAATAAAGATCTGTAGAAGAAAACAGAAAGAAGACCTTTGAAAAAGGGATGCTTAAAATTCCATGCAGAGATAAAAGAAAAGTAAATGAAATTGTGACAGCAAAAATAATTGTAAAAAATGGCGTGCTGAAAAGAAACTTTTTTTTTCAATATTTCAAACATTTGATTAGAGCTAGATTTCTATCAGTCAAGATTTCTCCTTGATTTCAAGTAGAGGGCATCGGAAAGCAGGGTTGACTGATATATGGTTGAACATTAAGAAGAATTTACAGATGCAATTCAATGGCGAGTTTGGTGTAAGACAGATGAACATGATATACCATGACAACAACAGGAGTAGCTCCAAGCAGTAGCAATGGTTGATTCAGCACCATTCCAGTAGCAATGAGTTACTTCAAAGAACGAGCAACATATCTCCATAAATGCCACAGAGCATCAATGTATTCGTCATGAGGCAATCCAAATGGGCAATTTCCTTTTCTAATCTCCCTGATCTCAATCAGCAAAGGAAGAAGGGATTGAATTCAATCTGTTTCTTGAAGAGTTTCATTTACTTGGGAACATTCCTGACTCCAAAGGTGGTGGATTCAAGGCCCATTTCAGAACTGGAGGGGACTTTTTGACAATTCCTTGAATTGCCAAGGAAATGTTAAACTCTCAAGCAAGTTGTTGAATGTGGTCTTAAGCCATAATGTCATTCATCTGTTCAGGTCGATGTTAAAGATTTTGTGAAACTGCTTGAAAGAAAAATAAAGTCTGATGACCAAAATTGCTTCTTCTAGTACAGATTACTGCTAAACTACTGAAAGAGTAAGAACTAAACAACTAAAGGGCTTGGAGAAAGAATACAGGAGAGATGAACTCCATTTGAACAATGTTTGGTGTAAAGGTATGAGCTTGATCTGAAATTCTGAAGAAAGGTCACTGGACTCACAATGCTAACTCTGCTTTCTCTCCATAGATGCTGCCAGACCTGCTGAGCTCCTCCAACAATTTTTATTTCAAATTTCCAGCATCTGCAGTTCTTTGTTCTATATTTTATATTAGTTTTATCCTGTTGATTAACTGAAAAGTAGTGGGCAGGAGAATGGGGAGAATTAGCCCGCACTAGTTCCAAACAGTGCAATTAAACATAATATACCTACCTGAGAGAGTAAACAGGACCTCACTTTTAAATAATTTCCAAAGGATTGCACCTTTCACAACGGAGATCACTCTCCATAATGCACTTGAGAATCAGTCTACTGTAATGCACAGGACATGAAGGATATTAGGAATTGTTATCCTACTTTGTTTTCAACTTTCCTGGACTCCTTAAGATGTTTGTCATCGTCAACAGGGCATACAAGTTGCCTAAATTCATCTGCAAACTGTATAGAGATGTGGCTGATCAGTTTGCTAGTCATTTGCTGATGACTAGCATCATGCAGTTGAATCACCTTTGGTATTCTGAGGAATTTTAAACACATGTTCTGAATTTCAGAATCGGTCTGTTTCTTAACACCGGCCATGTAAAGCACCAAAAAGCTTGAGGTCCAATTGGATCTGTCAAAAGGTAGACCACAAAACCTGCCTTCTGAGGGTATTTGAGTTCACCTAAAAAAATTCCTACCTTCCACTGCCTGAAAATATTGCAAGAAATTGCTGCTGTGTCTTCAACTTTACAGAAACTTGCCAACTCTGAACTCTAACAACTTGAAGCATAATATTCAATTCAATTGATGATGATTCATTTTCCTTCAACCTGTTTCTGCAACTTTCTCTAACGTACATGGGAAATGTGTGTGAATTGACGCACAACTCCTGGGTTTGAATGCGAGAATAAATCATACTCCTGCTTTAAGCTTGAAAGAGAGTCCACTCAAGTCACTTTAATGACTGAACTACAGTGGGTTGACCTTAAAGAAAACTAAAATTACACTGCTTATAAACAGAGGGTAAGGAGAACAAAATGAGTTCAGTCTGTCTCCCTCCTCTTTCTGGATAGATTCATAGATTCATACAGTACAGAAATGGCCCTTCGGCCCATCGAGTCTGCACTGACATCACTACCACTAAAAAGTGCCCAAATCCCAATTTCCTGCATTTGCCCAATATCCTTGAATATTATGATATTTGCGGTACTGATCCAAATATTTTTTTAAAGCTTGTAGGTTTTCCAGCCTCCCCTACCTTCCCAGGCAATGAACTCTAGATTCCCACAACCCACTGAATGAAAAAGTTTTTTTTTCTCCAAAGCTCCTTTGAATCTCCTGCTGCTTTCCCTAAAACATGATTAGATACTGGGCCAGATTTTCTGAAGTAACAGGCAGAACGTCAAACTGGCCGACTTCATTTACTAGGTCATCCAAGTACTAGGACCTACCAACTCTTGTACTCAATACCCCGTCAGATGAATGAAAGCACACCGTATGCCTTCTAGACCATTCTATCGACCTGCTTTGCCACCTTCAGGATATAATGGACCTGAACACCCAGATCTCTCTGTGTATCAATTTTCCCCAGGGCTTTTCCATTTACCGTATAGTTCGCTCTTGAATTGGATCTTCCAAAATGCATCACCTCGCATTTGCCTGGATTGAACGCCATCTGCCATTTCTCCGCCCAACTGTCCAATCTATCTATATTCTGCTGCATTCTCCAACAATCTCCTTCACTATCTGCTACTCCACCAATCTTAGTGTCATCTAAAAACTTGCTGATCAGACCATCTATACCTTCCTCCAGATCATTTACGTATATCACAAACAACAGTGGTCCCAACACGGATTCCTGTGGAACACCACTGGTCACAGTTCTCCATTTTGAGAAACTCCCTTCCACTACAACTCTCTGTCTCCTGTTGCCCAGCCAGTTCTTTATCCATTTAGCTAGTACACCCTGGACCCCATGCGACTTCACTTTCTCCAACAGCCTACCATGGGGAACCTTATCAAATGCCTTACTGAAGTCCATGTATATGATATCCACAGCCCTTCCCTCATCTATCAACTTTGTCACTTCCTCAAAGAATTCTATCAAGTTGGTAAGACATGACCTTCCCTGCACAGAACCATGCTGCCTATCACTAATAAGCCCATTTTCTTCCAAATGTAAATAGATCCTATCCCTCAGTATCTTCTCCAGTAGCTTCCCCACCACTGACGTCAGGCTCACCAGTCTATAATTTCCTAGATTATCCTTGCTACCCTTCTTAAACAAGGGGACAACAATAGCAATTCTCCAGTCCTCCGGGACCTCACCCGTGCTCAAGGATGTTGCAAAGATATCTGTTAAGGCCCCAGCTATTTCCTCTCGCTTCCCTCAGTATCCTGGGATAGATCCCATCCAGACCTGGGGACTTGTCCACCCTAATGCCTTTTAGAATACCCAACACCTCCCCCCTCCAAATGCCAACCTGACCTAGAATAATCAAATATCTATCCCTAACCTCAACATCCGTCATGTCCCTCTCCTCAGTGAATACCGACACAAAGTACTCATTAAGAATCTCACTCATTTTCTCTGACTCCTCGCATAACTTCCTTCCTTTGTCTTTGAGTAGGTGAACCCTTTCTCTAGTTATCCTCTTGCTCCTTATGTATGAATAAAAGGCTTTGGGATTTTCCTTAACCCTGTTTGCTAAGGATATTTCATGACCCCTTTTAGCCCTCTTAATTCTTTGTTTCATATTGGTCCTACTTTCTCAATATTCTTCCAAATCCTGATCTGTTTTCAGTCACCTAGACCTTATGTATGCTTCCTTTTTCCTCTTAGCTTGTCTCACAGTTTCACCTGTCATCCATGGTTCCCTAATCTTGCTCTTTCTATCCCTCATTTTCACAGGGTCATGTCTGTCCTGCACTCTAATCAACCTCTCTTTGAGAGCCTCCCACATATCAAATGTGGATTTACCATCAAACAGCTGCTTCAAATCCACATTCCCCAGCTCGTGCCGAATTTTGCTCTTGTTGGCATTCCCCCAATTCAGACCTCTTCCTTTAGGACAACTCTCAACTTTGTCCATCAGTATTCTAAATCTTATTCTAAAACTATTCCCAAAGTAATCCTCTACTGAAACTTCAACCACCTGGCTGGGCTCATTCCCCAACACCAGGTCCAGTATGGCCCCTTCCCGAGTTGGACTATTTACATAATCTCTAGAAAACCCTCCTGGATGCTCCTCACAAATTCTGCTCCATCTAAACCCCTAACACTAAGTGAATCCCAGTCAATGTTGGGAAAATTAAAATCTCCTATCACCACCACCCTGTTGCTCCTACATCTTTCCATAATCCGTCTACATATTTGTGCCTCTATCTCACGCTCGCAGTTGGGAGGCCTGTAGTACAGCCCCAACATTGTTACCGCACCCTTCCTATTTCTGAGCTCTGCCCATGTTGCCTCACTGCTCGAGTCCTCCATAGTCCCCTCCTTCAGCACAGCTGTTATATTCTCTTTGACCAGTAATGCAACTACTCCACCCCTTTACCTCCCTCTCTATCCCGCCTGAAGCATCTATATCCTGGGATATTTAGTTGCCAATCTTGCCCTTCCCTCAACCAAGTCTCAGTAATAACAATAACATCATACTCCCAGGTACTAATCCAAGCCCTACGTTCATCTGCCTTATCTACTATACTCCTCGCATTAAAACAAATGCACCTCAGACCACCTGTCCCTTTGTGTTCATCATCTGCTCTCTGCCTACTCTTCCCCTGAGTCACACAGACTTCATTATCTAGTTCCTTACAGGCTTTAGTTACTACCTCCTTACTGTCCACTAACCTCCTCATTTGGTTCCCATCCCCCTGCCACATTAGTTTAATCTAATTTTAACATTTAAGCTTAACATTAATTTGAAAGAGATGGGCTTCTTTGTGTCTCTGGATCTTATTCAATTTAAAAAAATTCTGGGCGTTCAAATCAATTCATCTTATTGCTCTAGAGATCCCAATCACTGTAATATAAACACATGTAATCTAAAACAGTGCATCTAACTATTGAACTTGAAATAATAATGGCCTAGTTCTGTGCTGTAATCATTCTAACTTTTTTTTAAGTATATAAAAAGTTGTCAATGAGATAATTATAATTATATTGATTCCTCTCTTGGAACTAGGAACCCTGTGATTCACACCTCTTCTGAGAGATTGTGAACTACGTCTACTTTCTGAAGGGGTCTAATTCCATTACAATCGAGGTGCATTGGATTGTCTGATAATTTAATGGAACTGGGAGGAGGAGGAATGCTACAGATATCCAGGTCTTTGTATTCAAATCTCCAGAGTAGTACTTTGAACAGTCTGCCTCAGCATAGAAGAACTACCAACAGAGCCACATCTGTCACTTGTCATATTTTAAGGGAGTAGAGAGCCAAAAGTGATGCAATGGGGGCCTAATGTCTTGGAGCTGTGCTGTTGTTGGTTTAACAAATGCATGTCTGTTTTTTCTATATCAATACAACAATAACAAACACATTAACTTTTCATCTTTAGTGTACAGTTCTTTGTATAAATTTACATGCTGAAGTGAGGAAGAATCAACAGAGAATAACTCAGTGTCTGTCTTTTGCTCATTATAGAGCACCGGCAATGATTTCTGTATGAATGTGATTAGCTTTTAAGCTGTGAGTTAGGGTCTAACTGGAGGTTTTCATAAATTTGCATTACAATAAAAAAAACAGGGTGTTTGGCAAAGTAAAATGGAACAGAATGTGTAGTGAATTTCCAGAATTTTCTATTCCAGAAGCATGTGGAAGCTTAATCATTGAGTAGGCTCAAGACAGAAAATATAGGCTTCTGGAGACCAATGTCATGAAGGGAGATGGAGATAGTGCACGAAAGTGACACTTGAGTGAGGATCTGCCATGGTCTAGAATGGTGGGGCAAGCTTGATCGGCTGAATGCTCCGCTTCTCTTCCTGTGATCCTGTCACCGTGAAGATTTGACTGTAGATCTTTTTTTAAGGTGGCGTATAGAAAACCTATTAGCCTAGTTGTCCTCATATAATCTCAATCTGATCATATTTTTTGTACAAGGGGCTCACTGCCTCGAAATGAGATCGTGTCACACCCACATTAACAGGCACTTGATGGTCAGGTAAGGTGAGCAGTGTTCATGCATTTCTGCTCATAAAATCAACGAGATCTACAACCTGCAGCCAGGTCTGCGTCAGTCACAAACAACCACCTAGCTATTCTAGTCTCATTTTCCAGCACTTGGCCCATAGTCCTGAATTTCTCAGCATGGCAAGTGTGCATATGTTTCTCAACCTTATTCCCCTGCCTTCTCTCAGAATCATTGATCCCCTTAATAATCAAGACCCAATCTAACTCTGTCTTAAATGACTTGGTCTTCACAGCTTCCTTCAGCCTCTACAACCTCTTCAGCCTTTTACCCCCATTAATTTCCCCAACCCAATTTCCTTACTAATATAGTTTTCCTTATATTCTGCCCTCTTGCTAGCCCTTTGATTCCTAAATATTTCTGGCAAGTTTCTTTTGTGGAAACAGACAGTATGTGTTCAATTTTTCTGCCATTTATCTGTTTACTATTTTAATTTCCCCAACTTCTGACTGTAATGGACCTACATATGTGTTTATTTATCGTTTTTTCTTTACATATTTAATGAAGCTTTTATGGTTTGTTTCCATGTACCCTGCAATTTTACTCAAAATACTCCATTTCTCCCCCACGATCAAACTTTTTGTCAACTTTGTTTTATTCTGAAATGCTCCCAGTCTTCAGGCTTGCTGCTTTTTCTGGCAATATTACATGTCTCCTCTGTGAATCTAATTTCTTTTGTAAACATGTAAGCCTGTTCTCTGGTTGGATCCTCAATGTATTGTCTAACAAAACTACCACGTACAAACTCCAGGAAATCCTCCTCCACAATACCATTGCTCATTTGGTTTGTCAAATCTGTACGTAAATTAAAGTTACCCATGATTACAGTTCTACCTTTATGACATGCATCTTTGATACCTTCCCATACATCCCACTACTGTTTGCGGGCCTGTAGATAGCCTATAGACAATCCCCAACAATGTTTTATGTTATTTAATGTTTCCCATCTCCACGCAAACAGATTTCATATCATGGTTTTCCAAGCCATTATCCTTCCTCTCGTTTGCGTCGATTTTATCCATCATAACAGTACTGTGCCATCTGCTTTCCTATTTTGCAAGTCCTTCCAAATAATGAATAACCTCTCAATGTTCAGTTCCCATCCCTGGTCAGCCTGGAATCATATTTCTGTAGTCTCAATTACATAATAACAGCTTCTTGCCTTTTTTTTTGCCTTCTACTTTTACCTCTTGCCTTTCTGTCTTTTGTTTCAATCCTCATTTTTTCTTCCTTTGTCTGCCTGTTCAGATACCTATCCCACTGTTATTCTAGAGTCATAGAGTCATAGAACACGGAAACAGACACTTTGGTCCAATTGGTCCATGTTGACCATAATCCCAAACTAAACTAATCCCACCTGCCCATACTTGGCCCTTATCACTCCAAACATTTCTCATTCAGGTGCTTATCTTGATGTCTTTTAAACATTGTAACGGAACCCACTTCTGGAAGTTCATTCCACACACAAACCACTCTATGAAAAAAAAATTACCCCTCATCTCTTCTTTAAATTTTTCTCCTCTCATTTTAAAAATATGCCACCTGGTCTTGAAATCTCCCATCCTAGGGAAAAAGCATTCACTATTCACCTTTTTATTACCTTCATGATTTTATAGAGCCCTATAAGGTCATCCCTCAGCCTCCTATGCACCAGTGAATATAATCCCAATTTACCCAGCCTTCTGTTCTAACTCAAATCCTCCATTCTAGTTTAAACCCTCGCTGATAGCCCTAGCAAGTATTCCTCTATCCCCAAAGGTGTTGTTCCCAGTCCTGCTCGGATGCAATCTGTTCAGCTTATATTGGTCCCACTTTGACCACAATCAGAGCTGATCAAGAATAGCAAAGCTTGCAGTTCACACTGCCAGAATAGCATTACAAGTATAGTGTTATTACTTTAAGGAAGATATCTATTTAAGAAACTCAGCATACAAATGAACCAAGTACCTGGATTTTATCACAACACCAGGAGCCACAAACACTCTGGGCATTAGCTGTCTAGACAAAAGTTTTAGATTATTCTAGATTATTATTTTGTAATGTATTGTACATTGTATGTATTAGCTTAGCTATTAAGTAAACAAGAGGTAAATAAAATTGTTACAGAGATAGTAGGAACTGCCGATGCTGGAGAATCTGAGATAAAACGTTGTGGAGCTGGATGAACACAGCAGGCCAAGCAGCATCAGAGGAGCAGGAAAGTTCTGAAGAAGGGTCTCGACCCGAAATGTCAACTTTCCTGCTGTTCTGATGCTACTCGGCCTGCTGTGTTCATCCAGCTCCACAACGTTTTAACTTAAATAAAATTGTGTTACATTTGGATAGCAAATGAATTTATTACATCGAGGTCCATTGAAAATTTCAAAGCTGAGATTGATAGATATTTTTGTGAGACAAAGCTAATAATGATGATGAATTCAAAGCCACAAGTGAAGTTAAAATACAGGTCTACCATGGTTGAATTGAATGAAGGAAGACATTCAGGTGCTAAGGTGCCTGAGTCTGCTCTCTCTTCTATAATCCTGATTGGTATCTTCTTCATGGTGGTCTGGCTTTATCCATTTATTGGACATTGATCAATCCTGTTGAGATTGGAGATGTCTTTCTAAGTTGACCCTCAGGCATAATTCATATAACAAGCCTTGTAACAGTTTGGACTATTTCTAATTAACTTTTCTGAAAAATGCGCTGCATTCTCCTGTTATTTTGTTCTAACTTCACCTATGCTGCTTGTTATGGACCAGACCAAATCTCCTCAAAATATATTAAGAAAACAGTCTAGACCCCAACTTTTCTTATTTTAAATGAAAGTACAAAGTGTTGCATTCCAGATACAATTCAATTGGTCAAACTACTGAATTTTAAGAATAAGACACTTTATTCATACGCTGTAGTTAAAATACAGAGAAAACAAAAATAAAATAATTGGCTTAACTGTAACTCTATCAAAATGTTCAACAAAATAATAGATATATCAACTATTACTAATTAATTGTTTAAAAATAACATCCCATGAACACACCCTTGGCAAAGGCAAATTCAATAAAATAGATTGTCTCACATGTAATTCTAGCAGCAGGAAGAGAAGCCCAGCTTTTAGCTGTAACTGGGTGAAGAATAAAAGCTTTCACATCTAGCTTCAAGGTCTCAGCTGAAATCTAAAGCTAAAAATCCTGGGTCTGTGGGAGCCTGACTCCACCCGTTCAGGTTCTTCTATTGTTGTAACTTTTTAAAAAACCCAAAGGCCTCAGAAGCTGTTTACCTTGGGTTTAGAGCAGACTGTTTAGGATCTCAGTCTCAACTTTGCCTCATTAAAAAAAAGGACAAAATACACCTCTTAAAGCCATGGTGTCATCAGATGGTGCACATGAACCATTCACAATTTCCTTGTTAAAAATGTATTTGGCCCTTGCACTACACCATTGATGAATAAAGTGTTTTAAGACAAACCGTGCAACTACAATCAGCTTAACCTCAGTTTTGGGGAACCTATTAGAATGATTTGCAACAGAATTACTTACTTGGGCAAATACAGGTTAATTGAGAAAAGCCAACACAAATTGATGAAAGAAAAGTAGTTTCATGAAATTAAAACATAAGGGATATTGACAGGGTGTATGTGGAGACAATGTTTACTTTTATGGGAGAATGTAGAACTGGGGTCATTGTTCAAAAATAAGATGTTGCCCATTTGAAATCATATTAAGATGTGAAAAAAAAATTTAAAAGGGGCTTGAGAAGCAACATTTTTACACAAAGAGTGGTTCGTGCGTGAAACGAGCTGCCAGAGGAAGGAATGGATGTCGGTAGTTACAACACTGAAAATACATTTGGACAAGTTCATGAATAGGAAGGGGGTTTGGAGAGATGTGGGACAGATGGTACTATTTTAATTTTGGAACATGATCATCGCATACTGGCCGGACAGAAGGGGCTGCTTCCATACTGTATGATTCTAGAATCGACGGTACTAAAACAAAGATTAGTAAAAACAAAATTTCTCTCAGATGGTCATTAGTCTTGGAATGTTCTTTCTGAAAAGGTAGTGTCAACAGTGTCCTCGAATATGTTTTAAGGCACAGGTAGATAGATTCTTGGAAAACAAGCTTGTGGTAAGTTACTTGGCTCATGGGAATGGGGATTTGAGGTTATAGTCAGATCAGCAATGATCTCATTGAATGGTGGGGCAACCTTGAAGGGCTGAATGGCTTTCTCTTGTTCCTAATTTCTGTGTTCATGTGTTTGTTATATGGAAAGATTGGAGAAGTTGTGACTGCTTTCTTCAGAGAAGAGAAAGTTGAGAAGTGATTTGTTAGACATGTCTAAAATCGTGATGGATCAGCGCCAAGTAGATAGGGAGAAAGTGATAAAAGGTACTACAGATGCTGGAGAATCCGAGATAACAAGCATGGGGCTGGATGAACACAGCAGGTCAAGCAGCATCATAGGAGCAGGAAAACTTGATGTTTCGGGCCTAGACTCTTCATCAGAAAATGATGGAGGGTCTAGGCCCGAAACGTCAAGTTTTCCTGCTCCTTTGATGCTGCTTGACCTGCTGTGTTCATCCAGCCCCATGCTTAGATAGGGAGAAAGTGTTTGTTTTTGGTCGAAGGATCAAGAATCAGAGAACACTGATGTAAGATAATTGGCAAAAGAAGTAATGGCATCAAGGAGAAAGGTTTTTTTCTTGTGCAGTGGATCTGTTAGGATCTGGAATGCACTGCCACCGATACAATGGAGGCAGATCCAGTCATGGTTTTTCAAAGGAAGCCAGAAGTCACATGACACCAGGTTATTGTCCAAAAAGTTTATTTGAAATCACAAGCTTCAGAGTGGTGCTCCTTCATCTGATTAAGAGACAGTGCTCCGAAAGTTTGTGATTTTTAATAAACCTGCTGGACAATAATCTGGTGTCATGTGACTTCTGACTTTGTCCACCCCTGTCCATCATTGGCAACTCCACATCGTTTTCAAAGGAAGCTCAGATAATTAGACAAAATGAAAAGATTTGTTGGCCTGCAGGTTAAACTCAGGAGAGTAGGACTAGTTGAGTTATTCTTGCAGAGAGCCAGCACATGCATGACAAATTAAATGGCCTCATTCTATTCTCTAAGTATTTTGTGATCATAAGATTCAATCATCCAGAGGTTTGAGATTGTCTGTTGGTTGTAAGATTGTATTAATTCTTGGGAAGGTGTAATAACAGTGCTTTTGTAAGAGCTGAAGAGGCAAATATAATTTCCTGAACAGTCAATGTATTGTCATAGTTCCAGCTGATGATAAACGCTGGACAATTCAGATCCCAGAATGAGACTGTGAGTTTTTAGGAAGGGTTACTGGACCCAAAACATTAACTCTGTTTTTTCCCTTCACAGATGCTGAGCTTTTCCAGCAACTTTGTTTTTGTCCTAGAATGAGACTAGCTTGATAGGCCCTAAATCTCTTTCATCTTTTTGTTTACCCTATTGGTCAATCAATGAATACGTTCGCAGAAGGCTGTCAATGCACTTTTAACAAAATAACACAAAAGATGATTACACACTAATAAAAAACATAATGTTACATGATGTAAGAGCTATTTGAGATTGTGCTTTGCGTACATTGGAAAGAAAGGTTAAATCCTTTTAAACTCAACAGCAACATTGCGGATACTCAAATCTCAGTGAAGGGTTATCCTTTCTCCATGCTTCCTGTTTATTTGTCACCACTGTGATCTGATACCTTATTAGCAAAATTCTATGCGTTCTGTGCATTGATGCTGTTATCGTTAGTTAACATCTCTTCCTAAGTCCCTTAACAAACTTGCTATTCTAGCTCAATTTAGACTGAACATGGATTTCTTAAACATGTTTTAAACAGCCCTAAAGGATGTCTTCCCTTTCTGACACCTCGACAGCTTTCGGCTGCAAGAATTTTCTTCCAAATAACTAGGGGTTGTTTCTCAAGCCCTGATTCTGTGGATTGCTGATGACAACACCGCAGCTGTTACAGACCCTTTCTCTTTGATTTACCAATTTCTGTCTGAGCGAACCTGCTTTTGAACCTCCATCTTTATGCCTTGTAACCTAACACCTTAGCAATTACCTGTCCATAAGCTTGCTAATCATTCAATGAAAACCACATGATTTCTTTAGAGGAGATTTGTGATAATACACAATAGTGTATTATCACTGAACTGCTAATCCAGAGACCCAGGCAATGTTCTGGAGACCCATTTTTTTTTCATTCATTCAAAGGACGTTTACAGAACTGGCTAGACCAACCTTTATTGCCCAGAGGGCAGTTGAGAGTCAACCACCTTGCTGTGAGTCACATGTAGGCCATACCAGTTAAGGATAGCAGTTTCCTTCCCTAAAGGATATCAGTGAACCAGATGGGTTTTTACAACAGTTGGCAATGGATTCAAGGTCATCATCAGACCGTACTTCCAGACTCTTAAAAAAAAATTGAATTCAATTCCCACCATCTGCCATGATGGCATTAGAACTGAGGTCACCAGAACATTATGTGGGTTTCTGGATAAACAGTCCTGTGATAATACCACCAGACCATCACCTCCTCTTGTAAAGTTGACTAAATTCTTTTAATGATCTGAAATTCCTCCTAGTTGTGGTTTTGGGGTAACAATAAAACATTTTTGGCAGAGTGGGGGCAGTGTTGGTGGAAGTTCGAGTTGCAAAGATAGTAGAACGATTGAGAACATTTGAGACTGCAGCATTCCCCCAGTATGAAGCTGGCATCTCAATCGAGATATTTCGGTTCAACCTTCTGGACCAAAGCTTGAAACCACAAAATTATGATACAGTGTGTTACCAACTGAGCAGTGACTGCATAATAGAGCAACCGCTAAAATGCTATTATTGGGACAATGTGTTAATTGAAGATATTGTCATCTTGTTCTGGTGTTTAAGATGGGCATTAAGTGCACTGATGCTCATATTTGATTTGTTTTGATTTGATTTATTGAGCTGGACCTCACAGAATATGAGTTCCCTAACTGGAGCTGTTAATCTGGTCCAATCAGGGAACCCTGCCTGACAGATTTAAACAGGAGTATCATAGATACTGACACTCTGATAGCTGACTCTGGGTGAGGCAGTACTCTGGACTTGCTGGCGGCTAACCAGCCTCTGTGGAGTTATTTCAGCCATCTTTGAGTATCCCCCGGTCTCAAATTTGCCACAAATTTGCATCTTTCACTCTGCCCTTTGCCTTTTCAGGAATCAATGGACTTGGACATGTCTACCATATGTCCTCAAATGTCATCCATCCTATGGAAGCTGTGGTTTGAAGACTGGTAAACATGGAAGCGCCAGCAGTATCCTCTTGTATCCAGAAAACCATCATCAACACCCAGAGCTGGTCCTTCTGCAAGATGAAGGTGAAAACAAATGCAAGAAATAAAAGCAAACAGCATTATTCAACTACACTGTATCACAGTACATTGTTACAATCACTACAATGACAAATTTCCGTTATTGGCTCCATTGGCAGCACTCATATATTGAGGTTGTGTGTTCAATTCCAACTGCCTTTGTACTTGAGCACAAAGATCTGGGCGGTCACTTCAATACTGAGGGGCTGCTGCATTGTTGGAGGTGACAACTTTCAGGTGAGACATTATACTGATATCCTGCTTGTCTACCAGGTTAGATGTAACAGATCCTATCACACTCTTTAAAAGAAGAGCAGACAGCTACGTCTCACACTCTGTGGTTGATCAGGAAACTCAAAAAAGCTGTTCCTAATGTGATGTGACCACAGCAAATTCTGCTGCCTCAATGGTCTTACTCTCGGCTGACATTCCCACTACGAGCAGATCAGTAAAAATGAAGGTACAGTCATTGCCTGTAAGGAGAATTTAGGATTAATGCATTTGTCAAACATTTAAATACAATGAGTGTAGGAGGCATTTAGATTTACTGTGCATATTGAACGTTCAGATCAGTGTGCACGAACTGCTCAGAATATATGTGCCTAGAGAGTTGTTGCATCTTCTTTGTAAGGGACCTCATAATTTTAGACTCGGAGTGACTCACATCCAGAATATCTATTCAATGATTACAATAGGTGTACCCAATACGCCGCTTCAAATAAATGGACGTCGTTGTGTTAATTAAGCAAGGAACAGGGGTAGAAGTTGCCAGCCTGTAATTAGGTTGTATAAATGACTGCTGTCTTACTTACACACATCCATTCATATCTCACAGCTGAATCAATGCACATGTCAATGTAAATGCCAAACTCTAACACACAAGCCCAGAAAAGTAATCCGTCTCTTTGATAAATTTCTAAGATTCAGGAAGGGAAGCCAAGACTTTGGATTGAGCTCCTGATAATGGAGCTGAAATAAATCTAGAGTTAATGTCCGTCAAATGGCTTGCTCCAGCTCATCCACCTTCCTGCTTTCTTGAACATTTACAATTCCTACTGTGCCTCACATGTAGCCAGAGCAGTTGTAGGCACCTCAAAAGAAAGAGTACGATGAGGAAACGCATTGGGTAAAGAAACAAAAGCAACTCCTACAACTTTTCCAAGCATACACTTGTCAAGATTGCCTTCACATGCATTCAATGTTTCACGTCAAATAAATCCAGTGACATCACTGAGAGACAGAGATCAGAGGGAGCTATGACTCTTCATCTTAGTGAAGACATGACTCAGAAGAGACTTAATAAAGGTGGTAAAAAATCAGAAGAGATTTTGATTCAGTAAATAAGGAGAAACTTTTTCAAATGGACAGAAAATCAGTAACCAAAGGGAACAAACGTGAAATAATTGGCAAAACGAACCAAGGGAGACGAGGAGAAAATCTTTTACATGGCAAGGTATTCTGATCTGGAAAGCAATGCCTGAGAGGGTTGCAGAAATGAGTTTTGTAGTCATTTTCAAAGTGAAAAATACCTGAAAGAGATCTATTTTCAGCACTATGGAGAGAGCGAGTGGGGGACCAAGACTAATTGGGCAGTGCTTGCAAAAATCCAGCATACATTGAATCGAGTTGTCTTCTCCTGTGCTGGAGAGTTCTATGATCTAATTTCCAGCAGTTGCCTCAGATAGTGCCTATGAAATGTTCAATCTCTTGAGGTCTTGTTTAAGAATTTTTAAGATCTACCCAAAACCCTTAAAAGGAAGATGGTCTGATTTACCTGTGCACTTTCAAAATTTAAGGACTCGCACAAGGTCCAGTCAAAGGTTCCTATTAAACCATGGATATTTCAAGCCAAGACTTCATGTGATACGCTGTGACAACTGGCAATCATTTCTGCTCTAAACCCCGACCAGTTCTGTCATCGCAATCTTCCATGGATACAGTGATGGACTTTTACCTTCATCCGGATATTTATATCCAATAAAGTTAAAACCTAAAAGGTAAAGTTGCCCCAGTCACGGAGGACCATATATCTGCTGTCTTCGAGAGAGAGAGGTTTAATCTAGGCATGGGGTGAGGTCAAGAAAGACCTTCATGTTGATCTCAGAAGTTAATACGTACATTAGCACAGATAAATTAACCGCAAGATAGGAATGATCCAGCATTGAGGATTCAATCGTCTTTTATTAAAGATCCTGCTCCTTAAATATATAGCCAACTCCCCATTATTGGCCAAGTATGGGAATTGGGGCATGCTGATTCCATGAATCAGCTACATGAGAAATACTCTAATTGAAAGCCAATGCAGCAAACTCTAGCATTTGTTGAACTAAATATCTTAAATCAAAACGCCAAAAGAGCAGCACAATTTACCTAACACAATGTGGAGCTGGCGGAACACAGCAGGCCAGGCAACATCAGAGGAGCAGGAAAGCTGACATTTCGGGTTGGGACCCTCCTCACTGATCAACCTCATCCCAACTCCCTACCTACACTCACCTTTACTGGCTTCATCCCCACTTCCTTGACCTGTCCATCTGCTCTCCCACCTATCTGCTTCACTATCCACCTTCTATCACTGCCCTCCCCTCTCTCTATTTATTTCCAAACCCCCTTCCCCTCTCCCATTTCTGAAGGAGGGCCCAGACCCGTAACGTCAGCTTTCCTGCTCCTCTGATGCTGCTTGGCCTGTTGTGTTCATCCAGCTCCACACCTTGTTATCTCAGATTCTCCAGCACCAGCAGTTCCTACTATCTCAACACAATTTACCTGCTGGGTTCTGGAAATATTGATAATATTTCATCATGATCAAACAGAACTGAAACTTGCATCTTGTGCAGCAGCTCAAGTCGAGGACGGTGAAGATGGGGATTGTGGTCCAGCTACCCTCTTAAATTTTTTCTGAAGAAACATCCCGACCCGAAATGTCAGCTTTCCTGCTCCTCTGATGCTGCCTGGCCTGGTCTGTTCCTCCAGCTCCACGCTGTGTCATTACTCCCTCTTGGAATGTGATTCATTTAAACTTGCGTCACTTACCTTTTAGGATTACAGTTATAACCTTTTAAGTCATGACTTAATGTACAACATCTGTTTTATCAAAGGTGGTTCCATTATGAATTTCCAATAAAACATTCCATGTATTGTCTCCATTCTGATGAATTCAATGCTCATTGAGCAATTTCCTGTTATCAGATCTATCCATGTTGTTCGTATTCTACATGGAGTACTCAATGGTATTCCTTAGTTCTCTCAGTGTCCCCTTCCTTTGCACTGTGATAAGTTTTAACAAACCATGGTTTGGATTAACTGAGCAACCTGTACGCATCTTCGGTGATAATCTACATTGTGATCTTGTTCCTTCATGTATGTTTTTAAATAGTAAACAAATGAAATCTCCAAGGAGATCTGCCATTTCTTCAGAGAATCCTGATACTTTAGTTAAGTGCAACACATTTTTCTGAAGTGCATGTGTACTTAAAAGCTTTCTACATCTTTAACATGCTTGAATAAATCCCTTCAAAATAGATTAAATATTTTTTCTCACCATTGATGTCACACTAACAAGGTTATAATTTTCAAGTTGATGATTCCGACATTCGTACCTATGCACATTTCAAAAGAAGTTCTTTAAGGTGCAGGTGTTTCACTAGACACTGCAGAAAAATGAGTATCTTGGCTCTTCTTTGCACTTTGGCTGTCCTGAATTTATATATATTTTAATCTCTAGTGAGATTATTCTGTGCCATGTGTATCTCAATGCGCTGTTCCCCCCTCTTCGGTCACTTGTCTTGTGTGAACACAATTTATTCTTAGCATTTGACCACAGAATAATTGTTAAAAGAATAAACAAAAACAGAGATTGCTGGAGACAACCAGCAGGTCTGGCAGCATCTGTGATGAGGGAAGGCAGAGTTAACGGTTCGAGTCTAGTGATCCTTCATCAGAATTCAGCTACCAGACCTGCTGACTTTCTCAGGCAACTTCTGTTTTTGTTGTTTCAGACCTCCAGCAACTGCAATTCTTTGTTTTAGCTTACCTTTAATGGATCCCATATTCACAGTAACAAATGATAAAATTACACAGTTTGTCAGGTCAAAAGGAGAGCATCTCGCCAATCAGGTCTCCGTTGACATCAACTTCATTCCAATCCCTTTGCCTTTCTCATATATTTTTATTCGTGTTTTGTAAATCCTCTTCTTTAAAAGGCATTGTGTATTGCAGCACTGTTTCTTATACATTTTTAGTTTTAAGCTAGTTTTGAAAAGAGAACTGATGTCTCAATTATTTCAGCTGGGGATGATCTTACATTGATGTTCTGAAGAAAAGTCATTGGCCTGAAACTTTAGCTCTGTTTTCAACATCCACAGATGCCAGACTTACTGAGATCCTCCAGTAGTTTCTGTTTTTGGTTCAGATTTCCAGCATCCACAATTCTTTGCTTTATTAATTTGATGCCAATCTGTTACATATTAACTGACTATGGGCTGAACTTTTCTTTGCCCTGCCAATGGATTTGCAGGTGTTATAAGGTCTGTAAAAATCCCTGCGTAGGCTTTCTGCTACTTTTCGCCTCATCCCTGACCTGCCTACAATGTTTACATGGGTCTAAGGCAGCATGCCTAGTTGGACCCCATAAGGAGTAAGATTTCAGATTTTCCAGCTGCTCTCTGTCTCTCTCTGGGGTGGAAGTCCCATCTCCAACCAGCCAACCAACAATTTATGGTTCGTTCGGTGACTGTGGGACTGCTATGATCAGTCAAATGTTTGTTGCCAACGGTTCGAGTTGTAGGGTGGAAAACCACATCATCCGATTACCCTGGTCCTACTCACCAAGTATATTCATAACACCTCAACCAGAAACCGTCTTGGCCTTTTCTGCTGCAGTGAATGATGCCCCAGTTCCTTTCATTTCACCTCGTGACTAAAGCCTCTCATTCCTGACGTCACTTAACTTAACCTTTTCTGCATCCCTCCATGAGTCTGATATTTTTCCCCAAGTAGGATTTTCCATGTTGGACACAATATTGTTTATTTTTGATGATTCCTGAGCCAGTTATGATAGTGTTGGATCTTGATGGAAAAAAATAATGATATCTTAGCAATTTGTCCATTATTAATTAGTAAATCAGACACAAAGTTCAAGGTATTAAGAGAAAAGCCATGATCTGTGAATCCCCACAACTGGTTTAGCTGCCATGTTCTCCAAAATATTTTTGAGAATGTGTGAATTGATATATTAATTTCCCATTAAACCCGTCCCGGTAAGTTAAGTTTGATAATTAAGAGGTTAAGTACATTTTAAATGTGATAATGCTTGTTAATGAAATGCCAATTAACCTCCCTGATGCAGAAAATAAATTATTTCTAATGTTCACCCTCAGTTATGTAGGCAGAGAATAGTTGTGGAAATTTTAAAAGATGTCAAATTTTCATTGTTTTTTAACTTTATCTTTTTGATTCTTTTGTTTCTGGCTCTGGTATTGTGATCTTCCTTTCTGTTATCACTTCTGCTTTCCTCTCTGTCATTCTTTCATGTCGTTCTCAATCCTTTAGCCTCACTGGTCAAGAGGATACCCTCTTCAATCTACTGTAATAATCTTTATGTTATCAAATTGCACCTCCAAACATTTATATTGTGGAAACCTACAAGCAGAAGCATGTAACTAAAAGTCTAATGAACAGAATACACAATGAGATGCTCCACTCTATTTTGAGAATATAGAAACAAGAGAAGGCCATTGGGACCATCAGACGTGGTTGATTGAACACTTCAATGCTTGTTTTATACACCCTATCTACATACAGTGACTCAGTGGTTAGCACTGCTGCCTCACAGTGCCGGGAACATGAGTTTGATCCCACCCTCAGTTGACAGTCTAGGTGGAGTTTGCACATTCTCCCCGTGTCTGCGTGGGTTTGCTTTGGTTTCCTCCCACAGTCCAAAGATGTGCAGGTTAGGTAGATTGGCCATGTTAAATTGCCTGTAGTGTTCAGGGATGTGTAGCTTAGGTAGGTTATAGGGGGATGGGTGTGGGTGGGATGATCTGAGGGTCAGTGTAGACTTGTTGGGCCAAAGGGCCTGTTTCCACACTACAGGGATTCTATGAAAACTGTATGTCACTGGTCCTCAAAAAATGATTAATCATTTTGTTCAACATAACCAAAGACTGAGTTCCATTTGTGGTAGAGGATTCTAAATATTCATAGTCCTTGAGTGAAAAAAAAAGGTCTCCCCACCTCAGACCTAAATGGGAGCCCCCTGCTTCTTACTTTTAAATTGTGTCCCCTGGTTCTAAATTCCCCAACCAGAGGAAATATTGTACTGGTATCTAGCCTGTTTAAATCTTTATGTATTTTGTTGATTTCAATTCATACTTTCATAGAATCCCTACAGTGTGGAAGCAGGCCATTTGGCCCATTGAGTCCAAACTGTCCATCCGCAGAGCATCCCATCCAGATCCATCCCTCTACCTTATCCCTGTAACTCTGCATTTCCTTTGGCTACTTCACCTAACTTGCTCATCTCTGGGCATTAATGTCTAGAGAATACAGACTCCATTTGCCCAATCTCTCTTCATGGAGCTGTCATCTTGGGAACAACACCAACAAATCTTCATTGTATTCTCTCGTTGGCAATTGTGTGTCTCCAAGGTAAGGTAGTCAATACTTCAATACTATGGTTCTCAATGCATCAAAGCAAGACTTCACTACTTGTGTGTTCAAATCTTCATGTCTCAAAGGCTAACTTTCCATTAAAATAAAATGAAGAAATACATCTGCTGGAGATCTGGAAAAAGACAGAAGTTGTTGCAGGATTGGCAGCATCTGTGGAAAGAAGCGATGCAAACATTTTGAGTCCAGTGGCTCATCACCAGAACTGATAACGGTTAGGAAAAAAGAGTGGTATTTATGCCAAATAGGTCGCAGTAAAATTGACCACTTGATTCAAGCCCTATTTCCTTTTCTCCTGTCCCCTCACACTGGAGACTTTATTTGTCAGAGTAAACCTGACAGAAATCACTTCTTTCCCATCACCTCAAATTCCCCGACCAACCCAAATTCCACGTTACACATTGTGCCTCTGCATCGCTCCAGCAAAATCTCACCCATTCTAATCATGCTGCTTACCCTGACCCTTCTTCTATAGAAACAAGATGAATGACTAAGGGGCGATGTGCAGGACACAATGGGGATTGATGGGAAGGTCTCGAATCTAGAGACTGAAGTCAAGGATTTTTTAAATTAAAAATTTGCGCACGAGAAAGAAATTTCTATGACACGTTCCGCTGTTTCAGAAGCTCTGTTCCAGTTATGGCATCCAGTTAGGAGCATTCTCACAAAAAGTTTACCTCATGAGATTAAGACCTTGTGAAAGACTAAGGAAGAGGCAAAAGGACCAGGAATGTCTTTCTTCCAACTGCCTGTCCATCAACTGATGAGAAAACTCTTCACTCTCTCAGTTTCTAAAGAAAGCTGCACCTAACATGTTCTAAAAATTTGCAGCAACATTGGCCAGCTCCTATGATGCTGCTTGACCTGCTGTGTTCATCCAGCCCCATGCTTGTTATCTCGGATTCTCCAGCATCTGCAGTACCTTTTAACTCTTGGCCAGCAGTATTCATCACTTTGAATTATGGACTCAACTATAGCCATTGGAGATGAGTGAGCGACATTGCAATCTCCAGCAAGTACAACAAGCACAATATAACTCAGCAAGCTGTTGGAACACCTGAGCTAACAATATAAAGATGTCAAAATTCTAGAAAACCAAAATTAAGTCAGAACCAGCTGGAAATGTAGAACTGGTCAGTCAACGTCTGAAAGAAAAAGGCAGGTTAATATTAAAACCTCCCATTTGAAATGTCTTCCACAACCAGTCACACATAACCAGAATTTTCAGACTTTTTTTGTTATTTTTTTCAATTGAGCATGACAAGCCTAATTTGTCTTCAATTAAATCACTCTTGTCAAACTCAAGGCTGTTGCAGTCCTATTTTTCAGTTGGTTTTAGAAGTCAACTTTAACTATATACTTGTCACCAGTCAAATGTCCCTGCTGATGCTAATATTAGCTATATTAAGTAAACAGCCCTAAAGTCGATGGCAAAGGTGTAATTAGTCAGGATCCTTGCTGCCGTTTAGTTACTGCTGCTGTATCAGTCAAGACCAGGCTCTGTGGCAATTCCTTTCAGAGTTGAACAGTCTGTGAATGTACACCATGGAAAGTCTCATGCCTGGAGACTGTTCACCTCCACAATCTCCCACAGGAGATGGTAATGCTTGTAGGTCAGACATTAAGGCAAGATGTCTGCTGTTCTCCCAAGTGGACATAATAAAAATCCATGGCCCGACTTGAAGAGGAAAAGCAGTGAACTCCACAGTGTCCTTCTCAACATTTCTTCCTCGAGCATAAAATCCCAAAGAAGTAGACAGGGTAAATGCAGGAAGTATTAAAATAAAACAAAGTGCTGCAAATGCTGGAAACCTGAAACAACAAAAATTGCTGGAACAGCTCAGCAGGTCTGGCAGCACTGGTGGAGAGAAAGCAGTGTTAACGTTTCTGGCCCTGTGTCCCTTCTTCAGAATTATTCAAATTATCCTCAAAATTATTCTTCAGATTAATACTGAAAATGTTAACTCAGTTTTCTCTCCACAGATGCTGTCATATCTGCTGAGTTTCTCCAGCACTTTCTGTTTGTAAACGGAGGAAGATGGTCCCAACGACTGGGGAGTCCAGAACATGGAGTTACAATCTACGGGCACAAGAATAGCCTGGGGCTATTGTGTTTCAGTATTAGTATCTCTTCTTCTGAGCCAGCAGGCCCAAAGATGCTCAATAACATCATTGAAGAGGTTGATTAGAAAATAAAACTATGTAGTAGGTGACACGGACTGAGATGAGGAGAAATTTCTTGACCCAGAGGCTGGTTATCTTGTGAAATTGACTGCCACAAAAAGTGGTTGAGATCAAAACATTGAATGATTTCAAGAGGAGATGGATATACTTCTTAGAACTAAAGGGGTCAAAGGGTAGGGGGAGGAAGTGGAAATAGGATTCAGAGTTCGAAGATTAGCCATAATCATATCAAATGCTTGAGTAGGCTCAAAAAGGCTGGATGGTTCAATCCTGCTACTATTTTCTATATTTTTCTGTTAAAACTAAATTATCTGGGTGCGATGGTGTAACATGGCTGTTATTGGGATCTTGCTGCAGTGGTTATTTTTCTCGACTTAAGAAACGTCTTCAGGCATTCAAAGGAGATGGTGAGCTGCAGAAAGTGTGTTGGAATGTGGGGATGAAGGATTTGGAGTGCTGGTGGTGGAGGATAAGGTATTGTGGTTGGTTGGCTCGCCGAGATGGTTTGTTGTTATTCTGCACACGTTTCATTACCCTGCTGGGTAACATCATCAGTGCAGCCTTCGATGAAGAGCCATTGTGTTTTCCCGCCTGTTATTTAAACTCTGGAGTCTGTTGAGCTGGATTACTTCACTTCCTGGGTTAAAAACCAGGCGGGAAAATACAACAGCGCATCATCGGAGGCTACACTGATGATGTTACCCAGCAGGATAATGAAACTTCTGCGGGACAAGCAACCAGCTCGGTGAGACAACCAACCTCAACATCCACAACCTGAGCTACAAATCTACTCCAAAACCTTAGAGGATGAGGTATTTGGAGAAAGTGATTTACAAGGATGTTGCTGGGATTGGACGGTTTGTGCTATAGGGAGAGGTTGAATAGGCTGGGGCTATTTTCCCTGAAGCTACAGAGGCTGAGAAGTGACCTTATAGAAGTTTATAAAGTCATGAGGGGCATGGATAGGGTGAATAATCAAGGTCTTTTCCCTGAGGTAGGGGATTCCAAAACTCGAGGCCATAGGCTTAAGGTGAGAGGGGAAAGATTTAAAAGGGTCCTAAGGAGTAACCTTTTTGGACAGAGGGTGGTGTGTGCATGGAATGGACTGCCAAAGGAAGTGGTAGAAGCTGATCAAATTACAACATTTGAACAGTATCTTGATGGGTATTTGAAAAGGAAGGGTTTAAAGGGATATGGGCCAAATGCTAGCAAATGAGACTAGTTTAATCTGGGAAGCGAGTTGGACCGAAGGGTCTGTCTCTATGACTCTTTGACTCTGAGTGTCCCTCTCATGTTTAATTCCATTTACCCCAGTTAAGAAAGCCAGCTTCTCAAATCAGGCTTGAAGCAGCACTCACTGTACGTTTTAAATCTTGGATATGAAGAGGTGACACTAGCTTTTGTGAATGCAACACATTCTGCGTATATAATACTTTAAAATGTCTGCTCCATGCTACAGCTCTGGACTGGTGACACAGTGAGTACATGGCTTTGAGGCAGGTGAGCAGCCATGATCTGGTTGATTGACAGAGCAAGCTGGACGGGCTGAATAGTCTACTCATATTCCTATATTGCCACCTTACAATACTCTGCCCTACACCCTGGCTATCACTGTTCCTTTCAGCATTTCCTGTGGCAGTGAATGGGAGGCAGGAGTGGCCAGCTCCACACAGTAAATGCCTTCTTCACCCATTTGAAGGTTAGAGCCATGAGAGGCGAGGACAGTAGAAAAGCATCTCTTGAGTCCTCTCAGGATGCTACCCATCACTATCAGCCTTGGAGTCAACGTGATGAATAGATCATAATTTAACCCTCAATAAACACAATTAAAAACACCACGATAAAAGATCTTTATCTCATTACTTTTTGTGTGACATGGCACAAAAAAGGTATTGCATTTTTATGACATAATGATGGTGCCTTCACTTTGATGCAAAAACAGCAGATTGCATTTGTATAGCACCTTCTGTATAATAAACTGTCTGGAGACACTCCAAGAGTGATTGGAGGAAGGTATAGGGGAGATGTCAGAGGTAGGTTCTTTACACAGAGAGTGGTGGGTGTGTGGAATGTGCTTCCAGTGGTGGTAGTGGAGTCAGATACTTTAGCGACACTTAAGCGACTCTTGGATAGGCACATGGAGGATAGTAAAATGCAGGGTATGTAGGGTAGTTTGATCTTAGAGTAGGATAATAGGTCGGCACACTATTGTGGGCCAAAGGGCCTGTACTGTTCTATGTCCTATGTTCAAACAAGTTTTTACACTGAACCACAGAGACATAAAGTCATACGGCACAGAAACAGACCCTTCAGCCCAGTGCTTCCATCCAGACCAATTTTTCCAAACTGAACTATCCCACTTGATTGTATTTTACCTATATCACTCTAAAATGTCTTGGGAATGCTATAATTGTGCCTGCCACTACTGTTTCTTCTGGCAACTCATTCCATACACTCACCACCCTCTGTGTGAAAAAGTTGCTCCACAGGGCACTTTTAAATCTTTCCCCTCCCTCCTTAAACCTATTGTCTCCAGTTTCGGACATTCCTATCCTTGGGAAAAGATCTTGGCTCTTCAGCTTATCATGATTTTTTAAGGCTGCCAACACTCCAGGGTGAAAGCTCTCAGTCTATTAAATCTCTCCTTTTCAATCACAGCCTCCAGTCTCAGTAACATCCCTGTAAATCCTTTTTGCATCTTTTCCAGTTTAATAACATCCTTCTTACAGCAGGGGGACCAGAATTGTACACAGTATTTCAATGTCTTAGCAATGTCTTGTACAGTTCTAACTTCAAGTCCCAACTCCTATACTACTAATGAAGGCAAGCCAAATGCCTTCTTCGCCATCCTGCCTGCCTGTGATATTACTCTCGAGGAGCTGTGTACTTGAACTCTGAGGTTTCTCTGTTTCAACAGTTCCCAGGGCCCTCCCACTAACTATGTATGTCCTGCTCTGGCTTTTCTTACAGAAATGTAGCACCTCACATTTATCTAAATTAAACTCCATGTGCCATTCCGCGGCTCACTGGCCCAGTTGATCAAGATCCCATTATACTGTTAGATAATCTTCTTCACTCTTCACTATATCACCAATTTTGGTGTCATCCTCAACTTACTAACCATGCCTCCTATGGTATCATCCAAGTCATTTATATAAAGGCAAACAACAGTGGACACAGCACCGATCCTTAATGCACACTGCTGGTCACAGACGTCTAGTCTACCACCATCCTCTGCTTCCTACTGGATAACTAATTTATAGCCAACTAACTGGCTCTCCCTAGATGTTATATGATCAAACCTTAATAGCCAAGCTACCACGCAGAATCTTGTCAAAGACTTTTCTAAAGTCCATGTAGACAAGATTGATCTTCTTGGTCACCTCTGCAAAAAAACTTAATCAAATTTGTGAGACATGAACTCCCACGCACAAAGCTATGTTGACTATCCCGTTTCAGTCTTTGCCTTTCCAAAATGCTTGTAGATCCTGTCTCTCAGAATTCCCTCCAATAACTTACCCACCACTGACATTAGGGTCATTGGTGTGCAGTTCCCTGGCTTTTCTTTGCAGCCTGTCTTAAATAACAGCACAAAATTAGCCACCCTCTAGTCTTACAACACCCCACATGTGGCTGTCAATGATACAAATATCTCTGCTGGGGGGCCTGTATTTCTTCCCTAGCTTGCTACAATGTCCTGGGATAAATTTGATCAGGTCCCAGGGATTTATCTACCTTTATGTGCTTTAAGATCTCTTGCACCTCCTCTTCTGTTATGTGGACTCTTTTCAAGACATCATTATTTATTTCAGCCAAGTTCTTAGCTTCCATGTCTTTCTCATGTAAATACTGATGAGAAAGGTTTGGCGTGGTAGACTGGTTAGCAATGTTAGATCACACGGAATCCAGGGAGAGATGGCCATTTGGATGCAAAATTGGCTTGAAGGTAGGAGACAGAGGGTGGTGGTGGAGGGCTGTTTCTCGGACCGGAGGCCTGTGACCAGTGGTGCGCCACAAGGATTGGTGCTGGGTCCAATGTTTTTTGTCATTTATGTAAATGACTTGAATGTGAATATAGGAGGAATGGTAAGTAAGTTTGCAGATAATGCCAAAATTATTGGTGTATAAAGTTATCTCAGAATACAGTGGGACCTTGGGCCGATAGGCTGAGGATGGAGTTTAATTATTGAAAGAGCTTTGGCTCAGGATTATCTTGTGGAAAGTGCTTAAATTTTATACTTTCTTCATATATTAAATTGAGGCACACATAGTTACATGTTCAAGATGAATGCTTTCGTTTGAAACGCTGGCTGAGCCAGCATTTTTTACAGATTCCTTTTTGTCCTGGAGAGGAGACTGAGGAGCTGCCTTCTCCAGCTGTTGCAATCTTTGTGGTACAGGTACACCTACATGATGGAGCACGGCAGCCGCTGGGGCCCAGATTGCAGTAGTGACAAGGCAACAGTTGGTCGCTAAGGATGGCAGCGATGGTCAGTGGTGAAACAGTAGTTAGGGCTGGTCCTTTACAAGCAGGGGCAAAACCTGGCATTCCCAATGGCGGTCAGCAGAGACAGTTGGAGGCGAAGTGATTGGACAATCCAACTAGGACTCAGTCCAGTGTAGGAGAGAGCAAGCCAAAGCCCAGCTTGGAGCATCTGCAATCCCACGCTTTAAGAAAGGACTGTAATGTTTGACTTATTAACTTATTTCTTTATTATTTTACTATTATACTAAGACAAAATTGTAATTTTTTTTAAACTTATTTCTTCATTTTTCGATTTTAGTACTGAAGATTTTGTACCTTGGTACCCTTATAGCTAAGATGGAACCAGGAATGGGGGCATTGTATACTTTTCATTGTACTCTTGTACCCCGAACTCATACTCTTGTAGCCCTTGAAGGTAGAGTCACTGGTAGATAGGATAGTGAAGAAGCCATTTGGTACACTTTCGTTATTGCTCAGTGCATTAAATAAAGGAATTGGGAGGTCATGTTTTCAGCTGTACAGGGCATTGGTTAGGCCACTTTGGAATACTGTGTGCAATTCTCATCTCTCTGCTATAGGAAAGATGTTGTGAAACTTGGAAAAGTGCGGAAAAGATTCACAAGGATGTTGCCTGGATTGGAGTGGTTGAGCTAAAGGGAGACGCTGAATAGACTGGGGCTATTTTCCCTGGAGTGTCGAAGGCTGAGGGGTGACCTTATAGAGGTTTATAAAATCATGAGGGGCTTAGATAGGGTAAATAGTCAAGGTCTTTCCCCAGGGTAGGGGAGTCCAAAACTAGGGGGCGTAGGATATAAAACAGACCTAAAGGGCAACTTTTCCATGCAGAAGATGGTGCATGTGTAGAATGAACTGCCAGAGGAAGTGGTGGAGGCTGGTACAATGACAACATTTAAAAGCATCTGGATAGGTAAATGAATAGGAAGGGTTTAGAGGAATATGGGCCAAATGCTGGCAAATGGGACTGGATTAATTTAGGATATCTGGTCGGCATGGACAAGTTGGACCGAAGGGTCTGTATCCATGCTGTATACCTCTATGACTCTGAATATTTGTTTAGGATCTCACATATCTTCTGTCGCTTCACACATAGATGACCTCATTGATCTTTAAGGTTTCCTTTTCTCTTTCTAGTTACTCTTTTGCCCTGAATATACTTTTAGAATCTCTTTGGATTGTTCTTAAATTTATTTGTCAAAGCTATGTCATGCCCCCTTTTTCACCTTCCTTATTTCCCTCTTACGTATACTCTTATACCCCTTATACTCCTCAAGGGATTCACTTGATCCAAGCTGTCTCTCCCTGGCATACACTTCCTTTTTATTCTTACCAGTGCCTCAATATCTCCAGTCATCTTGTGTTCCTTCTTTCTGCCAGCCTTGTCCTTCACGCTAACAGGAACATGCTGGCCCTGAACTCTCGTTCTCTCACTTTTAAAAACCTTCTACTTGCCAGATGTCCCTTTACCTGTGAAAAGCCTTACACAATCAACTTTTGAAAGTTCCTGTCTAATACCATGAAAATTGGCCTTGATATGTTGGAAATTTTATCTTGTGGACCTGGCCCATCCTTTTTCACAACTATTTTAAAACTAATAGAATTATGATCATTGGTCCCAAAGTGCTCTCCCACCAACACCTCAGTCACTTGCCCTGCTTTAATTCTCAAGAGGAGGGTGGGTTTTGCCCCTTCTCTAGTGGGGACATCTTACATTGAGAAAGTTTTCCAATGTAAGGAGAGATCAGGGCAAAACCTTGGCCAATGACAGAAATTTGAAAGAGCACCTTCCAAAAGCAAAGGGAGTTTCTGGAAGGGAGTTCCAGAGCTCACACTCTGGAAACCTGTAGATATGCTCACTCACTGAGCGATAAACACTGGATAGGTTGGTGGCCTAGAGTGGAGGATCAGCGTTGATAGCTTTGGAGAAGTGAATTGACCCTGGGCACTTCGGTGACTGATCATGACTGCAGAAGCAAGGAGGGGATAAGGCTATGGAGAGATCACAGTTTTTAATGCATTTCAGAAAGGATATAGTTTGGATTGTCCTTAAGAAGTGAGAGGTGCAACATGAGTGCAGGTTAACTCTTATATGAAAGGTTATTGAAGAAGTTTCAGTTGTATTACTCCCCTAGGTTTCGGGGGATTTGGTTCATTCATAAATATTATCCATCTATCTGCAGTGAAGTGCGTGATAATACTACACACAACAAATGCTGGGCATTTAGTCAATTGCCTGAAAATATGTAGGGAGAAGTCTGAAAGATGCATACATCCCCAGTGACAGCGGTGGCACACTTCTAAGTGGTTGATTCCACTATAACTTTGACAACAACCTGAAACTAAGTTATTTACCCATCTTTATGATTAGGGTTGGTACTTGGTATGACTATATTTGAAAAAGAAAAGTCGAAAATTGCTTTCCAATAGTAAGTGAGATTGAAGAATACAGCTTCCTATTCCCACTTGTTGAAGCCGTTGGGACTTCCCAACTTAATGGTGTTAGCTATTCACCACTCACTTACAAATCAATTTGCTTTTAGTCTTGAGTTGGGAATAGTAGAAAAAAAAAGATTTTTCACCTTTGAATGATTTTCTCTATCAGTTGGCATCAATACCTTTCTGTTGCTTTACAATTTGGCTTCCTTGGTGCAAGCAATTCATTCAATATCAAAAACTTGTCAATTTCAATGATGCAAGGAGGAGAAAGTTGAGTTAAACTTTGTATCATTCCCGTTTTTACAGATTCTATCTCTGAGGTTTTGGGTCATACTAATCCTCACTTTTATTGTCTATACGTGTGACTTTAAAATAAAACAAAGCTGTAACAACTTCAGATCATGGTTTTCAGTCTGTTATTTGGGCAGGAATGATTGCCTGAGTATTTTGATTCTGCCAAAAGATCCATTAAAACAAAGGGTGTAAAGCATTACAAAAAGAGATCAACAATAATCCATTAGTAGATGTCACAATTGATGGAACACATATTTGAAGTCACAAGATCAATTCCCTTCAATTGCCAACCTCTACAGCTATCGGTCATCTGATTTTTGTCAGCATATCATCATGCCTTGCCCCTCCAATCAGAAAGTGAACCTGAGTGTTTGGGCTTGATTTTCACTACCAAGGCAGGTATCTTAACTTATCAAATCTCCTAGATCAGTAGAGGTCCCTGTTAGGCCATACTTATGGTCCAAGAAGACAAGGGCAATATGGATTCATGTTCATTAATACTTTAAGCAGATCACAGTCAACCATGGGCATGGACATGTACTCAGTTTGCTTAGTCACAAAACCTACCTCAGTTGTTTGGGAATTCAACCCAATTGTTATTATAAGATGTTAAGCCATCTAGCCATCAAACCTCACTCTTCCTCACTGTAGCCCTGCACTTGTTCCTTCATAGCCCCATGCAAACTTACTCCAACCTGCTCTTCAATCCCCCACTACAAGGCATCCATACCAGCTCATTACTTCAAAGTCATTTCCAAGACTCCAATACCCCATGCATTTTCAATTCTAAATCATGCTTTGACACATCTTTAACTTTTATATCCCTTCTTTGTCACCTCCATAGCCACTCACTCTATATCCACAATAGGTAGAATGCTCTGCACAGAGATGATAAAAATTAACTTCTAAAACTATAATGTGGCTCTCTCACTCAAACTCAGTTAATAGTGAAACCCCCACCCTCCCACTCCCATTCACAAAACCCATTCAAACTATCTAAATTTCTTGAACTGGTTAATCCCTTTACAAAACAGGTTTCCATTTGTCCCTCACAAAGTTGATAATCTTTAATATTGTCTTTATTATTGTCTTGTTCAACTGGTTAATCCCTTTCTATTTCGTCCTCACAAAGTTGATAAAGCTTTCATATTGTCTTTAAAATATCAATCAAGCCGTAAACTCACAACCATCAATAAATCTTTTGAAACTGAGCTGGATATTCATAACAACAAAATAATGGCCCATGGGAAATAGCAATAGTCTATTGAAACTGCACTGACAGGTGCATATTTTTCTTTTGAACCTGCACCTGATGCTTTTTCAATCAAAGCTGTCCTGAAGAGGATTTTTATAATCTCTTCCTGAGAGTTTAAGCCATGTTTTTCATGTTGAAAGAGCAGGGGTTTTAAAGAAAAACTTTAGATCATGACACCTTAAACAGACCTTTCTCTATTCTTCAGGAGCGTTTACTTCTACTCTAACAATTTGTGACTTCCAGAAGATCCCTGGAACAAATATATTGTGGCCAATTTATACTCAGTGCTATATTCGATTGGTCCTGCCTGAGTTCAAATTACTTTCCTGCTTAATTCATACAACTCCTCACACTAATCCTCAAGCCCTCCCCTGATAAAAAATGGGCTTGGAAAAGAAGGGGACATCCACATCTGTGGCCTGCCAGTGATTTTTCGAGGTTTCTGAAATGTAAAATTCTGAAATAAAAATTGCTGGCAAAACTCAGCAGGCCTGGCAGGATCTGTGCAGACAAATCAGAGTCACTGTTGTGTGTCTGATGAAGAGTCACTGGGCTCGAAACAGTAAATCTGCTTTTTCCCCACAGGCGCTGCCAGGCTTGCTGAGTTTTGCCAGCAATTTCTGTATGTGTTTCCAATCCCCAGCACCCACAGTTCCTTGCTTTATTCCATGAAAATCTGTTCCTCTACTGTCTGACTATACAGTTTTTTGAAAACAATAAACAGAGACATTGAAACAATTGTCGAAGTTGGACAAATGACTTTTCTCTCGGGATTGTTTGGAAATTATCCTTCGCTAGGAGATGACAGAATAATATTGAAACTCCTAAGAGGAATCTTCTGACCATGATCTAATAAAACACAATGATGGGAAAGAAACATCTTACCAATTATTGCAGAAAACCCTGGATCAGATCCTTTAAGGTATTTGTAATCTTAAAAACAGACAGAGAAAGGGACTCACCCCCAACCCCCTCAAACTGATCAATCTGCGATTATTTTTTGTTACATTGGCTGGTTAGACATAATAACTATCAGGAAATATTGATGGCAGACCTGGAATCTTGATCTAGATTCTTCACCCATAATGGTATGACATCCTCAGATTGTGAGAAGCATTTTCCAACATTAACCCTTTCGATACTATTCCCTTATACAGCACCAATGATGCTCACATTCCAAGATCTATAAAGAAAATCAAAAATAATTCCTTCATGACTTCAAAGGCTCCACTTTCCTTTCCTTTCCTTTGTTGGGATACTTCAGCAAGAGTCCCATTTTAATAACTGCGGGGAAATGTAAGTTGAAGTTAAAATGCCTTCATCAACTTAATGTGATTCACATTAAGATATAGCTAGCTATGGATTCTTAGACTGCCACTGATTCATATTCCATTCAAACTTCGTTCACACATTTTATGATTCATTTCAGCCCCTGCATGACACAACAAATACCATTTGCTTGATTAGATTGCAGGCATGTCAGAGTATCCATTATTCCACATAGAAGCTATCTCAATCTTGCAAATAGGTTCCAGCCCATAACCCACTCGGGATCTCAATCATTCCATATGCCACCCCACTGACACGCTTTGTCACCTGTTGTTTTGTTAATCGTTGTATTACACACAAATTATGATGAAGAATTTGTCAGAAACATTAAAATCCCAAGAGGGGAGAAAGAAAGAATAAAAAAGAGTTTTGGAGAGTAATTAGCTGCCAACAAAAAAGTGAAATGAAAGGATGAAATAGTAATGCCATAGGTCAAAGTATATAATTAACCTGGCTGGTGTAGTTCCACGGATTTAATAGCTTAGCAGAGCAATGCATCCCAACAAATAAAATGTTGATAGACACCTATCACTGCATTCTCAATGTACTGTTTCATCTCAGCAGAGATAAGGGCCACGCCAAAGCTAGTTCTTTTTCTTAAATTTTAACTGCTGTGTCATAAATATCTTCAACCATGCCTGTCCTGAATTATGTCTTATTGTTAGACAACACAGCCCGCACTATTCTAAACCGGCTCCCTTTCTCCTGACCTCTCTTGTCTGTCAACAAATACCTTCATGGCCTTACTTCATCCTCTTATTATTGACTACATGATCCAATATTTATTTATCAATCAACATCACTGGAACTGGGACTGCTGAAGAATTACTAAACGCAAGGTGTTCACTTTGTTTTCTCTCCACAGATGTTGCTAGAACTGCTGAGTTTCTCCAGGAATTTCTGTTTTCATTTCAGATCTTCAGCATCTACAGTTCTTTGTTTTAGTTTGCTAGACCGACCACCTGGCCAATATTGTGTTGCTACACGTGGGATCTTGCCGTATGCAAATTGCGCACTATATTTCCAACATAGAATCCCCACAGTGTGGAAATAGGTCATTCAGCCTACGTTGACCGTTCAAAGAATATCCCATCCCACTCTAGTCTGCACATCTTTGATTGTGGGAGGAAACAGGAGCACCTGGAGGAAGCCCAGACAGACACAGGAAGAATGTGCAAACTCCACACAGACAGTCGCCCAAGGCTGGAATTGAACTTGGGTCCCTGGTGCTGAGGGGAAACAATACTAACCTCCGAACCACTTTGCTGCCCCATTAGTAAATATACATTGTGAACATATGACTGTATGAACACTGACAGGTACAGACCTATTGGTTAAATCAGCCTGTCCCAGTTAAGGTTTTAGTTATGAAGGTTGGTGAATGACTCACCTTTAATTATATATACACTTTCCATTTCAAATGATATGAACTCCAGAGAAAGCCAAAGCCATCGGAAATAACTCAGAAGAGTTTGGCTATTGCAACACGCGGAACTGCTGGGCATCAATGCAAGTGTTTGCATTTGAAGGAACTTCACATTGGAGTTGAACAGCTGGAATCTGAGCTGCAGACATTGTGCCATATTGGGGAAGGGGATATTTTGCTGCACAGAGCGGTCGTCACATGTTTAGATGAGGTGATTCAATATTGTTGTGTGATCAGGCGCTGGAGAGTGAGACTGCAGTTGAGGCAGTTAAGAAGGCCTGGGGGATGCAATGGGAGGAGACTTTGCCCCTGCAATTGTCTCACAGATACAAGGTTCTTACAAACTGTGTGAATGAGAGTGAAGACTGAAGGGAGAAAGAACAAATTGACCATGGCACCATGATACAGAGAGAGGAAAAGAGGAATGCTGTTGTGGTATGGGATAATCATATTTAGGGAATTGATATTACCCCATGAGCAGGTGTCCCAGAGGCTTCTTTAATCATTCACAGGATGAGGGCATCACTGGCTAGGCAGCATTTATTGCCCATCCCTAATTGCCCAGAGGGCAGTTAAGAGTCAACTATATTGCTGTGGGTCTGGAGTCACATGTAGGCCAGACCAGGTAAGGATGACAGTTTCCTTCCCTAAAGGACATTAGTGGGCCAGATGGGCTTTTCCTGACAATCGACAATGGTCATCACTAGATTCTTAATTCCAGGTACTTGCTGAATTCAAATTCTACCATCTGCCATGGCAGGATTCGAACTGAGTCCCTCGAATATTGTCTGGGTCTCTGGATTAACAGGCCATCGCCTCCCCAGTCAATGATCCCTGCATGGTGCCAGGGTTTAGGACATCTCTTCAGTATTGCCAAAGAACTTGGAGTAAGAGGGGAAGGATCCAGTTGTTGTCAATTTGGTCCCCATCAAGTTATTAGGACTAGAAATGAAGTTCTATTGGAAGATTTTGAACACTTAGAAGCTAAATAAAAAAGCAGAACGTCCAAGGTAACAATCATACAATTAGTACATGAACCAAAGCCAAACTAATATAAGGTGAATAAAGTAAACTTAAATGCTTGGCTCAAAGGATGGGGAAGTATTGAAACATAGAAGATAGGAGTAGGCCATTCAGCCCTTTGAACCTGCTCCACCATTCATTATGATCATGGCTGATCATCCAGACCAATATTCTGCTCCTGTCTTTCTCCCATAACCTTTGATCTGTTTAGCCTCAAGGGTTACATCTAGCTTCTTCTTGAAATCATACAATGTTTGGCCTCAACTGCAGAAAGCCACAGAACAGAATTTAGGATTTCTCACAAAGAAATCACAAAAAGGCTAGCACACACAGTTCAACAGATAATAGGAAAACTTTGCAACTATTAAAAAAATTGGATAATTGCTTCAAACATCAACATATTCAAAGATATGAGACAAGGGCAGGAAATTGGGATTAGTGCACTTTTAGTGATAATTATTTTGGTGCAGACTCGATGGGCCGAGTGGCCTTTTCTGCTGTCAAGGTCAAATGAGATAGACTATAAGAACGGGGAGATTTTGCTGAAACTACAGAAGGTACTAGTTGAACCACAGCTGGAATTGTGTGAACAGTTTTAGGCCCCTGTCTAAGGAAAAACACCCTGATATTGGAGTCAGCCCAGAAAAACGCTCACGAGGCTGAGGATAGGCTGAGTAGATTGGGCCTGCATGCATTGAAGTTGAGAAGAATGAAAGGAGACTTTATTGAAGCATATAAGATTCTTACGGGACTTAACAGGGTAGATGTGGGAATGTCATTTCCCCTTTTCGGACAGTCTAGGGTCAGAGGGTTTAATCTCAAAATAAGAGGTCACTCATTTGTGATACAAGTGAGGAGGAATTTATTTTATCAGAAGGTGATGAGTTTGTGAAATTCAAGACTGTAGCTGACTGTTGAGATTGGGCTGTTAAGTACATTCAGGGCTGAGATAAGCAAGGTTTTAATCAATAAGGAAATCAAGTGTTAGGGGGAAAGGGCAGGAATGTTGATTTGGAGATTATTAGATCAGCCATGATGTCATTGATTGGCAAAGAAGACTCAATGGGCTGAATAGCCCACTTCTTTTCTTACATGGTTATTTGGTCTAAACGTGGAAAAACATCAATTAATTGTTTGAAGTGAGTTTAGTGGATTTATCGGGCTCTAATTCTATGCAGTACTAAACCTGTTAGCAGAGAAAATGCCCATTGAGGCCAGAAACAAGTCCAGCTCTAGTTTACAACAATTTAATAAAAAACTTCTCCTCTGACAAAATTTCAACTTATTCCAGAGGTTTACTGTTCTTTGGAGAAAGAGCCATCTCCCAATGTCTAACCAAGGCTTGGCCTTCAATAATTTAAGATTTACACCCGATTCCTTCGTAAACTACTGAATTGAAACAAATTCATTGGAACATAATATGTTCCCTTAATTTTGTTGAAAAGCTTAATTAGATCACCCTAAAAGGTGTAGAACCTCAAACCATTTTGTCAAACTAAATCACTAAGATGCTCTTCTAAGCGGTGCCTGACCAAAGTATTGCACAAGGACAAAATAATTTATCTCGGAGCAATTTTCCTCTCAATGTACTCCAATATCCTATTTGCTCTAGTTGCCATTTTAAGGCATTGTTCATGCACCTTTTGAGATGCGTGCTTGAAAATGTCTTGGTTTCTTTCTTTTGCCACCTTTAGTTCTTTTTTTTCTGAAAGATGGGTGGACCTTAACCATTTACTCTGCCCACATGGATAACATTGCACTTTTCTAAATTAAACATTGAGTTCAATCTCCCATCATGTCAAAAGCCAAGAGCTCAACATTATTTTATTGGCTTCACAAAGCACTTTGGAACTACTCAAGTTTGTAGAACATGTTTAATGAACTGATTTATTCATTTTTTCCCAAGCACCCTTCCTTCTTTCCACCATTCATTCATTTCTTTTCTAATCATTTTTGTGGGATTGTGGACATCGCTGGCTGTGCCAGCATTCCTTGCCCATCCCTAGCTACCCTTGAGAAGGTGGTGGTGAGCTGCCTACTTGAACTGTTGCAGTCCTCCTGCAGTGGGTTGACTCACAATGCCATTAGGGAGGGAATTCCAGGATTTTGACCCAGTGACCGTGAAGAAACAGCGATATATCTCCAAGTCAGGATGGCGAGTTGCTTGGAGGGGAACTTAAAGGTGATGGTATTCCCATATATCTACTGCGCTTGTCCTTCTAGATGGAAGTGGTCATGAGTTTGGAAGGTGCTTTCTGAGGATCTTTGGTGAATTTCTACAGTGCATCTTGTAGAAAATACACACTGCTGCTACTGAGGGTCGGTGGTGGAGGGAGTGGATGCTTGTGGATGTGGTGCCAATCAAGGAGGCTGCTTTGTCCTGGATGGTGTCAAGCTTCTTGAATGTTGTTGGGGCTGCACTCATCCAGGCAAGTGGGGAGTATTCTTTCTGTCCTTCCTCCATACCTTCCTTTCTTCCTCTTTTCCTTCCTCATTCTCTTCCTTCCTTCCCAGATCTTTACTTTGATTCTTCCTTGGAATATTCTCCACATCTTTCCTTCTTCAAAATCTACTAGGACTTAGCCTCCTTGATGCACCCTTTGGTCACCTTTCTAATCTCACCAGCTTTATATTGCAAGAGCGCTCTCTGGCTCATAAGTCTTAGTTGAGTTTTAATTGTATTAATTGGAAACTCATTTTTGGCCTCTTGTGGGGCCCTTGTAATACATTGGTAATGTCCCTAACCCTGAACTGAGAGGCCCAACTTCAAGTCCCACCTGCTTCAGAGGTGTGTAATAACTTCTCTGAACGATTGATTAGAAAAATAGGTCTAATAAAAAAAGAAAATTAATGGCTCTTGTGCTGGAATGGTAGCGGTCCCTACCTCTGAACCATGACTGGGCTCAAGTCTCGCCTGCTCCTAATGCGTCTAAAAACATCTCTGTAAAAGTCAATTAGAAAATATCTTTGCACTCATGCATAGATGTAGACTGAAGGAAGGCTTTGGTATGAAACCAATGATATGCACGGTGTATCTCTATAAATAAAGCCTTATCAATATATAGAGATTTTTCCAGCACTCTTAGTATGCCAATCTGTCAATCTGCATTCTAATGATAGCACTATAGCCGCTAACTGTAGATGTTGCTTTGCTTTTTACTCATAGTGTGTCATAATTCCACCAACCTTACCACTTATTAACAGGTTTGTGTGTGAACTTGTGTGGAAACTGCCCTTCTTTCCCAATAGCTAACAGGCCAGGTTCTGCTTTATGGTATAATTTTAATGATTCTCTAGACTTCCTGCGCTTTGTTTGTCACACTCGCTCTGAAATGACTTCCGATTGCTTCTTCTGCCAATTTGTCCAGTCCACATCAGCTGTTCCTCAATAATTGCAGAGGAGGGAATGCTGAAAAGCGGGCAGTTGACCTGGCATTTTACAAACACAGACCTGCTGATTGTGACTGTAAAGCAGGGTGGGAGGTCATCTCATTTACTCCAAACTTAATCCCAACCTTAGTAGAGCAAATTCCCGCTGCATTTGTATTTTTTTTTCAACCCGTACAATCTTCTTACTTCCCTGAAACTGATGGTTTAGAAACATTTGGTAAGCAGCTTTGTACAATGAATTATGCCCACTGCGTCATCCATGTGAAGCTCTGACTACAGTGAAATTCTATTCCCTAACATATTTCATGGATATTTTGAAGTTTATGTGCACTTCCCTAGAGCTTAGTTAGTCCACCTGCCTAATTTGCCTCCCTCAGTAGAATGCATGAATTATGGGGATTGAAAATTGTGTGTGGTCCATTGTAAGGAACTGATTGAATGGAGAAACAGTGCTCCACTTCCACCTCATGCAAACTCATTTTTGACCCTTTATCGTAACGAGATTTTGAAGGAAGCTTTTTTTTATTATTCACTCGTAAGATATGGGTGTTGCTGGCTGGAACAGCAATTATTGGTCGTCCCTATTCGTGCTTGAAAAGCTAGTAGTGATCAGTCTTCTTGAACTGCTGCAGTCATTGTGCTTTGCCACTGAAGATGATGAATTAGGTAATATACAACAGGAACACTTCTGCAGAACCTTGGGACGATCATAGGACTGATGGCGATGGTAGAGGTAGGAAAGAGGACAATACCATGGAGGGATTTAAAGACAAAGATGAGAATTGTCATATAGGGGCACTGCTGGACAGTCAGTGCTAATCAGCAATCATGGTGAGACGAATGGAGGGGACAAGTAAAACTAGAAATGGTGGGAATTTAGGATGATCCCCTTGCTACATCTTTGTTCTGCTGATGCATTTGGGGAGTTCTTCAGAGAAGTCAGAATGAAAGACCAGAAAAAAAACATTTTGCCGATGAATAAATTACATTGAAATGATTTCTTCCACCCCTCCCCCACTACCAAGAATAAAAACCCACTGATTACTAAATTATTATTTCGAGAAAATATCCTTTTTTCACGGGAAAGGGGCAAGGTCAGTCACTTGAAATCTCAATGAACGTAGGTCTGTTTCTCCGGCATCAACATTTAGCATTGATTTCCATTGTTCTCTCTTGAAAACAACTGCGCTCTTTAAAAACTATTAGTATTAAATTCGACAGCAATCGTTCCCCAATGGGTCTTCTTCAATCCTCAGCTGTTTAAAACTCATCAAGCTCTCAGCCACTCGGATCGATGCTGCATGCCAGACTCTATGCCATAAAGTTATTCACTATTGCTTCACATGCAATGGCATGCAGATGGAGGAAAGCTGTGCATCTATTCAATTAGCCCCTGAATGTCTCATTTGCACAATTACATAAACTGTGACCACCTTTCACCTCTGTAAAGCTTGATTTTTGATGCAGCTTGTACTGGAAAAGGCAGAACCAGCCCATGTACTACTATTACTGACCCCTTTGAGTTATGTCCAAGTCATCTTGAGACATTTTTTTGTCAGCTTTGCACCCTGAGGCTACCCCAAAGTTGGCTCTCTGCTGGTAATCTCATTAGGAAGGTCTTTCTTAACATTGATGCTCTTAGCCTGGAATGGCTGAAGAGGGACGTGTTGAGAGCTCAGAAGATGAAGATGACTTGCATCAAACTGAATAAAACAAAAGGTCCCTAAGGATGGTGGATTGGATTTTCACCCTGGAGGTGGGCAGTGAAGTCAGAAATTTCCCAGCTCAGCATGTCTAACACTGGTGGAAGAACCTGCAATGGGGACGGATTTTTTTTCCAGGAGTTGTGAGTGGAGAGGATGATGATAGCAGGAGTTAAACACACTGCCACCCCCCACCGCAGAAAGTATTCCATATGCTGAGGCATGTAGGTTAGAAGGTGTGCTGTGATGCTCTACAATTTTGTCCAGTTGCAATAAGGACAGTAAAACAAAAAGTCCAGTCTTCCAGCCCTCACCCTCTCACATACCCTCATGCATCCATGCCATATCCCCCCCAACCCCATGGTTCTTCCATTCAGTCCCAATCTTTTGCACTTCCATATCCATTTACCCAGTTTACATTATGTATAGAGCCTATTAATCCTGTAGTAATTAGAGCAATTATGGAAAAGCTTTAAACAAAATGAGTCCTTCATTCAATCACAACTTTTCTACTTTCTTCAAAACAAATCTTTTTATTTCAGGCTTGTACAAGTGTCAATCGTCCAGACCTTTAAAGTTTCAATAGCAGAAACCACAAGCACTTGCCTCTTTATTCTGTGTATGTAAACATCATTCAATTGATGGAATAGATTGTAAACAAAGTTGTCAATCAATGTTTTACTTTGTTTGTAGCTGTTCAACCAACTAATGGATGTCTAGAGTCTCAGACAAGTCTCACTGTACCTTCTTGCAAAGTGCGAAGAAGGGCATAAATTGGTGTAGAGGATATGATGGAGCATGGGTGTGTGTGGAGAGGCATAAGTTAGCACGAGGAGGCTTTGGTGGGTAGGTGGAGATCCATTTGTGTCAGTAGGGCACAGGAAAGGTGCTTTGAATTTAGCTTTCAAAGACTTCCCTTATCAAGAGTTTCTAACATGTCTGAGGGGTTGTGAGCCATGATTTCTTGGAAACCTGCCTTGACTCTATGAGAATTATGTGTGAGTTAGGAAAGCCTATCATTGCTATGGAAACGCCCACATCAGGATGACAGGTTACAGGTTTATGACCCGCAGCAGTCTACTCCTTTATCTTCCGCTGGTAAAAACTGGCAACACCAAAATTAGTGCGAGCAACTCCAGGATCAGGCAGTGGCTTCCAATTTTAAAAATCTGTGGAGACTGCAGAAATCTAGTCTGCCATCTCGAGTCGTGATATTGTTTCCCTCAAGCAATGTTTAATCAGTGAACATCTCAGATTATTCCATATCCAATCAGAACAGGACGAACTGGAATAGGGTAGTCAGCTTCTCAAATCTACTTCTCTTATTAAGGCACATCATGACACATTTCTATTTCAATTCCATTCTCCAACCTTTCCTCCATAATCCTAAATGCCCTGTGGCTAACAAATACCGTCACCTGATTACCAAATCAATCTATCTACCAAAGGTATTTGAAGTGTTTGCATCTAAAACAAGTAGCTTTCTCATCCAACACTCAAGAAGCTTGACACCATCAACGACAAAGCAGCCCACTTGACTGGCACCACATCTACAAGCATCCATTCCCTTCCCACTGATGCTCAGTGTGTCAGCAGTGTGTACCATCTACAAAATGCACTGCAGAAATTCACCAATGCAACTTAGGGAGCAACATTCCAAACTCGTGACAAATAACATCTAGAAAGACAAGGGAACTAGGTACATCGGGACACCAGAACCTGCAAGTTCCTCTCCAAGCCACTCACCATTCTGACTTGGAGATATATATCTGCTTCTTCACTGTCCCTGGATCAAATCAATAACCCTAACCCTAACTCTAACCCTAACCCTAACCCTAACCCTAGAAATCCCTTCCTAAGGGCATTGTGGGTCGACCTACAGCACATGGACTGCGGTGGTTCAAGAAGGCAGCTCACCACCACCTTCTCAAGGACAACTACAGATGGGCAATAGATGTTGACCCAGGCAGTGATGCCCCCATCCTATGAGTGAATGAAAAAAGAGATATGAGAATCAAGTTTATACAAGTAAATTTCTGTTCATTTGTTTTTGAGTCCATCACTGGACTGACTGTTTCTCTGTACCTATGTGGAAAATCCTTTTTTTAGCATTTTAAACACACTGATCATACAATCCTCAGTCTTCTATACACTATTAAATACAAACCCAATCTATGCAGCTTAATGTTTTAACTCTCATTTCTCTTACTACTTTGAACCAAGGTTTTTTGACGACCTAGGTACCGAAGATGGTGTCATGTCTGATGATGCGATACACTTTTCACTGTACTCCTGTACTTCTGTACTTGAGTACACGTGACTATAAAATCTAAAATCCACAGCTAAAACCAAAATCTAATTCTTTGTTTGACCTGCAAACCCTTCCTGTAAATAGACTGAAATGTAGTTACTGCTACCATAATTGTGAACATGCTAGTTATTTCGTACTGTGCAGGGTGAGATTCTAGTCACAGCTGTGAGACAATATTGTTTTATTGAGTTTCAATTAGCTTTGGCTGAGGGAGGGATCAGAATACCTCCCTGCAGATAGTTATCATGGGATTTTCACAGTCACTTGAATGAGTTCAGAGTCATTCCTTTTAATGTCTTATCAATGTTGCTCAGACAATGCTATACTCCCTCAGCACTGCCCAGCAAAACATTGAAAGGAAATTGAACCCTTCTGACTCACAGCTGACATTACCACCAACTGAGTCAAGCTGCATGGTGACATTAGTTTTCTGCCTTCACCATATGTCAAGAAATCATTTATTTATTCTTTTCAAAATAATTTCAAATTTTCAAAAGAACAAAGGAGAAAAAAAGAAGAGCATCCAAAGCTTTGTCCAGGAAACTCTACTGCCAATAAGTTGTCACTAAAACAAACAAATTTGCACACAGGAAGCTAACAGAAATTAGCAATATGAAACTGACCAGATCACATGTTTTAAGCAGGTCATTGGTGGGATAGATATTGATTAAGATATCAGGGAGAAGTCCCCTCCTACTGAGAGGGTAGACATTGCTACGGTTCAACAATTTTCTGAGAAACATGGCTCTGACAATGCAGCACTCCTTCAGTAACGCCCTGAAACATCACAGCAGATGAAGTTATGTGTGTTGCCATCTGCATCCTCTCAGTGTATGGGGTCTTTAAGGACTTAGGTGGTTGACTGAGTGTGAGAGCAGCCAACTTCTGGTCTAACAGAAGAAACTTGTAGAGTAAACAAGAAATAGTAGGAACTGCAGATTCTAGAGAATCTGAGATAACAAGGTGTAGAGCTGGATGAACACAGCAGGCCAAGAAGCATCAGAGGAGCAGGAAAGCTGACGTTTCGGGCCTAGACCCTTCTTCAGAAAACAAGATTTAGTTTATTGCACCTCTACAACAAGTTACAGTTTATAAGAATAAGCTCTACATTACAACAAAGGCTGCAGAGAGGATTTTTGTCTCAGGTTCATCTCCTACGTGATCCCATTTTATTTTTTCTCCTTTATGACATCAATCACAATGGATAGTCCAGACTTTGCTGAATCAAGCTTTAACCTTTTCACTCCATGTGCAACAGATTATCTGTCTAAATCTTTTTGTTTCTTTATTCATTCATGGGATGAGGGCATCGCTGGCTGGGCAGAATTTATTGCCCATCTCTAATTGCCCAGCAGAATGTTCAGAGTCAACTAGATTGCTGTGGGTCTGGAGTCACATGTAGGCCAGACCAGGTAAGGATGTCAGTTTCCTTCCCTAAAGGACATTAGTGAACCAAATGGGTTTTTGCGACAATCAACAATGGATTCACAGTCAACATCAGACTCTTAATTCCAGATATTTATTGAATTCAAATTCCACCATCTGGAATCCAGGTCCCCAGAACCTTGTCTGAGTCTCTGGATTAACACTTCAGTGATAATACCACGAGGGCATCATTTCCCCCAATCTTTGACTGAGGCTGTCTTTCTATTCATTCATGAGACGTGAGCATCACTGGCTCTTACAGCATTTTTTACGTATCCGTAATTGTCCTTGAGAAAGCATTGGTGAGCTGCCCAACTGCTGCAGACTTTGGGTGCATGGCACCCACAGCAGTGTTGGAAAGGGAATTCTGGTATTTTGACCCAGTGGCAGTGAAGTGCTGGCAATATATTTCCCAGTCAGATAAAGTGGCTTAGACAGGAACTTGCAGGTTGTGGTATCCATGTGTATCTGCTCCCCTTGACCTTCTAAGCAGAGATCATGAGTTTGGAAGATACTGTTTAAAGGAACCTTGGCACGTTGTTCCAATGTTTTTTTTCAGTGGTGTACGGTGTTGCCACTGGCCTTCAGTGGTGGAGAAAATGATTGCATAAGGTGGTGGGTGGGACACCTGTCCAGCAGGCTACTTTGTCTGGATGCTGCAGAGACTGTGCAGCTGCACACATTCAGGTAAGTGGAGGGTATTGTAATGCACTCCTGACTTATGCCCTGCAGACTGTGTACAGGTGATGTAGAGGCTGGATTCTTGCGCTGTGAATTGTTCGACTCATAGGTGAGAATGAGGTCCCACTGAGACAAAGCTGACATCCTACTGACTCAGGAGAATGGAAAGCAGGTGTATTTGAGGCCCAAATACATAGGCGCAAAAGTAGGCCTTTCAGCCCATCAGATTAAATGAGATCATGGCTGGAGATGTTGCAGTGTGATTTGGACAGGCTGAGTGAGTGGCCAAATTCATAGTAGATGCATGATAGATGCAGTATAATATGGATAAATGTGAGGTTATCCACTCCGGTAGCAGAAATAGGAAAGCAGGTTATTATTTCAATGGCTGCATATTGAGAGAGAGTTCTTGAGAAGGTTTTTAGCTCAGGTTGTGGATGAGGCTGTAGACTTGCTTGCTGAGCTGGCAAGTTTGATTGCAGACGGTTCATCACCCTGCTAGGTGACATCGTCAGTGCGCCTCCTGTGAAACGTTGGTGTTCCATCCCACTTGCCATTTATTTGCCTCAGTTTGCTGGGATGGTTGGTATTACTTCTGGTTTTGTTCTTCACTAAAACGTTTCGAACTGTGAGGAGAAATTTCATCACCCAGAGAGTGGTGGGACTGAGAACTTCATTACCACAGAAAGTGGTTGAGGCCAAAACATTGTGTTTCAAGGATATATAGCTCTTATGACTATAGGGATCAAGAGATTTTGGGTGGGGGGGGGGGATAGGGGACGGATTGGGGCATTGAGCTCGTTGTTCTGCTATGACTGTATCAAAAGACAGAGAAGGCTCAAAGAGCTTCATGGCCTACTCCTGTTCCTGTCTTCTATGTTTCTATTGGATAATCCTCAACTCCATTTTCCTGTCTTTTCCCATAACCCTTGATTCCCTTACTGTTTAAAAACCTGTCCATGTCAGCCTTGAATATACTTAATAACCTGACAGCCTTCTGTGGTATTTCTCCTGGAAAGAGGGGAGTGAGCAGGGTGTAATTTGGAATGAAGGCTGTGTGCTCTTTGTTTTTGCCATGTTCCAAAATCAGCCATGACAGGAAGACATGGCAAGTGCAATGTGGAAGCCTCGTCAAAGGCTCCAAGTAACCATCCTTGACCTATAGATCACTTGGCTGAGTGCCCTTTCAATCCTACTGGAAGACAGATGTGCTCAACCCCAGATTGGCCCTCACCCAAGTCTCTTCACACTTTTCTCCCTTCTTTTAAGAAGCTAAAGAGAAACTTAACTCTTTGACCAAATGTTTGATTCTCTCCCTTCGGGCCTGTATCAATTATTTGTCTCACAACATTCTTGTGAAGAAACCTGGACATGACGTAAATGCAATGTATTACTCATATATTGGAATTACAGATGGATGCTTTCCAAGAAGGAGTTAGATCTGGTTAGTCATAGAGTCATAGAGGTATACAGAATGGAAACAGACCCTTTGGCCCAACTTGTCTATGCTGACCAGGTTTCCTAAACTGAACTGGTCACTTTTAACCTGTATTTTGCCCATGATCCTCTAAACCTTTCCTAACCGTGTACCTATCCAAATGTCTTTTAAATGTGTAATTGTACCCGCCTCTGCCACTTCTTCTAGCAGCTTGTTCCGTATATGCACTACCTTATGAGTGAAAATTTTGCCCCTCAGGCCCCTTTTAAATATTTCCCCTTCACCTTAAACCTATCCCCTCTAGCTTTGGACTCCCCTATTCTGGGGAAAACACCTTGGCAATTCACCTTTTCTGTACTTCTCTTGATTTTATAATGTCACCTCTCAGCCTCCTATGCTCCAGGACAAAATGTCCCAGCCTATTCAGCCTCTCCTTGTAACTCAAACCTCCGTCTTGGCAACACCTTTTCCTGCACCCTTTCCAGTTTAATAAAATCCTTCCTACAGCAGGGTTACCAGGATTGTATATAGTACTCCAAATGTGGACTCACCAATGCCTCAATTCTTACACAATGAAGGCAAACGTGCCAAATGGCATCTTCACTATCCTGTCTACCTGTAATGCTACTTTCAAGGAACTATGCACCTGTACCTTGAGGTCTCTCTGTTCAAAAACACTTCCCAGGGCCCTACAATTAACTGTGTAAGTTCTGCCCTGGTTTGTCTTATCAGAATTAACTGTATTTATCAGAATTAAACTCCATCAGCCATTCCTCAGTTCATTGGCCCAATTGTACTCTTAGATAACTTTCTTTATTGTCCACTTTACCACCAATTTTGGTGTCATTTGCAAATTTACTAACCCTGCCTCCTGTATTCTCATCCAAATTGTTAATATAAATGACGAACAACAGTGGACCCAGTACTGAGCCTTGAATGTACATCACTGGTCACCGGCCTCCAGTCTGAACAACAACCATCTACCACCATACTGTGTCTCCTACCCTCAAGCCAATTTTACATCCGATTGGTTGAATCTCCTGGGATCTAACTTTAATAACCAGTCTACCATACGGTACCTTGTTGAAATCTTTGCTAACGTCCATGTAAACAATGTTTAGTGCTCTTCCCTCATCTAACCTTTTGGCTACCTCTTCAAAAAACCCAATCAAATTTGTGAGACACTATTTCCCAAGCACAAAGCCATGCTGTCTATTCCTAACCAGTCCTTGCATATAGGTCCTATATGATCTCACAGAATCCCCTCCAACAACTTAGCCACCTCTGATGTTAGGCTCACCAGTCCGTAGTTCTCTGTTTTTCCCTCGCAATCTTTCTTAAATGGCACAACATTAACCACCCTGCAGTGTTCTGGCACGTCACCTGTGGCTGTCAATGATACAAATATAAAAACTGAAAGAACTGCGGATGCTGTAAATCAGGAGCAAAAACAGAAATTGCTGGAAAAGCTCAGCAGATCTGGCAGAATCTGTGAAGGAAAAAAGTAGAGTTAATGTTTTGGGTCCGGTAATCCCTCCTCAGATCAGTTCTGAGGAAAGGTCACCGGACCCAAGATGTTAATTCTGATTTTTCTTCAATGCTACAAACATTTTTGCAGAGGGCTCCGCAATTTCTTCACTAGCTTCCCACAATGTCTTGGGATACATTTGGTCAGGACCTGGAGATTTATACACCTTTATGCATTGTAAGGCATCCAATACCTGCTTGGCTGTAATGTGGACACTTTTTCTTAGGTCTAATGGGGTGAAAGAGAATGGAGTGAAAGGAGGAATAGGGCACGGATTTGGATGATCAGCCATGATCATATTTAAAGGCAGAGCAGACTCAAAGGGCCGAATGGCCTAATTCTGCTCCTATTTTCTATGCTTATATGTTTGCATCCTGATTTTGTTACCATGCATCACCAAGGAAAGTCATGTTAGCTACTTAGGGGTGGCATGGTGGCTCAGTGGTTAGCACTGCTGCCTGACAGTGCTACAGACCTGGGTTCAATTCCACCCCTGGGTGACTGTCTGTGTGGAGTTTATACATTCTCCCTGTGTCTGTGTGTGTTTCCTCTCACAGTCCAAAGATGTGTAGGCAGGTGGATTGTCCATGCTGAATTGCCTGTAGTGTTCAGGGATGTGTAGATTAGGTGGGTTATATGTGGATGGGATGCTCCAAGGGTTGGTGTGGACTTGTTGGGCTGAAGGGCCTGTTTCCACACTGTAGGGATTCTATGATCTAATACTGGAGAGAAACAGAAAATACTGGAAGTAGTCAACAGCTCTGACAACATCTGTGGAGAGATCAACAGAGTTAATGCTTCAGGTCAAAAACATTTTTCATCAGAACAAGTTGAATTTTAATGGCAGTTTCTAGGAAACATGTTCAGAGAATTGAGGAGCCGTGCCCTTTTAAAAGAAGACTAATGCCATCTGTGTAGAATGGCAATGCCCTTTGCATGGTAAAGTGCACATGCTTGCTTTAGCAGATTCATAAAATTTCAGTGAGATGTTATTTATCTTGTGTGTGCCTGATGCCATAGCCATACATACAAGAGCTAACACATCAGTATAGATATGTTTGATAATTCCAGGGAAAAGTATGAAAGAGAATTCATTTTAAAAAATGACTGTTTATGTTTCAGCATCTTGCTAACCTGGTTCACTTCCATCAGAAGAACATTACATTGATAAAGAACCTAATGAACCATCCCTCAACACTTCACAGGATTGTCATCAACACAATTTGACACCAGACCACCTAATGTATCATAAATACACGCCATGTATTATACCATGAGGAAGCTGATTCAATGAGGTAGACTTCAAATATTTTGAGGGCAAAGAGAATGGGTGGGAGAGGCATAAGAAGGGAATTCCAAACCCTGGGACCCATTTGACTGAAGTGAAATTGATGAAAATCAGGGAGAAGGAAAGTTTGATGTAATCCTCCAACTCACAGTGTGTGTGTGTCATGGTTTGGACCTAAATTACTCAGATACATCACCGAGATCAATCATGTGTCAGAATTGAGCAATGTGGGAGATAGAAGAATGAGCACATTGATAGCCATGTGCGAAAATGTTTAATTCGGATATTCTAGATGTGTCTTTCATTATATTATACAGAACTTTTACTATTTTTATAAATGCCCTATAGAAAACATTCTATCTGGGTGCATTTGGCTTGATATGGCAACTGCTCTTCCCAGGAGCATAAGAAACTACAGAGAGTTGTGAACACAGCCCAGCTCATCATGCAAACCAGCCTTCCATCTATTGACTCCATCTACACTTCTCATTGGCACGAAAAAGCAGCCAATGTAATCAAAGACCCCTCCCATCTCGGTCATACTCTCTTCCAACATCTTCTATCGGGCAGAAGATACAAAACTGTAAACACACATACCAACAGATTCAAGAACAGCTTTTTCTCTGCTGTTATTAGACTTCTGAATGGACCGCTCAAATTTTAAAATTTAATGTTGATCTCACTGTTTGTGCACCTTCTCTGCAGCCAAAACATTGTACTTGTCGCTCTGCTCTGTTACCCATACACAATTTGTGTGGCATGATCTACAAAACAAAACTGTTCACTGTACCTAGGTACATGTGACAATAAGAAATCAAATCAAACCTAAAGCTATCTATCTGCATCTGTACATATCCTACTGACACTTGAACACATATTCTATGCTGACTCTCTTTGACAGTCTTGAGACTTACCGGGAAGTTTGAATTGACCCCTAGCCACGACTGTGATTTCAGATTATGACCTGTCCTCAACTCAACACTGAAATTTTCTTTACGCAGAGAGTGGTGAGCCTGTAGAATTCTCTGGCACAGAAAGTGGTTGAGGCCAAAACATTGAATGCCCTCAAGGAGTTAGATAGAGTTCTTAGGACTAAAAGGAATCAAAAGACAAGGGGAAGAAGTGGGAACAGGATGATACCGAGTTGGGTGATCGGCCTTGATCATGATGGAGCGGGTACAAGGAGCAGAATGCCTACTCCTGTTCCTATTTTCTGGCCTCGTAGAATATGAGCTTCCTGATTGGGGCTGTTAATCCGGTCCAATTAGGGAATCCTGGCTGATATAAACAGGAGTGTCAAAGGTTCTGTTCACTCTGAGTGCTGGCTCTGAGAGAGCTGGATCAGTGTCAAGGACTTTCTACATATAAATAAAGGGTGACTTGGTGACAGGATACTGGCCTGTGGAGTTACTTCACTCTTCACTTGGGACCTCTCATTGCCAGTAGTACCTTCTTGGCATCAGTGCAAATCTGGCAGGAAACCATTGTGCCACATTAGTCACTGCATTCAAAACTTCCTGAAACTCAACTCTTCATTAGTGTCTCCCTTAAATAGTTTCAATTTTTCCAGTGTCAACAACACCTCATTTTAAAATGCTTGGTGGTGTAGTTTTTTGCTTCGTGGCATTGCTGATCATGGTAAACTGGAAGACTGAGGCCATGTGCAGACTAGAAGAAGGCACGAAGCACTGATTTTCTCCCAGAAGAACATCAATGCACTAAATGGGTTTATTTATAATCATCAAATAAACTTTGAGGTCACCATTACATATATTATCATTTTTTAAAATTAGTTAATTAAATGAAATCAATTCTCCACATGATATAGTGCATTTGTAGCCCCCCTTAACTCTGAGCTAGGAGGCTCAAGTTCAAGACTGACCTGCTACAGAGATGTGTAATAACATCCTTGCAACGATTGATTCTAAGGTAGCTAGAATGTTGAATTATTAATCTAAGACTCATGGAAATTTGCAGTAGGGATGGAGGCCATTTAGCCCATTGTGTCTGTAACAGTTCCAGAAAGAGCTACCCAGCTGGTCCCAATCTCCAGCCCTAATCTGGCAGCCCTCAACATTCATCCCAATCAAAAATATATCCATCTCTCTTTTGAAACCTCCACCTCCACCACTCTCCCAGGCAGTGCATTCCAAATCCTAACAACTCTCAGAGTAAAGAAGGTTGCTCTCATCTCACTTCTAGCTCTCTTGATGGCAATCTTGAAATTATGAGCCCTAGTTACTGACATGTCAATTAGTGGAAACAGAATATCCTTCTTCACCCTGTCAAAGTTGTTCATAATTCTGAAGAACCCAATAATGTCACCAATTAATCTTCTCTGCTTCAAGGACAATAAGTCCAATTTCTTTACACTTTCCTACACTTCTTTGAACTTCCTCCCGGGTTTAACATCCTTCCTTAAATAAGGGATCCAGAACTGAACACAATACTCCAAATGTAGTCTGTCCAATGATTTGTAGAGGTGTAGCTTCACTTCCTAGTTTTTATACTCTGTGCCTCTAATTTATAAATCCCAGGATCCTACAAGCCTTCTTAACAACTTGGGGTTACTAGCCTTGTAATTCCGTCATAGCTGTACCATATCCCTGTAAATTGAGCGAGAGGAAATTAGGCCCTGAGGGTTCATTAAATTGGCTGACAGAATATCCAATTTTAGCTGTGCGTCTACAATCCGTGAACCCTGTGTTCAGGGACGGAGTCTTGTGAGAGGGAATTCCCCATCGCCACCATTCTTCCACCAAATTGACCTTGGCAATCTCATCAAAGCTGTAGCCAATTGAACATCAGGATGAAACCTGATCGGTGCTTCCTAAATTCCATCATGATTGTTCATTAGAACTGGAGTTATGGATACATTGAACATTGTACCATTTGTTGCTCAACTCTTTCTTCAAGGTCCAGTTCAGATGTTTGGTGTTTCCAGCGTTGGTGTGATCCCGGACATGGTTCCACCATTTGGAGCACCACTGTGGCATTATAATTGATCATCTCAGTGTCCATTTGGGTTGGCATCACTCTTACAAACTTTACAACCAATCCCCAACCCCACAATTTGGGATAAGGGGTATTGCTTTCACACACTATATCATTTTCACTCCTGGAAATTTGGCTTCATGAATGCCTTGCTGTCTGGACTGAAGGACTAACAGGTAATCTCTCCCTGTAACTCGACCTATGTCAACCTTGATCTCCAACTGTATCTATAATTTCCTCCACTAAATGATCGCTGTTCTTAGCTCTAAAACTAATCTATTATTTGACTCAAACTGCAACTGTAAATTTATCATCCACCACATCTGTAACTGATTTTATCTGAATGTATATAACTGTCCACATCACTGTCTTTAGCTATTAGTCTATCTCGATCTGTGCTTCTATCTCTAAATGTATCTGTGCTTCAAATTTATACCACAGCTGCAGACCAACAGGCCAGTGTTTGGCTGAAATTATAACTCCATAGAATCACAGAATCCCTACAGTGTGGCAGCTATTCAGCCCATCAAGTACACACTAACCCTCCGAAAAGCAACTCAACCAGACCCACCCCAGCCCTGTAACCCTGCATTTCCCATGGTTAACCTGTCTAGGCTGCACATTCCTTGGCACTAGAAGCAACTTAGCATGGCCAATCCACCCTAACCTGCACATGTTTGTGACAGTGGGAGCATCCAGAAGAAACCCATGCAGACGCAGGGAAAAAACGTACAAATTCCACACAGACAGTTGCCCAAGGCTAGAATCAAACCGGGGTCCCTGGTGCTATGAGGCAGCAGTGCTAACCACTGAGCCACTGTGCTGCTCCACACTCACCTCTGTAGAGGGAAATGGTGGCTTGGATGGTAATTTCACTGGTCTGTTAATCTAGAGGCCCCACCCAATGCCCTGGGCATGTGAATTTCTATCACATCACCGCACCTGGTGGAATCTGAATTCAATCACACAATCTTGGAATTGATCGGTAATGGCGACTATGAAACCACTACTGACCGTTGTAAAAACTTATCTGATTCACCAATTCCCTCCATGGAAAAAAATATGCCATCATTGCCTGGACTGGTTTACGTGTGACTCCAGGCAAACAGCAATCTAGTTGAGTCTTAACTGCCTCTAAAATGGCCAAGCACTTAGGGATGGCCGACAAAGATTGCCCTTTGTTAGTGACACTGAAATTCCATGAAAACAATACGAAAAATCTTAAAATTGGTATTACTTGTGGATACAGAGTTTTGATTCACATTTCACCATGTCTCCGATTATATGAACTTCTCTCTTCTTGTTCATCCCAGATTGCCATTACTCCACTTTTGATATACCTGCTTTCAGCAGCTAAAGCTCAAAGATCTCAAATTCCCTCCATAAAAGTTACCATCTCTATCTCTCCCCTTTTAAGAGTCTTCTTAAATCTTATTCATTTGCGATCATTTGTCATTTTCGGTTCCTTGATATTGGTCCCCAAGATTGCAAGGCCTGTGCACACTGATTATTAAGGCTCACCCATCAATAAAAAGGTCACTTAAATCTTGAAATTGGCTTTATTTGTCAGTACAAAGAGTTTTGTTGTACACCTTACCAACTGCACACCAAGTCTAGAAAGTGTAATGGGAGACAATGACCATGATCTTCAATAGTGCAATATTTCTGAGAAAAGCTACACCACCAAGCATTTTAAAGAGAGGTTGAAGAGGCTGACACTGAAAACAACTGAAAATATTTAAGAGAAACCAAGCACAATGCTGAAGAGTTGAGCTGCAGGAAGTTTTGAATGCAGTGACTAACATACTCAGAGAGAAGAATTTTCTCACAGATATGCACTGCTGCAAAGATTAGCACTTGTACTGAGAGTTCCTCATGGCCACTTTCCAGCATTTTCCCTCGAACCCTTGATTCCTCGACTCATCAAAAATCTCTCAGCCTTTAATACGTACAAGGGCTCAATCCCCACAGCTTTCTGTGGCAAGCAGTTCTAAAGACACTCAACCCTCTGAGAGAAGAAATTCCTTACCATCTCAGTCTTAAATTGGTGCCCCTTTATTTTGAGACTATGTCCTTTGGCCCTAGACTCAGGGGAAACATCCTGTCATCATTTACCTTGTCAGGGCGCTTAGAATCCAGTATGTTTCTTTTCTTCTAAACTCCAATGAGTAGAGTTCCAATCTGTTTAACCTTTGCTCATAAGACAATCCCTCCTCACCAGGGAACATCTTAGTTCACCTTCTCCGAACAGTCTCCAATGAAATGATACCTTTCCTGACTTGTTATCTTTTCTTCAAACTTTCTGAATGCAACGAGGTTAAGAAACACAATCTATTTAGCCCAAACGAAAGGAAGTCTATAACCTTTCTAAGTACAATCAACCTACAACTTGACTTTCCACAACATTAAACTGAGACAGGCATGTTTAATCACAGCCTTAGGAAGACAGATGTTTCCCCATGCTTACACACAATCTACGCAACTCTCTTTCAATTGAACAACACTTTTGCTTCAAAGAAAGGCTTTTCAAACAGTTAGCAAACAACACTCTCTAACGGCCTCAGGGAAGAAAAAAGGAGTCTTCAAGCCTTCATTGATAAACCTCACTTCTTTCACTGTTTTGAATATTGAAATTTGTTACACCCCAAGCTCAGAGAGAGATCCTCTTAGGCATTCCACTTACATCAAATGGAACATTTACTTTCAAGCAAGTGGAACATGAATTTAACATGAATTATTCTTGTACTAATTCTGCTTCAATTTTCT